>OX359267.1:32343497-32943497 GCA_947179155.2 Hedera helix
CTTGATGATGAAATAAAGGTTGAAGTTTAATACCTAGATATGGAGAAGTAAAAGGTGTAGAAGTGAGTAAACATTTGACCCTAATCTTGGTGTTAGGTTTGAAATGTGAGTGAATGAAGGTTTTTAAATTTTAGAACCTGTAAATTTATTGTGTATACTTGGATGTATATTAGTAATAAGGTAATATAATACCTTTAAAGCTCGATGAATGTATTTGACTATAAGAGATCATGTAAGAAATTTTAATATGAGTTATGTGAGAAATTTGTTAAGGGAATAAATTTCATTTGGAGAGATATTTATTTAAGTTAACCTGAAGATGTATATGTATAGATACGTATATACTTGGAGGTGCACTAATTATATTTTAGTCGATCGTGATAAATGATTAACGGAATTAATCATTAAGAATAATGTAAAGCTTAATATATTAATTAAGCAAGTTTCTAAAAGTTAAACCTTGAGTGATAATTTAAGATAACCCAAATTAGTAAATTGAGAAGAGACAAGTTGGGTATTGTGGTGGTAATTAAGTTTAAACCCAACTTGGTGGCCAAGTGATTGAAAGTTTCATAATCGTCCAAAACGGATTAAGATTATGGCGAGTCAAATTAATATATATGACAAGTCATATGAATATAGTGAACAAGTCTACACAGTTAATAATTATAAGACTTGTATGTGTGACCAAGTTATTAAGGTGACAATCTAAGGTTAAGGATGAACCCCGTATGGTTGTAATTTGTGAAATAGCGTTGTGAAGAGAATGAGATAATGTATACCTGGTAACACGAGTATAATTACATATGTGAAGGCAAGGTAATAAATCGAAATGCTAAGAAATGACCAAAGTGGTCAAATAGTCAAAGTTTGACTAAAGAAAAGAAAGAAAAGTCAAGTTAAAACCCCAATTTGGAGTTCGGAAGAGAATTTGGAGATGTGGACTGCGCCGTTCAGTTCAGAATGTCGAATCTGATAAGGGGAGATAGTAAACACAATTTGGTATCGAGGTTGACTTTTGGTCAAAGTCAACCGTTTGACTTGTAAAGGTGAAAGGTCAAAATTTGAGTTTGGAGAAGAATTTTGAGAAACGGATGTTACCATGATGACGGGAACATCAAATTTAGTGAGTATGGACTATAAACACGATATGTGTTCCGGTTGACTTTTTGGTCAAAGTTGACCGTTTGACTTTTTAGGAAAAAAAAGGTCAAACTTTAAGTTCGGAAGAGAATTTAAAGAAACGGATTTTACCATTATAACGGGAATGTCAAATTTAGTGAGTAGGGATAGTAAACACGATATGTGTTCCGGTTGACTTTTAGGTCAAAGTTGATCGTTTGACTTTTTAGAAAAAAGGTCAAACTTTAAGCTCGGAAGAGAATTTGAAGAAACGGATGTTACCATGATGATGGGAACGTCAAATTTAGTGAGTATGGACTGTAAACACGATACGTGTTCTGGTTGACTTTTTGGTCAAAGTTGACCGTTTGACTTTTTAGGAAAAATGGTCAAACTTGAAGTTCGGAAGTGAATTTGAAGAAACGGATGTTACCACGACAACGAGAACGTCCAAATTAGTAAGAATTGACTGTAATATTGAAAATTTAATTTCTCGGATCAGACAGTCAGAGCGGGTTAAAAAATTAAAAGTGGAACCCAAAAGATAATTAAAACTCAGATTTTTGGGTGGGGCTAGCAGGGATGTTTTAGATTTTTTTTTAATGAGGTGGCTTAATGTGAGCCAATAAATTGTTATCTTATCCTAATGAAATCCCTTCCAACCAATCAAAACTCACGACATTTCTTGTCTCATTCTTGATTATATCTCTTAATTGACGTACACCCATTTCATTTTAGCAAATGAAATCAGTATATGAGATAAAGAGAAAGAAATTTCACGGGTGGGAGAACAATAAGAGAAGAAGTGGTGCTCAAGAAGAGATTGAAGAAGAGAAGTTAAGCTATGAAGGTATTTTCTACTAAACCCTTGATTAATCTTGATTTTTTGGATATATATTGGGTGTTTGTAAAATTAATGTTTATAGATCATGATTAATCTTGTGTATAATAGCCTAACCATAGTTGGTCTTGAATCTATTAGATGATTCACGGATTTAATTTAAGTGAAAGAAAATTGGAACTCAATTCGCGAAAAAATGTGAGTGGTGTCGCTGTGATTGTGAAAATCATATAAAATTGAATTTTTTGAGTTAGAGAGTGGGTAATATGTCAAATTAAAGGTATGGAACTAAGATACCCACACAAATTTTTAGATCATAGAAATTCTTTGTGATATGTGTGTAGTGACTATTTTAAGTAGACTGGGACAGACAAAAATAACGTGCCCAGCGACTGCAGCGAATTCTGAGTTTGTAAAAATAATATAAAATCGTGTGTTTCGAATTTGAGGTTGGTATAAACTACAAAGTTGTAGATATGAGAGTTTACTAGAAGTAACCAAAATATTTAACCATTTCATGGAGTTTTGTATTCTTGAAAGAATTAAAATTGTGTGACTGTCCAGGAAGTTTTATTTTCTGGACAGGTTGTAGAAATGCTTATATCTGTGTTGTTTGGTACATTGGGTAAAGTCAAGGCCTAAATAAGATTTAAAGTAGACTTCATAAACTTGAATTTGATATAAAGTTGATCAAAATCGGACTTGTAACGAAGAAGTTATGAGTAAAATAAAAACAGAGCTTGTAAAAAGTTGAATCTAGTTTGCAGCCCGCCTGTTTTTGCTATTTTTAGTCTAGTTCCGTATAGAATTGGAAAGTGTGATCTAAAGAAAAGTTGTAGAGAATTTAATTTTGTGTGGAATGGACTTAAGATTCATAATTTTCTAATAAACGAGCTAATTTCTATGAATTTCGGAAGTTTTAGTGCATAAAAAATTAAAATTTAATTATTAAAAATATTTTTGTGCTAAAATCATTTCTGGACAGAAATATTGTAATATTATTTCTGATTTTTCTAAAAACTTTGGTGAATTATTGTGGAGCATGGGTATTTATTGTATTTTATGGCTATTTAAAGTTAATGTAAAAATAAGTGCAAATTTATGGAAAATTCTATGAATGTTGAAAAATTACGAAACTTGGTAAATTTTTTATAATAATATAAGATAAATATTGATGGTGTTTGGGGGTTACAAAAGTATGTTGAGTGATTATTTATATTTTAAAAGCTATTAAATAATAGTTTGTATATGTATAAATAATTACAGAAATTTTTCGGATAATCCAAAAATTTTGAAAATTGGTCGAAAAGTCTAGAATAATATTATAGAGACTTTAAGATAATGATTAAACTAGTGTGAGGTTGGGTTAATATTTAGCTCTTTTAAATATTAATCTATTAATGTAAGAATTGAGATAGATTACCAGAAAATAGGTACGGGCGAACGGACATGCCAGGTTATGTCTGACATGTTAAGTGACATATACGGTTATGTTATTAAATTAAACTAACGTATTGAATTTATAATTGATTATATTTAATTAATATATTAAATATAGGTTGTACGATGACGATTTTGGCCGAGTTATACTAATCGGTGAACTACGGACCGAGGCAAGTTATGTAGTACTTGTTGTTACTTGCTTATTTGTTGATGTATGATTAAATTGATTAAATGCATATGAAATTACGTGTTATGTGATTACTTGATAATTTGATCAATGTGCGCACTTGATGCAGTTATGTGAGTACCTCTGAAGATGTTCAATGTTTGATCTGAATAGCCATTAAATCGTAATGAATATAGTATATATAAGATGATGTGTAGAAATAGTTACACCGCACGTTAAGCATGACACACATGAAAGTAGTATGCCCTCAAGCCAATCACATTTGATGTGATAAGCATATACTTTGTAAACTTGTTCATTTATTAATAAAAGTATCAAGGCATTTCTTTATTCATGATTAATTACTTGAATTAATCAAATGGATAAACTCATAGTTTTCGAGCAATGCTTTAAGAACCATGATGAGGATCATGCTAATGAGATCTAAATTCAAGATAGCTCAAAACTAAAATTGTTCATAATCGTTGGATCACTAAAAGGGGGATTAGTAGATCCGGATAGATTGGTACATACTATGCTTGCTCTTATAAAGAGGATGATTGATCTCATAATCATTTGTGTAGAGACACTAAAGCAAGTATGTAGGTGCTTATTAGAGAATAAGTTCACTGAACGTGACTCGCTCAAGGAACACCTAATGGAATTTTACTTGTCTGTCAATAGGAGTTCCTTATGTGATAGTCGTACAAGTGATCCTTAGACTTGAGATCATCTTAGTATCTTGTGTGTACTAAGTTATACTTTGACATATTCCTTAAGACCTATTGGTATATCAAAGGATATGATTGGGTATAATAAGGTACACATGGAGATAGATGAATGATCAACAAAGGATCTACCACTTCCAGTAAAGGGAGAGAATGTCCTATGCGATTCAATAAGTGACAACTCAGAAATCCCTGGCCAGGGTTGTATGGAATTAGAAAGGAGTTTCTAATTTACATTAACTAGAGTTGTGTATTTGTGAATTGAAATGCATATAATCAAATAAATAAGACTTGACAGAAATTCCGTGTCTTATATTTGATTGGGACATTGTATGGTAGAAGGATTGAATTGTACAGTAACTATTTGCTGAAAGGTTTTTTTTCGATTAAATGTTGAAATCTATATTATCTGGAAAGTCGACTAATCGCTAAGGGGGCTTACCCTTATTGTGGAATAATTATTTATTCTGAATTAAAGAGTTAATTCGTAATAAATGAATTAGAATTGTTCTAATTTATTTATTATACAACCGGTTTAATATGGAGAACCTAAAGGGTCACACCGCAAAAGAGTAATATTTATTTTAGAAGTGGATGGCATAATTGTAATAATAAATTAAGTATATTTAATTTATACTATGGTGATAGAATAAATTAAATAGCTTAATATTTATAATTTAGTATTTTAGAAATACTAATTATAAATTAATAAGAGGAGTCTTATTATTATTATTATTATTACTATTATTATTATTATTATTACTAGTATTATTATTTAATTCCTAAATGGTTTAGGAATTAATTAATAAGTAGTAATATTATTATTAAATAATTAAGTTCCTAAATAGTTTAGGAATTATAATTATAATAATTAATTAAGTTACTAAATGGTTTAGTAATTAATTAATAAGAAGTACTCTCATTATTAAATAATTAAGTTCTTAAATGGTTTAGGAATTGTAATTAATTAATTTAGTTCCTAATTAAATTGAGAATTAAATTAAAACCCTAATCCTAAATAGTTTAGGAGGGTTAACTAGATCTATAAATAAGAGGAGTCTTATCATAGATCAAGGTTACACACTCTTTCATTAGATTAGAGAGAGTACTCCATAATTCTCTAGATCTAAGAGTTAGAGAGAGAGAGAGAATTAGGGCTAGCCACCCATGGTTTGGAGAAACCAAGATCCACTTCTTTAATTCATAAATCTCTTGGTGGATCACCTCTAGAGGCTTCACACTTGGGGAGCTAACATTGATCCGTGGAATCTAATCGGTGAATTTGAAGAAGAACGTGAAGGATTAAAGGGAGATGAACTTGTACCCGTGGAAGCTTGGTTCTACAAAGGTATAAATTATTTTATCCTTCTTCAATTAATAATAGTCGCATAAGAAAGATCCGGGTTATTGGTTTGTACAAAAATTTTAAAATCTGATTTTTATTACTTTCGTTGCGCTTATATAATTTGATTATATGTATGCCATATTTTTGCAAACCAACAACACACATATCATGTTAATTGTTATATGCTATATAAAGCATGAAATGTGTAAACTATTGAACTTGCTGAGCCGTTGTGCTCATCCTTGCTCAATATTAACATTTTGCAGGTGAAAATGAGAATCCTAGAGTATCAGGATGTAATAGAGTTATGTTACAACATCGATTAAGGTTATAATGTAATTAGTTTAGTTTTCTGATATAATGATTCGTTGTAGTTGAAATTATTAAGGCTTATGGTAATTATTAATATGTCAACGGTGTTATGAGTCCTGATGGGACTGTTAATGGGTTACTTAAGCATTTTGATTGTACAGGTATATAATTATTGTATTGATTGAATTATGCAAAAAAAAATTCTAAGCAGCTAACAATGGAAGTTCGAAGTAATATTAAATTATAGATTTTGAACTATCATACGTTTACAATTGGGATGCTAAGTCAAACCAAATAATAAATAAGATTGACAGTAAAAGTAAAAAGTAAAGGTTGTGATCCAGGGACTAGGATCGAGATGTAAATATTTTAAATGTCAAAATATTTTAATAGAATGATGGAAAAAAAATTTATATCGAAAAATTTGGTTATTGATGATGTAAAGTCAATTAATGGATTTAATAAGGTGATTAAAGGTTTATTAACGAACCGAAATTAGGGATAAGTTGATGTAAATTTCGAGGTCGTTACAGTTAGTATCAGTGCTGATAGGTTATAGTTCTTAGGTACCATAGGCTATAATCGTGAGAATATATTGAATGCAATGAAAGAATAAACTCATATGAAGTTTAAGCAATAAGAGTTGAATATATGAAATTCATAAATAAAAAAAAAGGTATATTTGAGGAGATTCAAAGAATGATCTTCATGGATGTATTCAAAATTGAATAGAAAAGAATCAGGGAACACTTGATTCAAGAATTTAAAAGGAAGGATCGTATAGTCAAATGAACAAAAACGAGTGAGGAGATTTTAGAATTAAGCAATCCTAGAACAAGTGAGAAATTGTAAAGTGAAGTTAATTATAAAATAAGATCATGGTGATCAGAGTAAAATCATGGAATGACAGATGGTCTGTTAAGTGATTAAGAGGTTGTGTTGATAGCAAGGAGCTGTAACAATGAAGATACTGTGAAATAGTAATAAGTGAACTCTTGAAGTGCTGAGTGTGTGATAAGGTATGAATTGACAAAATTCATATCAAGTTAAGAGAAGTTAGAGGTTTGTGAGTTTTTAATTGAGGACTCATATTAGTGGCTGAGTTGACCAATTTCTTGTATGGGCAAGAGATTGTGTTTGGTTTGACGACCACTTGGCTTCCTGTAGTGATAATCAATTGAAACCTGGTATCACGATATTTGCTATATATATGTTGAGAAGTTGATTATTTTCTCATATGTATAACGGATAGGTATAGGATGTTAAGATAAGTTCTCAATTGAAACATGGTATCACGATATTTGCTATATGTATGTTGAGAAGCTGATTCTTTTCTCATATGTATAACGGATAGGTATAGGATGTTAAGATAAGTTCGTGTTCTGAGAACCGATACATGTGGTAAGTTCGTGACTCATAGTCATGTGGTGGAGCCCCTCAGCGAATGGACGACTTTGGCCTGACTAGGACAACCTCCTCAAACCATATGATTGTAGTAAGTTCCTGAGCCCAAATACGTGGTAAGTTTGATGAACAGTGAGTGTGGGTAGAGTTAAGTAACAAGATTTAAGCTATACTAGATATAGTTATTAAGCTGGAAAAGATGAGGAGAAATTTGAGGTATTTTGAGTTTTTAGGATATTCCAAATCTTCTAGCTATGCCAGACCTTAAAATTCTTAAAATCGTGCTAAATTCGCACTTTTGTGCTTTTAAAAATATTAAAATGTGTTTTATATATCATTAATGCATTTAGTGCAGAGATGATAAACGATGGAGTCATCAATGCAGAGTAGCCTAGTGTGGATGTAATATAAGTCCACTATGGTATGATGTAGTATGACAAAGTCACAAAATGAATGAATCCTCAACGTACTATCGAGACAGTGCGGTATCATGACGTCATAAAATGATTTTCAGTATTTTAGAAACGTTTAAAAAAGAGTCTATGCTATTTGATTCGGCTAGACCATAATGATTTGAAGACATCAAAATGTATTTCTAAAAGCGTCAACACACCATATGGTGTGGATATGACAATAACTGAATCCTCAATGTATTTTCTGTGAAGGTACGGTATCATGATAACATAAAGTAATTTACACCATAATGATGGCGTCAAAATTTCTATTGATAGAATCCTCAACGTACTGTGCTAAAAATACGATATCATGAAGTCATAAAATGATTTTTTCATTTTCACTTAAAATGGTTTAAAAAGTTCATGAGTTCATGGTTCATGAACAGTTTATTATGGTAGTCTAGGCCATTTGATTCGGCTAGAAAACTTTTAATCTGAAGTGATGAACATCGAAATTTTATTGCACGTGTGTGCTCTTGAAGAGTTTTAAAGTTCCGATTGATATCCGAACTATTATTAGTCTAAGCTAATTGATTCGGCTAGACAAAGGTTGAGGTATATTTACAAAATTCAATTATTTTTGAAAATTATGCCTAACCAAATTATTTTGGTGTGAAATTTTGTAATAAGTCTGAGGTGAACAATAGCAGAAGCAGATATATTTTGTCGGCATATAGCTCCAACTTCAATCGCAAAGATTAAACGTTATGCATGACGTATGGTACGATAGGGTGATTCCTAGCGTAGTATCTTTGGGGTGAAATTGTGTTTATAGTCTTATGACTATTAAGGGTTATAATAGAAATACTTGCTAACTAAGTATACAGTTCATGGTCTTTATGACCCCTCAGTCATATTAATTTTTTTTTAAAAGGAATTCTTTTTATTTTTTGGTTATTCAAATTCATTCACAGTTATTGATCAATTGTGAAGACTTCCGGGAGATGTTTCAATGTTCTCGACATCGAATGGGTAAAGGGTAAGTGTGCTATAATTTTGAGGATGAAATTCTTATAAGGATGGATGAATGTAATATCCCGAATATTTCACAAGATTTTTAAATAAGGTCTTGATGATGAAATAAAGGTTGAAATTTAAAACCTAGATATGGAGAAGTAAAAGGTGTATAAGGGAGTAAACATTTGACCATAATCTTGGTGTTAGGATTGAAATGTGAGTGAATGAAGGTTTTTAAATTTTAGAACCTGTAAATTTATTACTTGGATGTATATTAGTAATAAGGTAATATAATACATTTAAAACTCAGTAAATGTATTTGACTATAAGAGATTATGCAAGAAGTTTTAATATGAGTTATGTGAGAAATTTATTAAGGGAATAAATTTCATTTGAAGAGATATTTATTTAAGTTAACCTGAAGATGTATATGTATAGATACATATAGACTTGGAGGTGCGCTAATTATATTTTAGCCGATCGTGATAAATGATTAACGAAATTAATCATTATGAATAATGTAACGCTTAATATATTAATTAAGCAAGGTTTTGAAAGTTAAACCTTGAGTGATAATTTAAGATAACCCAAATTAGTAAATTGAGAAGAGACAAGTTGAGTATTGTGGTGGTAATTAAGTTTAAACCCAACTTGGAGGTCAAGTGATTGAAAGTTTAATAATCGTCCAAAATGGATTAAGATTATGACGAGTCAAATTAATATATATGACAAGTCATATGAATATAGTGAATCAGTCTACACAGTTAATAATTGTAAAACTTGTATGTGTGACCAAGTTATTAAAGTGACAGTCTAAGGTTAACGATGAACCCCGTGTGGTTATAATTTGTGAAATAGCGTTGTGAATAGAATGAGATAATGTATACCTGATAATACGAGTATAATTACATGTGTGAAGGCAAGGTAATAAATCGAAATGCCAAGAAATGACAAAAGTGGTCAAATAGTCAAAGTTTGACTAAAGAAAAGAAAGAAAAGTCAAGTTAAAACCCCAATTTGGAGTTCGGAAGAGAATTTGGAGACGTTGAATGCGCTGTTGAGTTCCAAATGTCGAATTTGATAAGGAGAGATAGTAAACACAATTTGGTGTCGGGATTGACTTTTGGTCAAAGTCAACCGTTTGACTTGTGAAGGTGAAAAGTCAAAATTTGAGTTTGGAGAAGAATTTTGAGAAACGGATGTTACCATGACGACGGGAACATCAAATTTAGTAAGTATGGACTGTAAACACGATATGTGTTCCGGTTGACTTTTTGGTCAAAGTTGACCGTTTGACTTTTTAGGAAAAAAGGACGAACTTTAAGTTCGAATGAGAATTCAAAGAAACGGATGTTACCATGATGACGGGAACGTCAAATTTAGTTAGTATGGACTGTAAACACGATATGTGTTCTGGTTGACTTTTTGGTCAAAGTTGACCTTTTGACTTTTTAGGAAAAAAAGTCAAAATTGAAGTTCGGAAGTGAATTTGAAGAAAAGGATGTTATCACGACGTCGAGAATGTTGTTGTCAGATTTATGTATAGACAAATTCACGCAAGTATACGTGACCAACAAGTAATATAATAGTAAGTAAAGTATCGATCCCACGAGGAAATAATAATAATATTCAAGTACTAATTTTATATCAACTCAATTTTATTTAAACAACCGATTCAAGTTTTATGGAATTAAATTAACTAATTAAAATAAGCAAATTATTAAACAAATATGAATATCAGATTTAAAAGTTAAGACTACAATTTCCCCCAATGTTTCGCATAAATATTTTCACTCTCTTGACAACTATTTAATCGATACAATTCATTAAGCGGAAATTCATAAATATTTATTAAACATTTTCCAAGAGTTTGACAAAAATATCTATTCCAATTAATTTACTATATTCCTATGTAAAATAATTAAGAATAGATTCATTAAGTTTAAATTCCCAAAACATTTACATGCAACATATAAATATATTCCTATTTTATACGTAATGCATGTTATCATATTTAGATCAAAACCTAGATCGTATCTTCCAATGCCATCTAGGAAACCAAATAATTGTATGGCCAAACAATTATAACATGTAAGCACAAAATATGATAAATGAATCATAAAGATTAATAATTGAAACAAGAGAGAATTAATTTATACTAAACATTGGGTTCCATTGTAATCTTAAAATAAAATTAGTTCATAAATAAATAAAAAGAATTCCACAAATTAAACAACATCGTAGCAAAAATTAAAGAGAAAGGAATAAAGGATAAACTATTTTGTAGCGCTTCTTCAATCTCCAATTCTTGAACTCTTGATGTTGCCTCCTTTGCTTCAACGCTTCAATGTAGCTCTAGGTAATTGTGTGTATGTGCTCTCCCTTTGGCATGTATTTATAGGCCTCAAATATGTCCAAACCCTAATAGGATTTATTTTTCCAAACCCTAATAGGAATTAAAATCCAATTGGGAATCAAAAAGATGCAAAAATTCGCGAAAATCTGCTTCTGGAGAATTTTCGTGTCGCCAAACGCGGCGTTGACCAAGTCAACGTGCGTTTATTATTTATTTTTCTTCCGCTGAACAGCCGCGCATTGCGCGAACCGTTGCCTCTGCCGCGTCCGTGAAACGACGTCGTTCCATGTCCGTTCTATTCCTGACCGCGCATTGCGCGGACTTTTGCTTCTATTGATCCAAACGGCGTCGTTTCATCTCCGTGACTCGCTGCCTATACGCGCGCCATGCGCGGCTCTCCAATTTTCTGGAAATTACACTTTTGCCCCCAACTTCTTCCAGAATTTACAGCAATGCCACTAGTGATTAATTTCCTACAAAATAAAATATAAATTAAATAAAAATAAATATAAAAATACTAAAAATAATAATAATTCATAACATTAAATAAAACACTTAAATTACTAAAAATACTTAAAAACTCACAATTAATTAAGTCTAAAAATATTAAATAAATAGATATAAAATCTAATTATGAAATGTCTAAATTAGTAGGAATTGACTGTAATATTAAAATTTTGATTTTTCGGATCAGACAGTCAAAGAGCGGGTCAGAAAATTAAAAGTGGGACCTAAAAGATAATTAAATCTCAGATTTTTGGATGGGGCCAGCTGGGATGTTTCAGATTTTTTTTAATGAGGTGGCTTAATGTGAGCCAATTAATTGTTATCTTATCCTAATGAAATCCCTTCCAACCAATCAAAACTCACGACATTTCTTGTCTCATTCTTAATTATATCTCTTAATTGACGTACACCCATTTCATTTTAGCAAATGAAATCAGTATATGAGATAAAGAGAAAGAAAGTTCACGGGTGGGAGAACAATAAGAGAAGAAGTGGTGCTCAAGAAGAGATTGAAGAAGAGAAGTTAAGCTATGAAGGTATTTTCTACTAAACCCTTGATTAATCTTGATTTTTTGGGTATATATTGGGTGTTTGTAAAATTAATGGTTATAGATCATGATTAATTTTGTGTATAATGGCTTAAACATAGTTGGTCTTGAATCTATTAGATGATTCACGGATTTAATTTAAGTGAAAGAAAAGTTGGAACTCAATTCGCGAAAAAATGTGAGTGGTGTCGCTGTGATTGTGAAAATCATATAAAATTGAATTTTTGGAGATAGAGAGTGGCTAATATGTCAAATTAAATGTATGAAAGTAAGCTACACACACAAATTTTTAGATCACTGAAATTCCTTGTGGTTTGTGTGTAGTGATTGTTTTAAGCAGACTGGGTCGGATCAAAATACCCTGCCCAGCGACTGCAGCGAATTCTTAGTTTGTAAAAATAATATAAAATCTTGTGTTTCGAATTTGAGGTTGGTATAAACTACAAAGTTATAGATATCGGAGTTTACTAGAAGTACCCAAAATATTTAACCATTTCATGGAGTTTTGTATTCTTGAAAGAATTAAAATTGTGTGACTGTCTAAGAAGTTTTATTTTCTGGACAGGTTGTATAAATGCTTATATCTGTGTTGTTTGGTACATTGGGAGAAGTCAAGGCCTAAATAAGATTTAAAGTAGACTTCATAAGATTGAATTTGATATAAAATTGATCAAAATCGGACTTGTAATGAAGAAGTTATGAGTAAAATAAAAAACAGAGCTTGTAAAAAGTTGAATCTAGTTTGCACCCCACCTGTTTTTACTATTTTTAGTCTAGGTCCGTATAGAATTGGAAAGTGTGATCTAAAGAAAAGTTGTAGAGAATTTAATTTTGTGTGGAATGGACTTAAGATTCATAATTTTCTAATAAACGAGTTAATTTCTATGAATTTCGGAAGTTTTAGCACATAAAAAATTAAAATTTAATTATTAAATTTTTTTTTGTACTGAAATCATTTCTGGACAGAAATATTGTAATATTATTTCTGATTTTTCTAAAAACTTTGATGAATTATTGTGGAGCATGGGTATTTATTGTATTTTATGGCTATTTAAAGTTAATGTAAAAATAAGTGCAAATTTATGGAAAATTCTATGAATGTTGAAAAATTACGAAATTTGGTGAAATTTTTTATAATAATATAAGATAAATATTGATGGTGTTTGGGGGTTACAAAAGTATGTTGAGTGATTATTTATATTTTAAAAGCTATTAAATAATAGTTTTTATATGTATAAATAATTACAGAAATTTTTCGGATAATCCAAAAATTTTGAAAATTGGTCGAAAAGTCTAGAATAATATTCTAGAGACTTTAAGATAATGATTGGACTAGTGTGAGGTTGGGTTAATATTTAGCTCTTTTAAATATTAATCTATTAATATAAGAATTGAGATAGATTACCAAAAAATAGGTACGGGCGAACGGACATGCCAGGTTATGTCTGACAAGTTAAGTGACATATACGGTTATGTTATTAAATTAAACTAACGTATTGAATTTATAATTTATTATATTTAATTAATATATTAAATATAGGTTGTACGATGACGATTTTGGCTGAGTTATACTAATCGGTGAACTACGGACCAAGGCAAGTTCTGTAGTACTGGTTGCTACTTGCTTATTTGTTGATGTATGATTAAATTGATTAAATGCATATGAAATTACGTGTTATGTGATTACTTGATAATTTGATCAATATGCGCACTTTGTGCAGTTATGTGAGTACCTCTGAAGATGTTCAATGTTTGATCTGAATAGCCATTAAATCAATGAATATAGTATATATAAGATGATTGTAGAAATAGTTACACAACACGTTAAGCATGACACACACATAGCATGTTAATTGTTATATGCTACATAAAACATGGAATGTGTAAACTGTTGAACTTGTTGAGCCGTTGTGCTCATCCTTGCCCACTATTAACATTTTGTAGGTGAAAATGAGAATCCTAGAGTATTGGGATGTAATAGAATTATGTAACAACATCGATTAAGGTTATAATGTAATTAGTTTAGTTTTCTAATATAATGATTCGTTGTAGTTGAAATTATTAAGGCTTTTTGTAATTATTAATATGTCAACGGTGTTATGAGTCCTGATCGGACTGTTAATGGGTTACTTAAGCATTTTGATTGTACAGGTGTATAATTATGGTATTGATTGAATTATGCAAAAAAAATTCTAAGCAGCTAACAAAGAAAGTCCGAAGTAATATTAAATTATAGATTTTGAACTATTATACGTTTACAATTGGGATGATAAGTCAAACCAAATAATAAAAAAGATTGACAGTAAAAGTAAAAAGTAAAGGTTGCGATCCAGGGACTAGGATCGAGATGTAAAGATTTTAAATGTCAAAATATTTTAATAGAGTGATGAAAAAAAAATTTATACCGAAAAATTTGGTTATTGATGATGTAAAGTCAATTAATGGATTTAATAAGGTGATTAAAGGTTTATTAATGAACCGAAATTAGGAATAAGTTTATGTAAATTTTGAGGTCGTTACACCTACGAACTTAGAACATTCGTTGCTTGCACATAATACAGATACAAGTAACAAATTCTCTCTATGCTTAACAATGCATTCACATTCTTTTACCTTTAGCCGCATCGGAATCCTCCGGCCTTCTCGTACTTTATCTGAAATGTTAATTCATAGCAAGAGTAAGCATAAAGCTCAGCAAGTCAATCAGATAGTACATTACATGCTCGTAGTTTATAATATGCATCATGCCTCTTTGCTTCATCATGTTATGCCTAACGTCACACATTTCACTTAACAGTTGGCACACGTAGTTGTACGGAGTGCACATTTCCACTACCACATAGTTCATGTAGAACAATTAGTGCATTCTAGTATGAAGAACTTGCCTGATACACATTTATTTCACTTAACCTGTACTGCATCGCTTGGCCTTTTTATCTTCCCTTGCATTAGTTTGCTACATCGAGTGTCATCTGTCAACATATAATCTATATACATCATTATAAGATCATAAAGTTTCTATAACTTGACAAACTTAATCCATAATTACATAACCATTAATCTCTAATCATTTCACTTTTGATGTATTATACCCTATATAGGTTTGTAATACATCCTAACTCATTATCGACATTTTTCATAACTTTCATCATGATTTGGCTTAGCTTTAGGCATGTTACATTATGTCATTTATTATCTCATTATACCTTAACACCCTTTATTTTGGTCATTCTTTATCTATCTATGGTTTACATAGCTTATCTTTATCATTCTGTATCAAAACGTCGCATTTTGGACACTATATAAAAACTTCTTTTTTTATGAATAGTACATCTCGCTGGCCGCAAAATCTACTCGACCAAACTTGGCCCCGGCGCCCCCTGAACTCACCCCGGCCAACTCCTTCAGCAGCACTGTGCCCCGGCGCAGTTTCTAGTTCAAATGATTGTGCCCCGGCACAGTCCTACTGTCTCAGATTTTATGATTTTTGTTGCTGCTTTGCTGATTTTTAACTCCTTCCTTACACATCCAATTAAGTCCAAATTTGGAACAAAACTAGTTCTTACTACCTAGTATTTTATAAAAAATTTACTTGTCTCATTTGGCTTCTCAAAATCATTTAAATACTAGCCCGTACGAGGGCATTTCAAAATATTTTTAGACTTAGAAATTTTTTTCTAACTTCAAAACTCCATTATTTCATTTTTGTGATTTTTAGCCATTTGCTTTAAAACTTCATTCCAACACTTTAAAAAGTTCATATAACTCATATATGACATGTCCAAACTTTTAAAACCATAAAACTTCACACGAGACAAGATTTGTCCGTAAAAATCCATTTTGAATCGAAACGATCGATTTCGATCGTTCGAATCGTCTTTTTAATCAAATTTTCATTCGTTGATTACCAAATCAACCTAAACACGTGTAACAACAGAAAACTACGTCGTTTGACTTCATTTTACCTTTAATTCCTCAAAATTGTAAAAAATACATATAACTTGGATTTTCATTAACTTTTACAAACTTTTAAATTTCAAAACTTAAACTCAACTTGTCATCTTAAACCCAATGCACCACATAGGCTATCACATACATATTTAACAACCTTGTAAGTCCATATCACTTCTATATGCACATTCTAATGCACTTTACAGATTGTGATTTAGTTTGCATTCAAATTATAGCCTAATATTGCAATTTTCTTAAACAAGTCATTCCTTTAAACCATTTAGGCATCTTGAATGTTATCTAACATGAAATTTCTCACGTATCCAACATGATCAACACTTTGAAGTAGATGTTCATCAAAATTACTAACAAATAACACATGATCCTCCATGAATCATGCTCCTTAACTTTAAATATGTGCCTAAATAGTGCACCACCTTTGTTGTAGCATACTTGAACTTAGGGCTTCATAATTAATTAAACATATAGCACATAACTTACATAATTCACACTTTTGATCTTAAATACATGTATGACTTCTCTTGTTCTTGTATAAAAACACATAAATGACAATTTATGTGGCTATAACACATTCAATACCTTCTTCGTGCTTTGCTTCTCCTAGCTATGAACCTCCTAATGGTTGGATGATCCATCTTGCTAGCTATTTCTTCTTCCTTCAACCACGTTTCCAGCAATTCCTTTAAGCTCTTCAAGCAAACCCTAGCCTTTCCCCTCTTTTCTCTCTTAAGCTCACTTTGCTGGAAACTTGATGACAAATAAGATTAACACTTGCAAATGATATACATACATGTATATATAAAAGGCTCCAACACTTAACCATCCATGATTAGCTTAACCCTTGCATGGTTAGGGGCATATAAGTCATTTCCAATTATAAAACAAGACTAACTTGGTCATTATACCAACATAGGACACCAAGGTCATTCCATAAGTTGTCAAGGGTAGTTTTGGTCATTTCTCCCAAAATCTAGAGAAATTTAATCCATTTAATTCCTTAAAAATCATTTCTTGCTTATTTTCAATCCAATTCAAGTTATTTTTTATCCAACTTTGTTTTCGTAGGCTTGAATTTTATTCCTCATCAAACTAATTCATACTTGACTTGTCCCAAATCACTTATCACTATTTAAAAATTGAATTTCATTAATTATCTTAAACAATTACAATTATGCTAATTTGCATATCATTTCATTCTAAATTTTTCTACGAACCTTTTCGGTTCCACATTCAATCAATTTTAATTTTCAACATCTTAATAAAATCGAATTGCACATTTGTCCATAAACCGCTTCCTCAAAAAGCGAACCTCAACCGAATTATCAAAATCCATTATCATTTATCCTTTTTACGCTCGTATAGTCATTTTACGATCTTTTACGTCCTTTCACTTGTTAACTTCACACATATATGCTAATTTATACCATACTTGCATCTAACATTCTTTCTACTCATTCTTGGGGGTATTACATTCTGTACTTACACATCATATAAACATACATCATTCCATCAATTAATACGGATTTATTAATCATTTTCAAACATTGAACTTCATAACCATTATTATTCAATCAATTCATCATATACCAATTGGGTCAATCTGTTCCTTTTTTTTCCCGCACATTCAATCACACATTACTGTACCTTTTCGTAATCTAGTCTCTCGAGGCCTAATCATTATGCTTGCTATTAATTAATAATTTAAGCTCAATTTAACACATTCTTTCCTCATTTCCATTATTTTCTAGATTTTAACTTTTCTTCTTTCTTTATCGGCTCAAATAAATACATATTCACATATTCAACCTATTACATACAGACACAACACAGTGTCTTACATTATTCTATTCAAATTACCCTATTATGGACATTACAATCAATCATTCATCTTAAATCAATTATATTGACATTCAACCATCAGAATTTATATTCATAAAATTTCATAATCTGTTACATTGCTAATACACTTCCATAAATAGTTGATCCTCGTATATTCTATAGACTCTTATTTACATCAAGAGTCCATCTATAACATTTCAACCATATAGGTCAATTATAACACATTGATCACATAAAAATTCGTATTTAATCACTCTTAATACATTTTGTCATTTAAGCTAGGTTTTATCTACTAGCCTTTACTAAATTAGCCATGATCCACATTTAGAAATCCTGTAAAAATTCGGGATGTCACATTTACCCCTCCTTCAAAAAAAATTCGTCCTCAAAATTGATGTGTACTCATATCTTGCTCATTTGCAACATACATATCTCTTTGCATTCATTTCATCTCAACTAGGTTTTCAACTAACCTTTACATTATCTCTCTCTCTACCCATCTTACCCCTTTCTATCATTAATTCCAGGAGATTGAAATATCTTTCAGGAATCTTCACAATTGTTCAATAATTGTGAAGCAGTATGAATAAATAAGAATAGTTTTTCTATAAAACTTTTGCTTTTCAAAACAAACTTTTGCTTTTGCTGAGGGGTCATAAAGACCATGAACACGTTAAGAATATTAACAATCATAAAGACTGAGAATACCTGCGGGTCATAAACACCAGGAACATAAGTTATGACGTTACCGCACCACTCTTCTTCCCTGGCCTATTGATACGCTAGGTGATCAGCCTATTGTATCCTTTTTTCTTTACTTTTTGGGTTGAACCACGTTAATCAACCCACATATCATATCCCCTTATTCAAGGTTGATCGCCTCAGACTTTAAAAACATTTTCCTTTATCCATTTCTGGATTTAAAATATTTACTCATTCATTTAACAAAATGGTCTAGCCGAAACAAATGACATATACTCACATCATTAATTGTTCATTTAATTTCAAACTTGAACTTTTCAAGAATGCTGCCATTGGCTTAAAACTTGAACCCAAGAAAAATATTTTAAAAAGGCTTCATAATACCGCACTATCTTAGCAATACGTTGAGAATTCAGTCATTCAAGACCTCTTACTACCGTACCGTCATAGAAGTACATTGATAATTCTGCCATTTTATTATTACACGCTATATTCAATAGTGTGATAATGATTTCATAAATACATTTTGAAGTTTTCAAATAACTTTATCTAGCCGAATCAATCGGCATAGACCATGAATCGCGAAATTTTAAAAACTTTTTGATACTTGAACAAAACATTTTCAATGCACCAACGTGCGAGAATAAGCACATTTTAAAACTTCAATGATCTAGCATAACTAGAAGAGTGGATTGCCTATCCAATCCTAATCGTCTTTCCTTTATTTCTTTAACTCATTCAATCATTACTTAACAATTCTATCTCTTTTTTATTTCCTTAATCTTAGTCAAACTCTGAGAATTGTTTCTCTCAACTTATGGCTCTCTTTTCTAACCCATTCATGTTCATCAAACTTGCCACGCATTTCGGCTCATGAACTTATCACAATTATATAGTTTGAGGAGCTTGTCATAGTCAGGCCAAAGTCGCCCATTCGCTGAGGGGCTCCACCACACGATCATGAGTCACAAACTTACCATACGTTTGGGTTTTCAGAACACGCAACTAACCTTAATCTTTCTCACTTAATCTTTCTCACTTCCTATGTATCAGGTACATGTAGAAGAAAATAATTACCTTCTCAACATACACAATCGATACCGTGACGCTGGATCTCCACTGATTATCATTATAGGAAGCTAAGTACAAATTCCCGCCCACACAAGAAAGTGTACAACTCAGCCACTACCATGAGTCCTCAATGAAAAATCCCACATACCCTAACATTTTCTTAACTTAACTTTACTTAGCTTTTCCTTACTCTAATATGAATTTCATTAATTTATATCTTACTGTTCATAACTCATCAAGAGTCCCTTTTATTCATATCTGACATTTTGCAACTCATTAAGAGTCCCTTATCTTTGATCATTTATGATCTTATAAACCTTTTACTATTTTTCAATATCTTATCTTAAGATATCCTTTATCATTTCTTAATCATGAATTCTCAAAATTCATTTTTTTCTTACTCAACTCCTCTAGAGTCCATTTCTTTACTATTTCCTTCTTTCTCACAAAGGTAATAGCCTAAGATACTCCTACATAATGTCTATAACCTGTCTGCTTTGATACCTCCTATAACGCACCCGAAATCCCAACATTTCTTATTTAATCCAATTATGTCTGGATAACGTAATCGTTAATCTTAAAATCATATTTCATAATCTTAAAACATATTAACGGCGATATCGTGCGTTAAATCTGAACTTGTAACCTTTAAAAACCAAGCCTTTGACCATAATGTGGTATGTGGTATATATATATATATATGTATATATATATATATATACTCACAGATCATATTAATGAATAAAAACATAAAATTATAAATATATTAATGCATGATGCAAGGGGAAGTAGGAAAGGGACCGCACAGTTGAATATATAAATTGAAATACAACAATAAATTACTAAACCATTTTGTTTATTGAATTAGAAAATATTTACATACAGGAAGCAAAATACATAAGCAGAAAATAAAACAATTAACTTGGTTACTAAACAGAAGGACACAGGTAACAGAGAAGAAACTTAAGATTAGTCAGAGAATGAGTTATGAGTCTTACGAAGTTTCTTGAAGGTTTCTGCCTAAGGTGAGGTGCCGTCCCCTTACTCAATGAGCAAGCCTTCCTTTTATAGAATAAGGAGTGAGCTGCTTACAATAATGCGAGAATCTTACTATTACAGACTGACAAATTACTTTTAAAAAAGTAAAATGATTACAGACACTTTACTATTGATGAATAGTAGAAACTTTTGACTAAATACAGACAACGTTTACTATTTACTTTTGCTTTCGATGGAAAAACAGCATCTGGATAACTTTGGCGTGCAAAGGACTGGGGTCCATTAGCATTGGATGCTAAACAGAGTGCTCGGGCACTGATAACTGGGGACCACAACATGTGGCAAAGAATCTGACTATCGGCAGGGGCCGAAAATGACTAAGGGCTCACGGGAGCTAGATAGGAGCCATAGTGATTAGGCAAATGGATCCTGGGCATCTTGGAGGTCAATGATGCCATAAGGATCTTGGTTTACTGAAGCTTGGGATGACTTTGAAGAAGACGAAGTATCTTCTTCCTTGATGGTATTGACTCTTTCTTGAATTGCTTTAGCTAACATATTTAGCTCAACATCATTATATTCTTTAACTCCTGCTAGAGTAGCAGCAACAGAAGAACCGGAACTGGAACTTTTAACTTTGGACTTACTAGAGGAGCCAACATTTGCTAATTTTACTAGAGTAATAGGAGTAGCAGGAAACTCTTTATGAACTTGTTGGACAATTCTATTAACATCGAATTTGTCCCACCACTTAATAAAGAAGATTCTTGTAACTGAGGGAGGCTGAATAGAAGGAGGAAGATTATACTTCCATTTCAAAATCCAAGGGATTTTGTATTTACTAACAAAACGGAGCAGTACAGGGATACCTTCCATTTTAGGGTTAAATGGGGATTTATTACTAAAATGGTTTACTTGAGCAAGTAATCGCTCAGGAATGAGTTCTGAAGTAGGGCCATATTTAGACCACCAAAGGGTAAATCAAATCGGGATCTGACTTTTAAACTTGTGATCAAATTGAATAAACCACGAATGACTAAAAGAGGAGCTTTGGTAAAGAATGATTTTATGTCAAGCATCCATATAATCAAAATAGCAAAAACGATTACTAAAGGAAGGATCTAAACTTTCTTCTAGAACTCGTAAATCAGAGAGATGATGGGAATAATGATGATTCTCTCACTCTTCTCCAGAAATAATCTTTTTAATATATAAAGAATGAAAAATAATTTTTGAATTATCATTCTTATCAAATATAGGTTTAATATTAATAGACTCTGTATTGAGAAGAATATTCTTATAATAAGAAAGGGATTTATAGGGTGCTAAAGGGATAAAATGCCATCCAGGTGGGTAAAACTGGGCAGTAAGTTTAATTGGGTCATCTCTTGAGTCCATATAAGGCTCAATGTAGAATAGGACAACTTCATGGTTTGGAATATATTGGGAATTAGGCTAAAATTGACTAGTTTTTTGGATCTGGCTCTGAGCTTGAGATTCAAAAGGATCATATGGTTTAGGTTGACTGGCAAGGGCTGAACTGTAGGGTTTAGGGATTTGGCCTAAAACCTGAAATTGAGTAGAAGGAGGTTTAACTAGGTAACTGTGGTAAGGAACAGGAACCATGGTTCCTTTACTTTTACTGGGTTGTCCGGAGACAAGAGCTTTATCACGATCACGTTTCTCTTTCTCTCTTTCACTCATATTTGGTACCTGATTGGATGAATTCTCTAGTCAAAAAATCTGGGATAGAGTTTTGACTTCCTTTAATATATTCTATATCAAAATCAAATATAGATAAAATAGCTTGCCATCTAGCAAAAATCTATTTAGAGGCAATATTTTCAACATCTTTTTCCAAAACATATTTTGCAGACTTGCAATCAATTCTAACTAAATTTTTTTGATTTAATAAATCACTTTGAAATTTGTTAATGAAAAAAGTAGAGATAAAATTTCTTTTTTAATAGTTGAATAATTGATCTGGGTTGGATTCCAAGCATGAGAGTAAAAACAAACAATTTGCTCAGAAGAAGTAGGAATTAACTTTTGCTTGAGAATACCTCCAAAGCCAATTTCAGAGGCATCAGTTTCAACTATTTTGAAAGCTGTAGGATTAGCTATTTCTAGGGAAGGAAGAGTCCTAACATGCTTTTTTAATTTTTGGACAACAGAAGTATGAATATCTGTCCAAGGAGGAGGATTACTATTTAATCGATCAAATAGAGGTTTACAAATAATTCGCAGTTTTTTATAGAATTCACTAATATAATTTAGAGAACCTAAAAATCTTTGAAGTTAGTTTTTATCAATGATAACATCCGAGAATTTACTAGCAAATTGAATAGCTCTATCAATGGGGTAAATTTGACCATACTGAATGTTATGACTAAGGAATTTCACCTTAGTTTGGAACAAACTGCATTTTGACTGAGATAGAACTAATCCATCAGATTGAACAGTTCTAAAGAATGAATTTAGATGTTTCCAATGTTCTTCAATAGAAGTTGAGAAAATTAGAACATCATCAATATAAACGATTGCAAAATGACTGAAATGATTCAAAATATCATTCATAATATTTTGAAATTCACTATGAGCATTCTTAAGGCCAAATGACATGACATTCCATTCATAGTGACCAAAAGGTGTAGTAAATGTTGTCTTATATCTATCTTCCTCATGAATTTGGATCTACCAAAATCCACTCTTAAGGTCGAATTTACTAAAGACAACTATTTGACTTAATCTACTAATTAAATCCTTTTTATTTGGTAATGAATACCTAATCCATTCTAAAACCTTATTTAAAGGTTTATAATTAATAACTAATCTAGGCACTCCTCTTTCTATTTCAGAATTCTTATTGACATAGAAAGCAGGGCAAGACCAAGGTGATTTACTCTTTCTAATTAAACCTTTAGTAAGTAAATCATCAATTTCTTTTTTACAAAATTCCATTAATTCATGACTAATTTGTATAGGTCTAGCCTTAGTAGGAATTAAATTTTCTTTGAATTCCTTAGCATAAGGTAGCCTAACAATATGCTTTTTTCTGTGCCAAAAAGCATGAGGTAAGTCAGAGCAAACATTCTTACTAAAAAGATTTTGAAAATCTTTTATTTTTCCTTGGAGTTTAGGATTTTTTAATTATTCCTCAACTCTTTTATAATTAATTTCATTTTTTAAATAACTCAAGTGTTGGATTTTACTATTCAAAATATTTAAATATTTAGTAATTGACTGTTCTTGAATACTCCGAAGATCTCTCTCTTTAGGTTCAGTTATGAACCTAAAGGTGACCTTTTGCCCAAGGTGATTACTGGACAATCTTTTGGTAGTAGTGGTAAATGGATATAATAAATATATAAATGGTAATTCTAAAATTATTTTGTCAGTCATGTTTCTAATTAAAACAAATGATGTTTTAAAACAAACATTATCCTGACAAATGTGAACTTTAGGCAATTTATATTTTATTTTCATTTGACTACCATTAGCAGAGCTAAGTCTTTCACTAGTTTTTGCATAAAACCTAGTAGGAATTAATCCTTTTTGAACACAGTTAAGGTCAACACCTGTACCAACTAGAGCAGAAAATTCCAAAGTAAAGGTTTTATTAATAACTAATGTTATATTAATATACCATTTTTGAATAGTAATGTCCTTTAATATTTTTAAAGAATTACCTTGTTCAATGAGTTCGTTTTGATTATTTGAAGTTTCAGCTTCATCTTTTTTGGGAGATTCAATATCATCTTCCTTAGGAGTTTCATCTTCTTCTTCTTCTTCTTCACTACTACTATCAGTAGAATTATTAATAGCAATAGTATTTTTAGCTTTAATTTTTTCAATTTCTTGTTTTAGCTCAGAAATTTCTTTCTTCATATTTTTTACTTCATAATGTAATTCTGGTAAAGTAATTTCTTTGACAGGACTCTTAAATCTTTCAAGAGTTTTATTAAGGCTAAAAACAGGTTTCTCTTTGACCTTATTAATTTTATCAATAGGATTATCTTTTGTTAATAAATCTTTTAACTGTTTGGTGTACCTTTTCTTTAATTTTGGATCAGTAATTTTACTTATCAATTCAATAAGTAAATTTTGTTCTTCTTCATCTTTACTACTACTAGAATTATCAGAGGAATCAGAAAATATATCATCATAGTTATCATCACTAGAATGATTTTCTATTCTCATTAATTCTAGTATTTGTTCAGCATCTTCATTTGAGATTTTTAATTGTTTAAGTTTTTCTTTCACTTTGTATTCATTTTTGTAATGACCTGGTTTACCACAGTTATGGCAAATAACTTTACTTTTATCAAACTTTTTATAACTTTTCTTCTTAGGATTATAAGAAGGTTTTCTATAAGATTTTTTCTTATAAGGTGACTGCTTTTTATAATAATCGTCTTTGTTATTATGACTTTTATGTTTTCTTCTAGATTTGTATTTATCTTTTTTATAGTGTTTAATATGTTTTCTTCTAGAAGGGGCAACAGGCGGCAAACCATATTGTTCACAGAATGTTCCCAATTCATATTTGGCTCTATTTTTATCTTTATTAGCTTGTTTACTAATTTTCAAATCAATACACATTTTTAATCCAGTTTTTTGAATTTGGCTTACTATATCACCATAGGTTAAATTATCATAATCAATAAAACCTAACTTTTTGGATAACTCTTCATGAATTTTATGAGCAAATAAACTAGGCAAACCATTTATGAATTTTTCTTTCCAAAATGATTTGTCACTATCATCACGCATCATAACTCTAGAAATAAATACATCCTTGTACCAGGGAAAGTCACTTAAAGTTGGACAAGTAAGGTTACTAAGTTGGTCATGGATCCTATCAGTAATATTACTAGGAGTACCAATAAAATATTTAACTATAGTATAAATAAGAGTATTGACACCATCAGAGGGGGGGGGGGGCAATTCCTAAGACTTCATTAACTATTGGATTACCATCATGATCCACTTGGATAGCATGAATTATAGAATGCTTAGAAGTTTCAGTAAGGTGATTTTTCCACCAGCTTCTAAGTGTTCCAGTAAATCCAATAGCTAATAATTCAACTATATCAGCTTGACTTATTTCCGGGAAATTAGTCAAATAACTATTTGCTACCATAGACATATGATTTAACTTGTTCAAAATTTGTTGCTCACTAAAACCATCAATATTCCATTCATAAATCTTATTAGCAGAAACAGAAAATTGATTATCTAGATTCCTTTCTTCAAACTTAAGTCTAGAGGGGTTGGTCTAGTATACCAATTTTTTGTCGTACTAGTAGGATTCAGAGTTTTAAAGGTTAATTTACTAAACTGGTTGATTGTTTCATCAAGTTCAGAATCATCAGATGAAGTATCTGATTGACTTTGTTCTTGATTTTGGTCAATGACTGCTAACAGTTTTGGTTCACTAGATTCTGGCTTATCAAGCTTTTTGATAAGTTTGTCAATGGTTTTAGTAAGTTCTTTATCTGAGGTAGGTAAACTTAATCCAATTCTCTTTTCAGGGAGATTGAGTAGAGGTTTTTCAGTTTTACTTATTTGGACATTTAATTTTTCATCAAATTTTTCTTCAATTTTATCCAACTGTTTACCTATAGAAGCAAGGTATTGTTTAGAAAAATTGTTTGGTTCAATAATTCTCTTGTTACTTCCTTCAGGTTCTTTGAAAGGACTAGCAGTAACATGAGCATCTTTTACTGTGATGATTATTGATTCAAGAGGGGGGTGACTAGAAGATACAGCGGACTTATCTTCTTTAGTCCATTTATGCTTAGTTATAACATTACATTTTCCATAGTATGTATCATACCATGTATAGAATGTAATGTTTATCTTTTCTTTAGTTACAAATTTTCTCCATTTTTTAACTACTCTTTCTCTCTCTTCTTCGCTATGATTGGCACGAAAAAGATGTCTTTTAGGCTTATTCTCTTTAGAGTTAAAATCATTAATTAAATATTGATCATTAATTTCAAACTCTTTTTTAATAACTCTAAGTTGATGATGAACTGGTTTAGGTTCAAAATCAGACTGAGTAGGAGATAAATTTTGGGATTCATCATCCTCGAGTTGATTGACTGGCTCAAACTTGTCATAACAGGGATGACTTGTTTGTCCTTCCGAAAAAATTCCTTTTAATTTTATATTGGGTAAATTAGTTTTTTCCAAGAGGTCAGAATCTTTTCTGGTCTGGGTGGAAGATTGACTGGTAATGTCTTCAATAATTAGTGGTCGTCTAAGTCTTGAATCATCAAAACTTATCCTAATAGTTCCATCTAAATATTGTTTAACATTATCAAAGTTAATAACTTCATTAATGACAGGTCTTTGGGGTACTTCATTATCTAATATCCATTTGCTCGGGAGAGTCACATCTTTCCAAAGAAGGGTCTTTGGAACTTGAATATTAGCATCACTGGTAGTGCTTTAGATTAAAACAGTTCTATCTTTTGGAATTTTGCTTAAAGCCTTAACATTTAAATTGGTTTTCATTGTTTTATAGTAAATCCTGTATATTAAAGCTAAAGCTTGAGATCCTTCAATCATTTGAGTAATCTCACCAACAGTTTTAATATTCAGAGTTAAAACTTTTAATAAATGAGGGTCACTTAGGCTTAATGTAAAATCTGGAAAACAATTAAAATGGACAGGTCCATTGGGCAAACTAGATTCCATTATTCCTAAGATACTAGGATGATAATTTAAATATCTGGCATCTCTAAGACACAACAAAATACTTGAATTAATTCCTTTAATACTCAAAGGGTTAATAGCAACTTGAATTAATACGATGTGGATAAAGTTGTATCCCTTTTTTCTTTGTTTGTTGATGACTTCTGTAGTGAGCAAACTACAAGTTTCATGGTCTTTATTAATAGCATAAATTTTTTCAACAGTTTTTACACTGTAATCTGACTTGAAATTGTCTAAGAAAGTTGACTGGTAAATTTCTTTGGGAGAAATACTGGGGATATTCAAATTTCCCAAGTCTTGACTAAGATTTTCATAACTATGTTCTTCTTGGTTTACTATGTCAGGAATAGAGGATAAAGATGATCTAGAACTGACTAAAGAAGTAGATCTGAATAAACGATTCATAGAAATTTTTGAAAAACCTATTTTACAAGGCCATGGTCACTATCTACATGCCCATCAGTATGGCGAGTGGTGAAAGCCCGTACTTATGGCTCCCTCTTTCTCCTTCTCTTTGCTATTCCGCTCTCTTGGTATCAGAGCCATGAATTGTTGTATGATGCTATTAATGTTTTGGTTTGCTGTTCATATATTTATATCTAAACTTCTACTGTCTACGTCTGCTTCTCTATCCTTGGATCACCTTCCTTACTGTAGACCACCTTGATATGTTCTGAGGCAGTCGTAAGTCTCGTGGCTTGAGCAGTGATTCTGCAGATTCAGATAAATCACTATGGTATGAGTCTACGTTGGTAAGTAGGTCCGTATCCAAGACATAGTAGTGGCAGCAAATAAGTAAAGACATGGATATATTCATATGATTGTTATTTCAATTCATTAGTTAGCTCATATTCAATCGTGATCTCTTTTCCTTTTTGTTTTAGCAGTGGCTTCATTTGAAGTATCACATGCAACGAGAAACCATATATATATATATATATATATATATATATATATATATATATTTAAAGCTTACTATTAATACCTGTCTCAGGATCATAACGTTCACTTTACTAGAACTTAGATCATATACAAATAAGTTATGACCTAGTATATTACATTTCATAATCATATATATATTTTTATGATTTACGTAATCTGTAAATAAAATTTTACCATGAACTAATCATACATGGCCATGTTTACATATACCTGTATACATATATCTGCATCATACTTGTACCTGTTTACATATCTGTATACTGGATATACAAGTTTATCATATGTAAAACTTAACTAACAATAATATCTCAATCTTATATCATTACAATATTTTCCTGAATAATACATACTTAAAACATTCATCCCTACGGACTCAGAAACATTCGTTGCTTGCACATAATACAGATACATTTAACAAATTCTCTTCATGCTTAACAATGCATTCACATTCTTTTACCTTTAGCCGCACCGAAATCCTCCGGCCTTCTCGTACTTTAGCTGAAATGTTTGTTCATAGCACGAGTGAGCATAAAGCTCAGCAAATCAATCAGATAATACATTACATGCTCGCAGTGTATAATATGCATCATGCCTCTTTGCTTCATCATGTTATGCCTAACGTCACACATTTCACTTAAGAGTTGGCACACGTAGTTGTACGGAGTGCACATTTCCACTACCACATAGTTCACGTAGAACAATTAGTGCATTCTAGTATGAAAAACTTGCCTGATACACATTTATTTTACTTAACTTATACTGCCTCGCTTGGCCTTTTTATCTTTCCTTGCATTAGTTTGCTACATCGAGTGTCATCTGTCAACATATAATCTATATACATCATTATAAGGTCATAAACTTTTTATAACTTGACAAACTTAATCCATAATTACATAACCATTAATCTCTAATCATTTCACTTTTGATGTATTATACCCTATATAGGTTAGTAATACATCCTAACTTATTACCGACATTTTTCATAACTCTCATCATGATTTGGCTTAGCTTTAGGCATGTTACATTATGCCATTTATTATCTCCTTATACCTTAACACCCTTTATTTTGGTCATTCTTTATCTATCTAGGGTTTATAGAGCTTATCTTTATCATTCTGTATCAAAACGTCGCATTTTGGACACTATATAAAAACTTCTTTTTTTATGAACAGTACATCTTGCCCCGGCGAGATGTTTAACACACAACATCTCACTGGCCGCGAGATGTCCTCGACCAAACTTGGCCCCGGCGCCCCCTGAACTCGCCTCGGAGCCTTAATGGAAAAGAGTTATGATGAGGCGTATGAGCTATTGGAAACCATGGCAGCAAATAATTATCAATGACCTACTAAGATGTTTACTCCAAGGAAAGTAGCAGGAATGCATGAAGTAGATGCAGTTACATCTTTATCTGGATAAGTGGTTGCACTTGCTAGGAAAATTGACACTATTGGAGCAAAACATGTGCAGAGTGTAGCAGTGATATGTGATATATGTGTTGGAGAACATCCTAGTATGCAATGTGCTATCAAGGTAGAATCAGTGCAGCATGTCAGTAATTACAATTGGCAACAAAACAACAATGTGCCGACTCATTATTATCCTGGAGTGAGAAATCATCCTAATTTCTCGTGGAGTAATAATAACAATCAAGGACAATCTTCAACTGTGAGGTAGCCATATCCTCCAGGATATTAAAATTACAATCAACAACAACAATAACCACCTCCACAACAACAACCTCAACAAGTTCATCCTCCTCCTATGGAGAAGAAAGCTAACATGGAAGAACTTCTAACTATATACATTTCTTAGAATGAGACAAGGATCAATAACCAAGATGTTTCTATTCAGAATCTCAAAAACCAAGTGGGACAGCTTGCAAGTGCTATGAATAATAGTCCGCAAGGAACCTTGCCTAGTGACACTAAAGTCAATCCAAAGAGGGAAGGTAGGGAGCAATGCAAGGATATTACATTGCGTAGTGGAAGACCTTTATTGAATACTACTATTGAAACCACTACAGTGCCACCAACCCAAATTGAAGAGGAAGTTTGTGTTGAAGAAGAAAATACAATAAGTGGAGAGCCGGTTCTGGTGGAAGAAATCCAAGAGCCAGTCCTAATAGTCAACAAGACCATTCCAAGAGTTCAACCCATGCCATTTCCTCAAAGGCAACAAAAATAGAAACTGGATAAACAGTTTTCTAAGTTCTTGGAGGTCTTGAAAAAGATTCACATAAATATTCTATTTGTTAAAGCTTTGGAACAAATGCCAAGCTATATGAAATTCATGAAAGATATATTGTCCAAGAAAAGAAAGCTTGGTGACTATGAGACGGTCGCGCTAATAGAGGAAAGCAGCGTAATTCTTTAGAAGAAGCTTCCTCCAAAGCTAAAGGACCCTGGGAGTTTCACCATTCCTTGTTCTATTGGAAGTGAATTTAATGGCAAGGCGTTATGTGATCTGGGAGCAACCATTAATCTTATGCCCTTGTTTATCTATAGGAAGTTGGGGTTGAACGAAGCAAAGCCCACCAGTGTTACTCTACAACTGGCTGACAGATCTCTAACATACCCTAAAGGAATAGTGGAAGATGTGTTGGTAAAGATTGACAAGTTCATCTTTCCAGCTGACGTTGTAGTTTTGGACTTTGAGGAGGACCGGGAGGTGCCTATAATATTAGGGCATCCATTTCTAGCTACCCAGAAAACTATTATAGATGTCCAAAAGGGAGAGCTCACCATGAGGGTCCAGGATCAAGAAATAACATTCAATGTCATCAAGTCTATGAAATTTCCGAGTGAATCTGAAGAGTGCTTTAGAGTTGATGTGGTTGACAGCATTGTAAACGAAGTTTAAATGGAAACTTGTATTTCTGATCCTTTAGAGGCTGCGATTATTGGAACCATTACTGCAGAAGATCCTACTCATATAGAATGCGTTAAATATTTGGATCTGTCTCCTCGATTTGCCAAGTTTAAACCACATTATGAATCTTTGGAACAAGCAAGAACTTCTACTTTAAATTTATCCAAGGAGGAAGCACCAGTACTGGATCTCAAACTGCTACTAAATCATTTGCGGTATGCTTTTCTAGGAAAAGAATCCATTTATCCTGTTATAATTTCTGCATCTTTAAATGAGGAACAGGAGAGTGAGCTCTTAAGAGTGCTTAAGAAGTATAAGACAGCTCTAGGGTGGACTATATCAGATATAAAAGGGATTAATCCATCCATTTATATGCTCAAGATCTTATTGGAAGATGATGCCAAGTCGACCGACCATTGAGCATCAAAGATGTCTCAACCCCATTATGAAATAGGTAATGAAGAAAGAACTCATTAAATGGCTTGATACAAGAATTATATATCCTATCTCCGGCAACCCATGGGTGAGTCCTGTTTAGTGTATTCCGAAAAAGGGGGTATGACCGTTGTGTCTAATGAAAATAATGAGCTAATTCCTACTCGGACAGTCAATGGCTAGAGAGTATGCATGGACTATCAGAAGCTTAACAAAGCAACTAGGAAGGATCATTTTCCTCTTTCATTCATCGATCAAATGCTAGATAGACTAGTAGGGCATGAATTTTATTGTCTATTGGATGGATTCTCTGGTTATAATCAAATATCCATAGCACTGGAAGATTAGGAGAAAACCACGTTCACATGTTCGTACGACACCTTTGCCTTCAGAAAAATGTCATTTGGATTATGTAATGCACCTGCTACATTTTAGCGGTGCATGATGTCCATCTTTTCAGATATGGCGAAACAAACTTTGGAAGTCTTCATGGACAATTTCTCGATATTCGGGAATTCTTTTGAGGCTTGTCTAGAAAATTTATCAGCGGTGTTGAAAAGGTGCGTTGAGACAAATCTGGTATTAAATTGGGAAAAGTGTCATTTCATGGTGGAAAAAGGGATTATTCTCGGACATAGAGTTTTTGCTCAAGGAATTGAAGTTGACAAAGCTAAAATAAAGACTATTGAAAAACTTTCGCCGCCATCATCTGTGAAGGGAGTTAGTAATTTTCTAGGCCATACAGGTTTCTACATACGGTTTATGAAGGATTTCTCGAAAATTACTAAGCTGTTGTGTAGTCTTTTGGAAAAAGATGTGCCCTTTAAGATGGAAAAGGCATGCATTGAAGCATTTGAGATGCTAAAGAAGAAACTTATCTCTGCTTTGATAGTAGTTGCTCCGAATTGGAACTTGTTGTTCGAATTGATTTGTTGCTGCTAGTGATTATACTATTGCAATAGTGTTGGGACAGCGGAAAGATAAAATCTTCCACACCATCACCTATGCAAGTAAGACGTTGTCAGATGCATAACTCAACTATACAACCACTAAGAAAGAATTACTCGTAGTTGTGTTTGCCTTCGACAAATTCTGTTCTTATCTCATTGGAACAAAGGTTATAGTTTTCACAGATCATTCTGTCAATAAATATTTGATATCAAAGAAAGATGCAAAATTGAGGCTGATCAGATGGGTTCTGGTGCTCCAAGAATTTGACTTAAAAATTTGAGATAAAAAGGGGACAGAGAATCAAGTCATTGATCATCTTTCATGATTAGAAATTTTTTAGCAAAATAGTGGAGATGGAAGGGTGATTAATGAACATTTTCCAGATAAGCAGCTGTTTGCTATTCATGGTGAATTACTTTAGTATGCGGATTTCGCGAATTACATCGTAAGTAATGTGATCACCCCGAATTTAAGTTATTAACAACGAAAAAAGTTCTTAAGCGATGTGCGGTTCTTTGTGTGGGATGATCCTTTCCTATTGAAGCAATGCACAGATCAAATTTTGAGGAGGTGTGTGCCCAAAGAAGAAATGGTTGATATTCTTCATCACTGTCATTCATCTAATTATGGAGGACATTTTGGTGGGGAGAGAACGACAGCAAATGTGCTACAATCTGGGTTTTATTGGTCAACATTGTTTAAAGACGCTCATTCTTTTGTAGCAAGATGCGATAATTGTCAAAGAACGGGAAATATTTCTAGGAGACATGAAATGCCCCTTAACAGTATTCAAGAAATTAAATTTTTTGATGTTTAGAGCATAGACTTCATGGGACCATTTTCGTCATCTTATAACAATCAGCATATACTTGTCGCTGGGGACTATGTGTCCAAATGGGTCGAAATTGTTGCTCTACCAACCAATGATTCCAACGTGGTTGATAAGTAGATTTTATTCCTATTTATTAGGTATTTTTATGCTTAATTATTTGTGCGTTTTTAAGTATTTTTAGTATTTTAAGTATTTTATTTATTATTATGCATTATTATTATTATTAGTAGTAGTACTTTTATATTATTTTTATTTATTTTATATTTTATTTTGTAGGAAATTAAACCTTGGTGGCAATATTGTAAATCTACAGCAAAAGGGATGGCAGTCTGGTAATTATGTGCAGCAGGGGCATAATCGTAATAACAGCAGCCATCAGCTTCAGCGCCTTGTGCACAAGGGATCAGAAGGAGCTGGGCGCAACGACGTCGTTTGCATGTCCAGGCTTGAACAGCAGGCGCGCCATGCGCGCGGTGAAGCAGATTCAGCAGCTGGGACGACGCCGTTCTGGCAAAGAAAAGAAGGAAAAAAGAAACGCATGCGCAATGTGCGCGGCTGGCGAGAGTTAACTTGGTCAACTGAGCGGAGGGCATGTTTGTTTGCGCGAAAATTGCCCAGATAAGGATTATTCGGGATTTTGAGCTTTAATTTGATTCCAAATTGGATTTCTTTTCCACTAATGCTTAGGATTATTATTATACTTCTGTAAATACATTAGATTATATTATGAGGGGATTATTAGATACAATTAGGAGCTTTCTCCCTCTCTCAGGTGTATCATCTCTCTCTCAATTCTCTTACATATTATTATTATTATGTTTGGCTAATTTTTCTTATTCAGTTCTAGGGGATTTCAAACCCAATTACAATTAATGGATAAATTAATTCAGTAATATTATTTATTCTTCCTTATTTGAAATTATTTGTGATAATTTTTTTTAATTGTTTTTTGATATTAAATTTGGTTGGTTTGATTAGAGCTCATTAGATTGATCAAATTATTATCAATTGCTCGATTTAGGAATTATATTACATATAATTGATATTGTTACTAATCATTGGTAGTGAATAGTGATAGATAATTGTGGTCAAGCTTTTATTTATTGTTATGGTTATCATGATATAAGTTAAACAGTCCGCGTTTATGAGATTGTTGCTTAGACTAATCTAATTTTCTTGTGATTAATGTTTCCATTATATTAAATTTAGAGAATTTGTTCTAAGTTGTATAATGGTTAGAATCTAATAAAGAGTTTGTTTTGTTAGATTAAAATTAAGAAAAATTTCAGGTAGCAGAGCTTATGGTTGCCTAGGATTATTAGTTTCATGCAAGGATATAAGTATATATTGATCGATTGATCTATAATTAATTGTAAGGGTGAGAATGAACTGAAGAACTGGATATGTTAATTTATTGGTTAATCTTATTAATTTATTTTTGTTTATTTAGTTAATTCAAAAATCCTCTTATTTATTTATTGTTATTTAGAAATAGAAAATATTAAAATTTATTGAAGCAATATCACTCTCTGTGGGTTCGACCCTTGCTTGCTATTATACTGATTTTGTGATTAAAAGTAAAGATTAATTTTGGAGTGTTAACGACAACTTCTAAATTGTGGCGCCGTTGCCGGGGAGTGTTTAATTGTTTTTATCTATAATTTCTTTTCTTTGTAATGTATGACTTGATCCTCTCAATCTAGTGAATTGAATTTTGATCCAGAAATAAAGAAGACTGTGAAAAGGATAAGGAAATAGACTCATCAATTTAGAAGAACAACCGCAGGCTTAGAAGAAGTTTTTGTACTATCACCAGGCCTCAACGTAGCACTTGAACTACTGTCAAGTAGTTCATCAAGTGTTTCTGAAGAAGAAAAAATGGTTGCCCCTAATAATAGGACTATGAGGGAGTTGTTTACTACTAATTTACACCAACAACCATTATGCATATAATATTCGAATTTAGATGCGGATTTTGAACTTAAATATGGACTAATCCATCTTTTCCCTACCTTTCGTGGTCTTACAGGTGAAGATCCATACAAGCATCTAAAAGAGTTCCATGTGGTATGCTCTACCATGAAGCCACAAGGAGTAATTGAAGAGCAGTTTAAGCTTCGAGTGTTCCCATTCTCCTTGGTAGACTTAGCAAAGGATTGGTTCTATTATGTTCCCTCCGGTTCGATACAATCGTGGAATGACATGAAAAGACTATTCTTGGAGAAGTATTTTCCTGCTTCAAGAGTCACCAACATAAGGAAGGAGATATGCGCCATCACACAGTTCAGTGGAGAAACTCTTTACGAGTATTGGGAAAGATCCATGAAGTTGTGCTCAAGTTGTCCACTACACCAAATTGATGATCAACACCTTATTCAGTACTTCTATGAGGGATTGCTACCAATGGATAGGAGTATGCTCAGGAGCATTAGTCGATAAGACTCCAGAGGCTGTGACGAATTTAATTGCAAACATAACCGCTAATTCACAAAAATATGGAACTAGGATGGACCATGCACCAAAGAGGGTGAATGAGGATGGTTCATGCAATATGTAACGTCAAATCTCATACTTGACTACTATGGTTCGTCAAATGACTACAGGAAATATGCCAACTGCAAGAGCTTGTGGGATTTGCTTGTTGACAGATCATACTACAAATACTTGTCCAACGCTGCAAGATGATGACATTATGTAACAAGCCAATGCAGTGGGTAATTTTTTAGGACAACCTCAACGCATATATGATCCGTATGCTAACACGTACAATCCAAGAGGCGAGATCATCCTAATCTGAGCTATGGAGGAAATAGACCACCGTAGCAAAATGTCTTTCCAAATAGGTAGCAAGGTTTTCAACCAACTCAACAACAGTACCCACCTCGACAAGCAGCACCTGCAAATTTTGGGACATCTTTGGAGGATATGTTCAAAGCTTTCATGAACTAAACCCAACAGTTTCAACAAGATACAAGGTCTTCCATTCACAATCTAGAGAGTCAAATAAGTCAGTTAGCTACAATCGTTGGTCGATTGCATTGTCAAGGCTCGGGAAAGTTACCTTCACAAACCGTTATCAATCCTAGAGAAAATGCAAGTGCTATTACGTTAAGGAGTGGAACACAGATGGACACACCAAGGGCTACTGTTGAAGTTGACGAGGATAAAAGTAAGGAAGAGGCATAAATTTTGAAGGTAATCCCTAACCCTCTTATTCAGCTTAAGTCTAATCATTTACCTTTTCCTCCTAGGAATCTTAGAACTTCAAAGAAGGATGAGCAAGAGAAGGAGATTCTGGAGACCTTCAGGAAGGTAGAGGTGAATATTCCTCTATTAGACGCAATCAAGCAAGTTCGAAGGTATGCAACATTTTTGAAAGAATTATACACTAATAAGAGGAAATTAAAAGACGATGAAAAAGTGTCTGTTGGAGAAAATGTATCAGCAGTCCTTCAAAGAAAAATGCCCTCTAAATGTAAGGATCTAGGTATGTTCACAATTCCCTACAAGATAGGTAATACCAAATTTGAAAAAGCTATGTTAGATTTAGGAGCATCAATTAACTTTATTCCATTGTCTATTTATGCTTCTCTAAATCTAGGACCTTTAAAGAATACTAGTATTATTATTCAATTGGCTAACCGTACTAATACTTACCCTAAAGGGGTGATTGAGGATGTGTTGATGCAGGTGAATGAGCTTATATTTCCTGCATATTTTTATATTATGGATATGGAGCATGATACATCTCCAAATCCTGCTCATATATTGTTAGGGAGACCATTTTTAAAAACCACGAGAACAATGATTGATGTGCATAATGGGACCTTGACCATGGAATTTGACGGCGAAAAGATTCAATTCAACATTTATGAGCCAATAAGGTACCCTAGTGATGTTAATTCTATTTTTGTTATTAATGTCATTGATTCTTTGGTGCAGAAATCCTTCAACCAAATAAATAAGAAAACTTTGGAGGTTGCTATCGCAAATAGTTTGGAGCTAGAACAAGAAGAAGAGATTGAACAAACTTCAAAATTAAAGGATACAATAGATGCATTACATTCTTTACCGAAGATTTCAGATAAGTATGCAGTTTCGTTTATTCAATTACCTGTGACTCATCAGAAATTGTTACCTTCCATTGTGCAGGCTCCCACTTTGGAATTAAAGTCATTGCCAACCCACCTGAAGTATGCATATTTAGGAAAGGAAGACACACTACCAGTAATCATTGCCAACAATCTTACCAAAGTTTAAGAGGACAAACTACTTAGAGTTTTGAGGGACCACATCACAGTCTTTGGTTAGACAATTGCAAATATTAAAGGTACAAGTCCGGCTGTGTGCACGCATCGAATTCTTTTGGAAGAAAGAGCTAAATCAACAAGAGAGGCTCAAAGGAGATTGAATCCACCCATTATGGAGATGGTGAAGAAAGAGATTATTAAATTATTGGATACATGTTTTATTTACCCTATTTCAGACAGTCGATGGGCGAGTCCAGTACAGGTAGTTCTAAAGAAATTTGGTATAACAGTCATTAAGAATGAAAATAATGAGTAAATGCCTACTCGTAAGAAAACAGGATGGAGAGTATGTATTGATTATCGAAAATTGAATGTTGCAGCTAGAAAAGATCATTTTCCTCTCCCCTTTATTGATCAGATGTTAGAAAGACTAGCGGGCCATACTTATTATTATTTTCTAGATGGTTTTTTAGGTTATTACCAAATGGTGATTGCATCGAAAGATCAAGAAAAAACCACATTTACATGTACATTCGATACATTTGCATACTGTAGGATGTCTTTCGGACTCTGCAATGCACCCGGTACTTTTCAGAGATGCATGATAAGTATATTTTTTGATCTTATTAAGAACTGTATTGAGGTATTTACGGATGATTTCACAATTCATGGTGATACTTTGGAGGCATGCTTAGATAATTTGACACGTGTGTTAGATAGACGCTTAGAAACTAACCTCGTTCTAAATTGGAAAAAGTGTCATTTTATGGTATAGCAAGGTATAGTACTTAGACATGTAGTTTCAGCTAGAGGATTAGAAGTAGATGAAGGTAAGATGGAAATTATTACTACTTTGCCTTACCCCGCAAGTGTGTGGGAGATTTGTTCTTTTCTTGGTCATACAAGTTTCTATCGCAGATTTATCAAGGACTTCTCACAGATAGCGTTGTCATTGTGTAAGTTACTACAAAAAGATGTGGAATTTCATTTTAATGATGAGTGCAAGGAGGCATTCGAAAAATTGAAGAAGCTATTGACCTCAGCGCCAGTCATTCAACCACCAAATTGGAAGTTACCTTTTGAAATCATGTGTGATGCAAGCAACTATGCAATAGGGGCCGTCATGGGCCAAAGCATTGACAAAGTTGTTCATGTCATTTATTATGCTTCTAGAACTTTGAATGCTGCTCAGATTAACTACTCTACCACTGAAAAAGAATTACTATATGTTATTTTTGCTTTAGACAAGTTTAGATCTTATTTACTTGGTACTAAAATTGTAGTTTATTCTGACCATGCTACTCTCAGGTATTTGCTCACCAAGAAAGAATCTAAACCCAGGATCATAAGGTGGATTCTGCTCTTACAAGAATTCAATTTGAAAATTAGAGATAAGAAGGGAGCGAACAACTTGGTGGCGGATCACTTGAGTAGGCTGATTAAAGATGAGGAAGCATTACCATTGCAGGATTCTTTTCCAAATGACATTTATTTTTAATTGATAAAGATGCACCTTAGTATGCTAATATTGTAAATTATTTAGTGAGTACCTATTTTTCAAGCGAATTTTCTAAATTTTTTTTAAAAAAAAGCTTAAGAGTGAGGTGAAATATTATGTATGGGATGACCCATATTTGTGAAAATTTTGTGCTGACCAGATAGTTAAACGATATGTGGTTAATAGTGATTTTTTGTCTATCCTAACTTTCTGTCACTCTTATGCTTGTGGAGGACATTTTGGCCCTAACAGAACAACTCATAAGGTTTTAGAATGTGGTTTCTATTGGCCGACTATTTTTAAAGACTCTTATCTATTTTGTAAATCACGTGAAAATTGTCAAAGAACGAGTAATATCTCAAGTATGAATCAAGTGTCACAAACTCCTATTCTAATTGTTGAAATATTTGATGTGTGGGGTATTGATTTTATGGGGCAATTTTCTGTTTCTTTTGGTAATATTTATATTCTTTTGGCTGTTGATTATGTTTTCAAATGGGTGAAAGGTAAAGCCACCTAAATTGATGATTCTATAGTTGCATATTTTGTGAAGTCTAACATATTTGTCAGGTTTGGCACTCCAATGGCAATCATCAGTGATAGAGAAACGCATTTTTGCAATAAGATGATAAAAGCATTGTTCAAGAAATATAATGTGATGCACAATGTTTCTACATCCTATCATCCACAAAAGCAATGGCCAAGCTGAAGTCCAACTATGAAATCAAATCCATTTTGGAGAAAAATAGTCAAACCAAATAGAAAGGATTGGAGTTAGAGGTTAGATGATGCACTTTGGGCTTACAAGACTGCTTACAAGACTCCTATAGGTATGTCACCCTATAGGCTGGTATTTGGTAAACCTTATCATTTACCTATGGAATTGGAGCACAAGATTTTTTAGGCAATCAAACAATATAATTTGGATATGGAAGAAGCGGAAGGACATAGCAAGTTGCAATTACAAGAGCTAGATAAATTGAGAAATGAGGCATATGAGAGCTCTAAAATTTACAAGAAAAAGACAAAGGCCTTTCATGACAAGAGGATTTCTAGGAAGAACTTTGTTGTTGGACAAAAAGTTTTACTTTATCACTTACGGCTTAAGTTATTTCCTGATAAGTTGCGTTCTCGTTGGGTTGGTCTTTTTGTTATTACTAATGTCTTTACTTATGGTGTACTTGAGCTTCAAAGCCCAAAAACAGGAAAAGTCTTCAAGGTGAATGGATATCGACTTAAACATTTTCATCAAGATTTTCAAGTCGAGAATGTTGAGGTTGTGGAATTGACAGAACCAGTTTATTTGGATTGAGAAACGGAAGGACGGAGTCAAGCCAATGACGTTAACCAAAGGCGTTGCTTGGGAGGCAACCCAAGAAATCATATTTGAATTTCTTTTCCTTTTTCTTTTTATAGTTATTGGTGTCTGTTTCTTTGCATTATAGTTTACATTGGGGACAATGTAAATTTTAAGTGTGGGGGAAGGGATTTAGGATATTTGTTTTATCTTTAGGGAATTTTAAAAATTTTAAAATTTTGAATTTTGTGGGTAAATTCACTGCAAACCCTCACGAGACAAAACTCGTCTACTTGGGGTAACTTTGAGGTTTAAAGGCTTGTTGCACGTGCTAAGTATAACCGTGTTTCCTACGAAAATGAGATAATTTTTTATTTTATTTTTAGGATGTGTCACTTGAGCAATGAGTTAATTGGATTTTAAATTTGTAGCCAATGATAAGAAATTTGATTTTTATTTAATAACTTTTGAAAAAGAGATAAATTTTTGCTTAACTTGAATTTTTGAATTTTTGACTTTTTATTGGTTATTATTTTGTTTGAGATCCTTTTAATTTTTATGCACTTATATCCGTTTGTTTGAGCTAGTTTTAATTTAGAAAAAGTTTATATGGTTAAAAGTTTATGGAAGATATTTTTGAACTCTATAACTTATTTGATCGTAACTTGAATTGAAATATAAGGTAAAATATAATTTTTGGGAGAGATGATTTATGTAATTTTTCTAGGATTGTTAAATTGAAAAGAATTCTTGTGATAGGTTGAGATGGAGCATAAAACGCACTCACTCATAAACACATGAAAAAGTGAGACGGGGCATAAAATACACTCACCGATGAAGAGACCAAAAAGAGACAAATAAAAAAAATTAAAGAAAGATGAATGGAATGGAGCATAAAATGCACCAATTTAAAAGAAAGAGAAAAAGATGGAAAAAAATACTTGAAAAAATTGATATTAATAATCCTAGTGAGTTTATCAAGATTAAAAACCTTTTGATCTTCTAGTTATATTTGTTTATATTAGCTTTAAGTGATGTAAAAGTAAGAGTATAGAGTTTTGTTGTTAAGCTAACCATTTTTGATATCTTTTATAAGCCATTTAATTATGTGAATGGATCTAAGTTTTTTTTACTAGTTTGATACATTTGAATTCACACACTCACGAATGGTCTTGAGTAAGTAAGATTAATAAATATGTTGAATTTTAGATTTTGCATGATTTTAAAATTTTCTTTGAGTTATTGTTTTTAAAATCTTTGAGGCTAATGTTGACATTCATATTGATTTATTGTTCGAGTAAGTTGTTTGGTTATTAGTTTTAGTTTATAGTTTTTATTCTTATTTTGCTTGAGGACAAACAAAGATTTAAGTATGGGGGTATTTGATAAGTATATTTTATTCCTATTTTTTAGGTATTTTTATGCTTGATTATTTGTGAGTTTTTAAGTATTTTTAGTATTTTAGGTATTTTATTTATTATTATGCATTATTATTATTTTTAGCATTTTTATATTATTTTTATTTATTTTATATTTTATTTTGTAGGAAATTAAACCTTGGTGGCAATATTGTAAATATGTAGCAAAAGGGATGGCAATCTGGTAATTATGCACAGTAGGGGCATAATCGTAATAACAACAACCAGCAGCTTCAGCGCCTTGCACGCAAGGGATCAGAAAGAGCTGGGCGCAACGACACCATTTGCATGTCCAGGCATGAACAGCAGGCGCGCCATACGCGCGGTGAAGCAGATTCAGCAGCTGTGATGACGCCATTCTGGCCAGGAAGAGAAGGAAAAAAGAAACGCATGCGCAATGCGCACGGCTGGCGAGAGTTGACTTGGTCAACAGAGTGGAGGGCGTGTTTGTTTACGCAGAAATTGCCTAGATCAGGATTATTCAAGATTTTGAGCTTTAATTTGATTCCAAATTGAATTTCTTTTCTACTAATGCTTAGGATTATTATCGTACTTCTATAAATACATTACGTTACATTATGAGCAGATTATTAGATACAATTAGGATCTCTCTCCCTCTGTCAGGTATATCATATCTCTCTCAATTCTCTTGTATATTATTATTATTGTGTTTGGTTAATTTTTCTTATTCAGTTCTAGAAAATTTCAAACTCAATTACAATTAATGGATAAATTAATTCAGTAATATTATTTATTCTTCCTTTTATGAAATTATTTATGATAATCTGTTTTAATCGCTTTTTGATATTAAATTTGGTTGGTTTGATTAGAACTCATTACATTGATCAAATTATTATCAATTGCTCGATTTAGGAATTATATTACGTGTAATTGATATTGTTCCTAATCGTTAGTAGTGAATAGTGATAGATGATTGTGGTCAAGTTTTTGTTTATTGTTATGGTTATCAAGATATAAGTTAAATAGTCCAAGCTTATGAGATTGTTGCTTAGACTAATCTAATTTCTTGTTATTAATGCTTCCATTATATTAAATTTAGAGAATTTATTCTAAGTTTTATAATGGTTAGAATCTAATAAAGAGTTTATTTTGTTAAATTAAAATTAAGAAAAATTTCAAGTAGCAGAGCTTATGGTTGTCTAGGATTATTAGTTTCATGCAATGATATAAGTATATATTGATCGATTGATCTATAATTAATTGTAAGGGTAAGAATGAACTGAAGAACTGGATATTTTAATTTATTGGTTAATCTTATTAATTTATTTTTGTTTATTTAGTTAATTATAGTTAATTCAAAAATCCTCTTATTTATTTATTGTTATTTAGAAATATAAAATATTAGAATTTATTGAAGCAATATCACTCTCTATGGGTTCGACCCTTGCTTACTATTATACTATTTTATGATTAAAAGTATGGATTAATTTTAGAGTGTTAACGACAGCTTCCAATGGTTCTTAACTTTGTACGGAAAAACATCTTTTCGCGCTTTGGCACTCCGGGGGCAATTATCATTGATGGGGGTTCACACTTCTGTAATAAGTATTTTGCTGCCCTCCTTGGTAAATATGGGGTCTCCCATAAGATTGCTACAAGTTATGCAAACCAGTGGGCAGGCAGAAGTTTCTAACAAAGAGATTAAACGTAATCTGAAAAAGACGTTGAATCCTAACATAAATGACTGGTCGGGAAAATTAGATGAAGCATTATGGACGTACAGAAAAGCTTACAAATCACCAATTAGGATGTCACTGTATCGCTTGGTTTTTGGAAAAGCGTGTCATTTACCAGTTGAACTCGAACATCATGCTTATTGAGCCATCAAAAAGCTCAATTTTAAATTACATGCAGCCGGTGAGAAACGGATGCTTCAACTGAATGAAATGAATGAATTTTGTGTCCAATCATATGAGAATGCCAAAATTTATAAGGAAAAGACCAAACGGTGGCATGATCAGAAGATTGTGGAGAGGAAGTTCGATATTGGCCAAAAAGGGCTTCTTTACAATTCTCGAGTAAGACTTTTTCCGGGAAAGTTGAAATCAAGATGGTCGGGGCCATTAGCTATCAAAGAGGTATTTTCGCATGGAGCAGTTGAATTGGAAGATGCCACAACCATGAACACGTTCAAAGTAAATGGCCAATGTCTAAAGGATTTTATGGGGGGTGAAGTGGATCGACAAAAGGTGTCCGTCATTCTTGTCGACCCAAAGTGAAACAGGAAGTAGTCATGCCCAAGACTTTAAATGAAGCGCTACATGGGAGGCAACCTATTTTTATTGTCAATTTAGTATTATTTTCATTGCATTTAATTTTTAGTCATTTTTCTTTATTTTGATTAGTTAAATAATTTTTATATAGTATATTAGTATAATTATAATTATAATTAAGAATTAGCTTTATAACTAATTGTAATTTCTATGATTTTGAGTTAAAATTGTGATTATTTATTTAGTTTTTGATAAATCTATATTAAACTTTCAGGTACTATCAAAATAATGCAACAATTTGGAATCAATTGAACAGAGAAAAAAATTTCTGGTAGTGTAGTTGACTGTCGCGGCACTCCCCTGCTACCGCTACAGCGGTGGCCTTCAACAAGAATTTTTTTTCAAACAGAATATTTGACCGCCGCAACGGTGGTCTCCAGAAGTTCAAATTTTTTTAACAGGACTCTTCACCGCCTAAGCTCACACTTCTACCGCCGCAGCGGTCATTCGAAAATCAGAAGAAAAAAAAATTATAAACCCCAGTCAGGGTTTACTTCCTAACAGCTAGCTTGATCGACCTTCTCTCTCAAAACCCTTGCTCCCTTAACTTTCCAAATCATTCCCAGCCTCCAATTCCTGCAACAAAGTGCAATCCCTTCAGAAACCCAAGCCACACCAACGATCCAAGCAAGCAATTACATTTTCTCTCCTATCGTTGATTTCTTCCATTGAGTCCCGACTGAGGTTAGTGCTAACATTGTTGATTTCGGATTCATTTCAATTGATTTATGGGTATTGAATTATTATTGGGGATGGTGAGATACCCTCCTAAGGGTGGCTTATTTCAAGTTTGGCGGAAGCTTAATCCATTCTTGGTTTTGAAGACGCACGCAAGGTATTTGATAGAATTACTGAGAAAGCAGTTATGGTGCATTTTGGGTTGTTATTCACGATTGATTTGTGGCATTATTCTTGGCATTGCATTGAGCTATAATGGGTCCTAAATGTCAATGTGAGCAGACCTCTCGCGCAAAATATGACACTCATCGTTTTATAAGCGAAGAGGTGGAGAAGAAGTTATATGAAGTGCTTGAAGGAAAGACTATCATCCCGGAGTGAGGCCTTATTCCGATTATGAATGATGGCCACTTGTATAATATGATCGCTGACAAGAATTGGCAGAATTTCACTGAACAGCCCGAGCTTGCACAATTTCCATTGTCAAAGAGTTTTACACAAAGGCTAATAAGAATGTCAATGTGGTGCGAATTCGTGGTGTGAATGTTCACTTCGGAGCTGAACAGATTAATGATTATTGTAACATTTTCCACCTAGAAGAGGATGACCAATACACTACGTACAAGACAGAGCACCTAAATCTTAATGACGTACTTCGCGGCTTGTGTTAGCCCGATGTGTAATGGACTCTCAAAGATAGGGTGCCACGACTCTTTTCGCATCGCTTTTTGAGCAAGTTTGGCAAAGCGTGGTACTACTTTATATATGCCAAGTTGTTGCCCACTACGCATGTCAGCGATGTGATCATATCACGAGCGGTGTTGTATTGTTTGGTCAACTGTATGAGCATTAATATGGGGAGAGTCATTTTAGGTTCAATTAAACACACTCTCCATGGGGGTTCTCCGGGTGGGTTGCCGCATCCTTCACTAATTTATGGATTGTGCCAATATGCTAGAGTGGAATGGCCTGCTGATGAACCTCTACAATAGCCCAAAATCCCAATTGACTCTCGGTTGATTAGTTATTATAGTCAATGGGATGACGCTCCAGCCAATTCGAGTGGAGCCAGATTTATATTGGAGGCTCAGTCTCTAGATACTGAGGAGCTCTTTGCTGATGATCAGGAGGACGATGCAACCAACCAGCCATCATTAGCGTCCATAGCTACGGAGGTGCGGCACTTGAGAAAGGAATCTCACTGCCATTCTCGTCAAATCAATTATGTAGCTCAGTAGGTCAACTCGATAATGCAATTCAATGCCAGTTTCACAGTGACCTTAGTTGAGATGTTCGAGCGGACAGGATTGAATGCTGGTTCAAACCCACTGTAGTTCCCAAATCCACTAGTGATTCCTGATTACCCTCAGGATTCTCCTGACGAGAACGCAAACGCATAATCAAATTCAAGAGAGTCCTCAGTTTTAAATTCTATATCTTTCCAATGAGGGCATTGTCATATTCAAGTTTGGGGGATGTTTCTTTTTCTTTTATATGTTCATGCTCTTATTTAGTACCTGATTAGTTTTGGTTTGACGCCATTATGCTTATGTTAGTTTTACTAGTAGATATCTAGACTTTAGTTGTGAGTTTGTAGCTAATGATATGAAGTGTTTTGCCATGCTGCCAATTTAAGTAAAATCAATTAGCATGCGTAGTCTTTATTTCAAAGATTGATTTGAGTTAACATGGCTAATGATCCTACTATTTCGTCATGCACGATTACGATCCCATCTGTTAATTAGTTTTTGTTTAGAGTACTGGTATGGTTAATTGCTTGTGGGGTAAGCTTGGAAAGTTCTAAATGACCTTCTTAAACGCTAAATTTAGGCTCGTATATAAGTTTAGGGAGATCTCGGATATTTAAAAAAAATAGATTGAGAAAAAAACAGAAAAAGAGGTAAATCTTTAGTTTATGTTCTTAGTATAATAAAAGTTTAGCTAGTCTATTTTTATGGTCTTTGCTACTTGAGTGATTAGATCCATAGGGATGTCTTTCCATCTAGTGCCCTAAAGCCGATTGGTTTGGGAGTCACTAATCAAAAGCTCGGTACACGGGTAAATCTGAATAGCCTAATAGAATTAGACATTGCATAGTCAAGCTTATAAGTCAAGGTGAGACGGAGCGTAAAACGCACTCACCTGTACATATAAAAATAAATTTAGCTTTTCTTGTTTAAATCCGGGAAACCCTGTCCTTATATAATTGCCTTGTTTGGTTGTGATTGTTGGGTTATGTGGGTTAAAGTGAAATCGCTCATGGCATTTACTTGTTTAAGTTCATCTAAACTCTGACTAATTTTAACATTGGGTTTTGCACACACACACGTAAAACGGATCATAGGCAGTCGTGAGCTTGGAAATTTTATTGAAATTTTAGGCTTTGTTCTGCTTTATGATTTATCTTAATTGTTGTAGTTTATCCTTGAGGCTGTGATTCCAATTCATGTCTGGATTAATAATTATTATTAGTTATTTAGTTTATGCTTTACTTATCTGCTTAAGGACAAACAAATACTTAAGTTTGGGGGTATTTTATGTGTGGGTTTTATACCTGCGTAATAGTACTTCTGGCTTAATGATTTGTGAGTTTTTGGGGGTTATTTATGCTTACATTTATGTTTTTTGTTTTTTGGGTTCCTGAGGCCTCGTCTGTGATTTGTAGGTTTTCTAAGCTAAAAGGGCAATTTTGTAATTTTCAGCCAGGACCACCACCGCAGTGGTGGAGAGCACTGCCACAGCAGTCAGCCATGTTGTTTTAGACGGAATTTTTGCTATTTAAATCCAAGTGTTGATTAACCTAGGAAGATCGGATTTTACATTTCAAAGCAACTTAGATTGATTTTAAGCTCAAAAACAAGAAGATTTGTCTAGCTTGGATTGCTTCATTGTGAAGGGAATTTATGTGCATAAAACTTGTGATATAAGAAGTTTCATTCATCTAGTTTATCTTCATTTTGTGTAGTTTAAGACTGATGAGTGACTTGTTAATGGCTTTTATTCATTTAGTTATGAATTAACTTCATTCCTATGATCACAATGGAGCTCATTACTTGATTTTAATTGAATATGTTTCTTTTTGATGTGTATGGATTGAAAATGAATGGTTATCATATTTTGTTCTTCATGTATAGATTATTTACCTTGTAAGTAATGTAGTGTTGTTTATGATATTGAAAAATGGATTAAATAACTTGACCTAAAATATGATAGCACTTGTAGAATTCTTTATCTTCGGATGGAGTACCTAACTTGTATCTCGGACAGGAATATATCGGGGTATCTTGTGTAGCCTTATTGAGAATTATTTTTATTGTCATCTTGCTTAATTAGGATCACATAGGAATATAGAAGTCTAATTAGTATGGTGTGAATCATTTAACTATCGAAAGAGGTTTATGGTTACTTATATTCTCAGGTTACCGTTCGTTCAATCTTAGCATTAAAAAGAGGGGTGTGAGGTTTAAATGAGGTAGTGAGTAAAGTTGTGGTCTTAGCTTGTTTAAATATAATTCTGGTTGCTAAGTATTTATTTATTTTATCAATCTTTGTTAACCAAAATCTTCAACTTCAATCATTGTTTAAATATGATTAATTTGATATGAGTTTAGTATTTGAAAAATATTAGTGTAACTCTCTGTGGGATCGACATTTAAATACTCTATACTACTTGAAGGCCATGTATAAATGCACGTCGTAGTGGCTCAAATCCCAGAACATTACTTTTATTTCTCGCTAAAAGGTATTACTATTATTAAAAATTTTATCACCAACATTATACTCCGTCTTTCCTTCAATACTCTTTATCGATTTATACCTATTTCGCCAATTAAATTTCTCATTATTACTTACTACTCTTTCCTTCTATGGCTTTACTTTTCTAGTTTATCTATCACTTTATGATTCACTCTACGATCTACAATCCTTCGATTATATCTAACTGACTCTATGATTTCCTTATACCCTACAATCCATAGTCTACTATTATTTCGTTTCCCACCAATCTTTTAATTCCTCAACTTCTTTCCTAACAGCTTACACTTTATCGAGTACTTACCCCAACCATCTCAAGATCCTTTTCCCAAACACGAACTGCCTTATATCATATCCCAACATTATTCCCTTCTCAAATCACATTCACTATAACCTTATCATATCTTTCTTTTTATATTTTGAAATCAATTTCCTCCCACATCTTCCAAAAATTCTACTACAAGATCCTTTCTTATAACCCCTGAATATAACCCTTGAATATCTTTAAACTCCTCAACTCATTTCATAAAACTACTTATAAGGAGTTTTATTGCTCTCTGTATTCATCCTTTCTTCAACTTATCCTAAGGTTATGTCCTAAGGTATTCCCACATACAGAATATAACATATAGCTCTAATACCATCCTGTAACGTCTCCAAATCCGAGTACTCATTACTCTAGACTTGGTGCATTATGATCCACATCTTCTATACCATATATTAATATTTTTATTGATTACACTAGTCTATTACAGACAAACCTTATCTTGCATACCTCGTCCTTGGATCGCAACCTTAGTCTTTATCTCCTTCAATTGATGTCAACCTGTAACTCGTATCCAATACCACAAATTTTCCATGTTTAACTCCTTTTACTTCTTTATGCTTAACCCTTCTAAACCTATCATTCCACTCTATCTGTAACATGTTAATGTTTTATAAGAATGAGCACCAAATATGTTTAGCAAGTAAAAAGCAATAAAATAAATAATCATCAAAGAACTTCAACAATTGGTTTGAAATAATATGAACAAAAAGAATTATTTTGGCATCAAACCGAGTAGTCGTAGGGACCATGAACTCCGTCCTAGTTCAACAGTTATAAACTATGAACTATAATTCCATCAGTACTATAGGTGATCTACCTATCGTACTCCATCGTTGTTCACAACAATCCATCTTATGTTTTAAACGTAAAGTAACTATCCCATGTATATGGGTTGTTCATACTCAATCTTAACATAAGAATTCGTACAAAAATAATTTCTTTGTCACTAAATTAGCAACTTTTTGCTGTTTAGAACTTTTTCAACTCACTGCAGCACCGTTCACGGTAATCATATTACCTGAAATGGATATACTGTTATTTTGATTAGTCTGAACAAACTTGAGTTTGTTAAACCCTCTAGTTTTATATCAGACCTATCATTAAAAACTCCTCTTTAATATTCTTCTCCAAAATTGAACTAATATTTGCTTATCATACATAAGCAATATCAAGTCTAGTACATATCAACGAATCAATGTACGTTCCTTGGGTCAAGCCGAGCATCCTTTATGATCTATCTCTATAGACCTTTATCCTTAATAGAATGTTAGGATGTTTCTCCCAAGTCCTTAAAGGAGAAATTTTTAGACAACATCTTTACTGATTGTAACATCGGTATGTCATTCCTTATCGATAGTATATCAACATATAATACTATGAATGTCATAGTGCTCCCACTAACCTTTGTACATACTTGGTTCATCCTCGTCTTTGATAAAATCAAACTCTTTTGATTGTCTCATCAAAACGGATGTTTCATCTTCAAGAAACTTGCTTCAATTCAAAATTGAATCGTTGTAACTTACATACTTAATTTACTCCATCATTATGGAGATAAATCATTTTGGTTGTATCATACATACATCTTTTTATATAATAAGTTGCAACTGCAAGTAAAATCCGAATGAATATATACATTTTTACTAGTGAAATTTTTTATATAATTCAGGAATCTCATATAACAAGTAACTTGCACAATTTGAAAGACTAGCATAAGCTAGAGATATCGTAAAAGAATACAAACTTGCTCGAAATGAGAGAACTTGCACACAACAATAAATAACTTTTCTTAGAGTGAGAGAACTTGCATCAATGAATTTAGAATCTTACAACAAAGTGAGTTCAAGGAACTTGTCTGGGTCCATAGTTCATCATTTATATTATCCATCATTTCTTTCTGTCATACTCAATTCTGAGTCATCTATAGCATTATAGAATATATTCCATCAACAAATAAATTTTCTTATAATAGCATTTACTTTTTTTAATTTACTTCTAGTAATTATATTTTGCATTCCCGTTTGTTTTTCTAATAATTACTATCATTCGGAATTAAATCCAAAAATTCTTATAATCATGACCAATCTCTTTCTTATGTTAAAATATGTTATTATACGTCCAAATATATCATTATCCCAAGTTTTGTTTTATTACGATTTTCAAAACTTGTTTAAAATATTTTAATTGTTAACAAACGCTGCTTTTTGTTTAATCATAACTTCTTCGTTACTTATCTGTTTTCGTTTAAAAAAATCATAACCAATTCATTTTAAAACATTTTTGAGTGATTATTGCGCCCCCGTCTTCGTAACTCCCCCCCCCCCCCCCCCCCCCCCCCCCCCCCCAAAAAAAAATCATCTTTAGGTCAAAACGCTAGATTCCAAACGTACTAGACTGCACATCTCTCACAAGCTCTTGATGAAAACTAGTTTCTAAGTTCTTGCTTCAATGGCTACAACTTGTTACCTTACGCATTATTTAACTACTCTACTATGTTTAATGACTCCATGTCATTGTAATACACTATCATAAGCCTAATATCCATACTTGACAATAACAATTAATCAAATGATTTTTGCTTACCTTTCTTGACTTCTTCATTCCTTGCTCGGCTTCTTTTTCCTTCCTCTTTGCTATGCTCCAACATTCTCTCTCTCTCTCTCTCTCTCTCTCTCTTTATATATATATATGTATATATATATATATATTTGTGAATTGGTTTTGTGAATGAATGAAAAAAGGGTGAGGACTTCTATTTATAGGCCTTGCTTTACTTGGTCATTAAGTATAGCAACCAATCATAATTTACCACCTAGCAAGCCTTGTCACCAGCTTATTAAATGCCTCATTAATTTTACTTAGTGAGTCACAAGTTTGAATCATCGCCTCATTAATTTTAAGGGTGAGTCATTAATACGAGTCATCTAGCATATTAATTACACTTAGTGAGTCATGTGCCACCTTGTCCACTCATTTCATGCCAATACTTTAGGCCATTAATTCACTAGGCTTAGTCATCCCCTTCCTACATGCTATATCATTTAATACCTTAATGAGTTGCTATGTTTATTCATCATGTTCATTAAACACACTTAGTGAATCATCTTCCTTTGTCCATTCATAGCATGCTAACAATTTCTCAAATGGTTGAATCATCATACTTCATTAACTCTATCAATGACTCATCATAGTGAGACATCACCCTCATTAACTCTACTAATGACTCACTATAGTGAGTCACTAACTACATTTAATACCTCCATTTAGACCTGGCAAAATAGGCCCGGGCCGGCCCAAAAAAATTGGGCTATGGGCTCCCATTTTTTAGCCCAAAAAAAATTGAGCGTTTTGACCCGGCCCTGCTAGTGGCCCAAATTTTTATTTTTATTTTCTTATTTTTATTATTTGATATTGATGACAAAAAAAAATATTAACTTAAAAAATGAATCAAATAGGAAATTATGAAGAATATATGAGTAAATTTTAACATGTGATATTGAATAATAATACAAAAAAAAATAATGAATATTATATATATATTACCTTTAGTCTTTCTTTTACTATCTTATCTTTAATATTATATACATTTATCAATTAATTAATCACAAGATTAGTTACATTTTAATATATATGACTATAAAATTATTGATTATTTTATTTATTAATACTATTAAATGATTATGTATAAATTATGTGGTATAATTGTAAATAATTAGAGTTAATATTTATTTTAAATTATGTATTATAGTTGTAAAAAAAATAAATATATATATATATATATATATTTATATATATATATATATATATATATTTATTTAAAAGAATTTATTTATTTTTAAAAATATTTATAAACAAAAAACCTTAAAAAGCCCGCGGGCCGCAGGTTTTTAGCCCGGCAAATTCTGGGCTTTTTCAGCCCGGCCCATTTGCCAGGTATACCTCCATTTATCTTTTGCCAACTAATCCACACATTTGTTAATTCTTCTAAGGCCCTTTGGCATCCTTCCTCCCCTTTGTTGTCGCGTACCTCATCAAGTTGCTAGAAATTTCTAGCAATTTTTTGTTTCATCGATTTACGTGCGCATTTGACCCACCTTTTAACTTTTTGATTTGAAAATTAACTTTTTCATGTTTATACGCCTTTCGTATTAATTTTGACGTCCCCGGCGTCATGACGACGTCCATTTCTTCAAATTCATTTTCGAACTCTAAGTTTGACTTTTTAACCGTAAAAGTCGATCGTTGACTTTTGACCAAAAAATTAACCTCGAAATCATATCGTGTTTACAATCCCTTTTTACTAAATTCGACGTTCCAAATGCAACGGTGCAGTCCATTTCTCAAAATTCTCTTCCGAACTTAAAATTTGAATTTTTAACTTGTATATTTAATATTTGGAAATTCCATAATATTACAGTTATGGGTTACAAAAAATGGTTATGGTTCCATTAAAAACTAAAATCATAAAACTTATTTTTAATATGGTTTATGTGGGTTTGAACCAAAAACTTATGGGTCCAATATAATTTAACCGTTTTTTTAGATTTCAAGCTTACTATTATTATGGTACAATGAAATAAATTACTTAATGTATTGATTTTTTTATCTTCATTTAACTTATCTCTCTAATTTTTTTTATACATTCACTCTCTCTTTCTCTCTCAATTTATCATCGGCAAAACTAACACGTACACTACTGAACTTGTCGAATTTTGTGCGTTAGGTTACTGAACTTTTAATTTCGTTAATTGAACCACTGTACTAACTAAAAAAATTTAATCAGGTCATTCCGTTAAAATCAGCTAAGCTGCTAATCCGACGTGGCATTTTTTTTTATTTTTGTTGGTAATAACGTGACAAGGAAAACTAAAACTTAGGCCACTGAACTTTTAATTTATTTAATTTGACCATTATACTAATTAAATTTTTTTTATCAAATCATAACGTCAAATTAATTGGACGAAAATTATCTTTATTTCTGATGTGTTTGTGCGACTATTTTATTATTTTGAAAGTGAGATGGTTTTTTTTTTATTATTATTATGTGAATACGACATGGCTTTTTTTAGAAAATACAAATTAAAATATTAAAACAAAATTTTAAAAATACAAAAAAAATTAAAATAAACTTGAAAATTTATAATAAAATGATTTAAAATAAAATAATATTTTTTTAAAATATAACATAAAATTATAATTAAAACCCTCTCTCTCTCTCTCTCTCTCTCTCTCTCTCTCTAAAACCCCTCTTTTTTAAAACAAAGAAAACCCCTCTTTATTTTATATTATAAAATATAAAATAAAAATTATTTTTTAAAAAATACAAATAAAATTATATTTTACTTGAAAAATTACAATAAAAAATTCAAAACAAAATAACAACTTTTTTAAAACAAATAAATTAAAGCCCACCCCCCCCCCCCCCCCCCACCCTCCACCCTCCCTCTGTCTCTCTCAAACCACTCTTTTTAAAACAATACATTTTTTATTGTAATTTTCCAAGTAAAATTTAATTTTATTTATTTTTTTAAAAATTAATTTTAATTTTATTTTATATTTTAAAATATAAAATAAAGAGGGATTTTCTTTGTTTTAAAAAAGAGGGGTTTTATGGAGAGAGGGAGAGAGATAGAGGGTTTTAATTTTAATTTTATTTTATATTTTAAAATTTTATTATTTTCTTTTAAATCCCTTTATTGTAAATTTTCAAGTTTATTTTAATTTTATTTGTATTGATTAATGAATCGACCTTAATTAATTGAAATGAACTGAGTATTTATACGACGTATAAATACAGATGATAATACTTCCAAATATGAGTAAAATGAGCTAAGAATGCATATATAATGCAAATTGTCGTATATGTAGTAAGTAAACGAACGAAATGACCTAAAAGTCGTAAAATGGGTAAAATGAGCTTAAATGGTAAATGATGATGGATTTTGGAAATCCAATCAACGTATGATATGACACAATATATGTGTGATATAATTTTATAAAAAAATTATTTTCTTAGAAGATTGACACGGAAATCAAAATACACGATTTGAGCATTTTTATTTTTAGCGAATGTACGCTTTTCGAGGAAGCGTTTTTATAAAATATGTGAGCTTTCTAATAGTTGAAATGACAGGAATTGAAAATGATGGGAATTAGAAATGACTAAATGTGTAACCGCTAAAGTTCGTAAGGAACTAGAGACGTAATTCTAGTTAAGAAAAATTATTTAATTGGTTAGGAATTAAATAACGAAATAAGCCATTTAAATGGAACAAGTGAAGGTAGTTCAATCGAAAATAATTACCTAAAAGATAAACTGGAAGAAAACCAATCTAAATGAGCATGAAATGGATTAATGAGAAGAAAGTTAGAAACTTACCTAGAATGGAGAGTTTCTAAAAATGAAAGTTTCCCTAAATGAAAACTTTCCATAAAAGGAAAATCTAGCAAAAAGGGCTTTTGACCAACGTACCCTTAACAAATTAATTAATGACATTTGTGTCCTAAGAGATGAAATGACCAAAATATCCTTGACTAATGTATGTGAAATGACCAAGATGCCCTTGATTAATTTAACTATGGTTAAGTTGACTTAACCCAACTTAGGTTAAGTCTCATAAATTAGCAAAGAAAGAGTTATTCTCCTTATTTTGTTTGTCGAAAATAAAAGCCCTAGGAGAGAGAGAGAGAGAAGCCATGGAAAGCAAGAAGAAAAGCTTGAGCTTTTGGAGTTTGGAGTTTGGATGATCAATGTGCAAGAAGTAAAGTTGATGGTCTCATCATGGTGAAGTTTCCTATGTAAGAAAATTGATCATCCAATAAGGTTTAAAAGTTTTCTAAACTTAAAACTCTGTAATATGTATGTTTATGTATGTATGTATAGTTAAAGGTATGAATTATACAAGATTATGTGGCTAGAATTGGAAGTTCATGGTGAAACCTTAAGATATAAGGTTGAGCATAATAGTATAATGTGTTTCTGCATGAAAGATAGCATGTTAAATACTCTAATGTATAGAATGTATAAATTTGAAGGCTAAAACTAATTATGTTAGTAATATGTTCATATAAAAATATTTTAAAAGTACAAGAATTTTGAAATATTCATATATATGTAGTAAAATACTACAAAATTTAAAAATGAACTCTTTAATGAGTGTATAGAAAATGGAGTCGAAGAATTGAAAAATGAATTTTATGAAAAATTATGTTAAGTGGATGAAAATCCAACTCAAATGTGATATTTGACAATTTTGAGTATTTAACGGTGAAATTAAGTCGAATGATTAAATTTTATGAAGTTACACGTATCTGCGTTGATTTAGTAGACACGGATGAAAGTTTGAACGAAAATTTGTTTTGAGCGATCAAAATCGATCGTTTCGAGTTAAAAACGATTTGTACGGACAATTACCGCCTTGTGCAAAGCTAAGTTGTTTTAAAGGTCTAGACAAGTGTTATATGATGTATGTAAGCTAAATCAAGTGTTGAAATGAACGTTAAAAGTGAATAGCCAAAAATCATTAGTTAACGAAAAATGTTGAAAACGTGTTTAAACGCTCTTTTACGGGCTAATACTTTGATAATTTTAAAAATCCGAATAAGCTAAGTTGTATTTTTGTAAAATACTATGTAGTTAGGTCTAGCTATGGTTCAGATTTGAGCTTAATTGGATGTAAGATGAAAGAGTTTAAAATCAGCAAAGTGACTGCAAAACTTAATTTTTCATGATTCTGCAGACTACGCCTAGGTGCAGTGTTTTGCATTAAACACCACTACGTCGAGACACAGTCAACTAAGAAGAGTTGGTTGGGGGTGAAGACAGACTGCGCCGGGACGCAATACCCTGAGCCCGAATTTTTATTTATTTTTTTATCTGAAAAGCTATATTTTGATGTGATGTGATATAATATAAATATGTTATGTAAACCCTAAATAGATAAAAAATGGTCAATGTTTGGGTATTAAGGTATAAAAGAGCAATGAATGATATAATATAATATACCTAAAGCTAAGTAAAAACATGGTTATGTTTGTGTAAAGAGTCAGTAATGAGTTTTGATGTATTATTAACATATGTAAAGTGTAATACATCAATAGCGTAATGAATAGAGACTAGCGGTTTAATGTTTATGGTTTAAGTTTGAAAAAGTTATGAAACGTGTTATAACCCTATTATAATTTATAGATTGTATGTTGACAGACAGAGCTCGGATTAGCAAACCGACAAGATGGAATATGAAAGACGTTCAAGGAGCGTAAATGTTAAGTTGGGTTACGAGTAACAAGCAAGTTTTTCAAAACTTGTTGAAATGTAATAATTATTCTATATGAACTACTTGACAGACTATGTGACGTGATTATGTTTGAAATGTGCACTTTGTGCAACTATGTGAGTTAACTGTTTAAATGCAATATGTGAAGTTATGTTTTGAAATGTACAGTATGATAGATATGATGCATAGGTAATATGCATACTATGAAATGTATGGCGCATGTATATAAACTGCAAGTATGAAAGGTGTTAACAGTTAAACTTGTTGAGCCGTCATGCTCATTCTTGCTTAATATTTTTTATTTTATTTTTTTTGTATTTTTTAAAAAAGTCATGTCATATTCACATAATAATAATAAAATAAAAAAGTCATCTCACTTTCAAAATAATAAAAAGTCGTCGAAAATAAAGATAACTTCCGTCTAATTAATTTGACGTAATGATCTGATTAGAATTTTTTAATTAATATCATCATCCAATTAAATAAATTAAAAGTTCAGCGGTTTAACACACAAAACTCGACAGGTTCAGTAGCCTAAATGTTAGTTTGTCTTGCCACATTATTTCCAAATAAAAAATAAAAAATGTCACGTCGGATTATCAGTTAACGTCTGTTAGCTGATTTTAATGGAATGACCTGATTAAAAAAAATTAGTTAATACAATGGTCCAATTAATAAAATTAAAAATTCAATAGCCTAACACACAAAATCCGACAAGTTCAATAGTGTAAGTGTTAGTTTTGCCTAAAAATTTTACCCTCCCTTAAAGTTACCCTAAAAACTCTCTCTCTCTCTCTCTCTGAACAACCGAAATGGGCTACTATGATTAAAGAACTAATTAAGAAACATTTGATTTAGCTGGATTTTATATAATCAATGGAACTGTAAGTCCTGGACGACTAAAATAAGTTGGATAAATTTAGTTGAATTATGTTTATTTTTGTCAGAATATTATTTTCGGAATAAACTGAATTAGTCCAATTTAATGTTTGGTTTGAAAAAATAATTCAACTTAAACATTAAACTATACAACAAATGATGAAGGTTCCGTTCCACCATACCCAGAGGTCCCAATAAACACCTCCTCCAAAATAATAAATTAAGACATTTTAAATACAAAATTAGCTTAATTATTTAAGTATTCAAAATAATAAATTCTATAATTATTGGTATTTTTACGTAGCTTACAATACTTATAATTATATTGAATTAACTTAAATAAATTTATATTAATTACAAATATTAAAATATTATATATTGACTTTAAAAAACTAAATGTCTCTTAAGTTTTAGACACGAGGAACTACATTACAATTGAGTTGCACAAAAAAGTTACTAAAATATTACTCCGTTCCGAAGTATAAAATTAATATTTATTCTTTAAAATTAACTTGAAATATTTTTAAATTCAAAATAATATAATAATAAATATTATAAATTAAGTATTATTAGTTACAAAATTTATTATTTCGTAATATTCAATAACTCTTATTAATTTTAGGTATAAAAGTGTTTCAATTTAAGTTTTAAAATTTAGCAATAATTTTATAATTTAGAACGAAAAAATAATTAGAAAAAATAATTAAAAACATAAGAGGATAAAGTAATGAGGAACACAGTTTACTTTTGTTTTTGTTTTTTTAAAAAAAAAGGAAAATGAAAGCAAATTGGAAGCAGGTAAGCTGCTGAAATCCGGCGGAATCTTCATGAAACCAGGCGCCGGAAAGCCCCAATCGATGCCCAACCACTCCTACAGGATTCCGACAAGCACCCCGCCAGTAGAAACCGTAAGCAAAACACCCAGAATCCAGCAACCAAAAGAAATTAACAATCAAGATAAATCCAAACTAAAGAAGCCATGTTCACTTATGGAGTGACAGAATCTCAAACCATGTTTTATTAGCAGGAGCTTGGGATAATTGGTGCTTGGATTAAAAGATTTGAAGAACTTAAAAAACAGAAACTAAAGGTGTGAGACGCACACAGCGTCAGTCCTTAAACTCTTGTACTACCACTCAAAGTTTGGATCTCAAAATTTACGGATAAATTGACTCACTATAGGAAAATTTAGGAATTTAATATGCGAAAGAACTTAGGGTTTTAGAACAATACGAATTAAAAGAAGATCGATGAGAAGAATCAAATCAAAACCCCAAATAAGACCTTACCTCTGCACAAATAAGTCTGCCGGAGGAATCAGATCCAGAAGTTTCAGGAAAGGATTTCGGCGATTTTGAGTTCAGGCTCTAAGATCCTGTGATGATGCTCCCGCCGATGATCTCTTCTCCAATGGAAAGCTAGTGCCGCTCCAGATCTCATTGTTCCGTCCGGCGATATCTTCGGAGACTAGTAACAGTAATGAAGAAGATGAAGTTTTTTTCTTCTTCTTTATTTTTAAGTCTTCAGATTTTTTTTACCGATATAAATGAAGTTATATGTTTTGATTTTTTTTATTAAAGACTTTATAAAATATATACTCCATCCTACAAAATTTTATAAAATTATAAATTATTTGTTTGATAATATCCTTTTTCTAAAATGGACTGTATGCTTTTTTTGTGTCTAATTATTGTATTAATTTTTTTATTAAAATTTTTATTTAAATATAGTCTCTATCCTACAAAATTTTGTAAATTTATAAATTACTTTTTTGATAATATTTTTTTTAATGGAGAGTGTATGATTTTTTTGCCTAATTATTATATTAATTTTTTTTATTAAAGATTTTATTTAAGTATAGCATCTATCTTACAAAGTTTTATAAAAAAAAAATAATTTGATATCCAATTAAGCATTGACATGGTGTCATATCAATAATTTATTAAAATTTAATATTTTTAAACGAAAATTTTAAAAAATATTCAGTTTAATAATTTAATTTTTTAAAAAAATTAATTTAATAATATATTTATAAATTAAAATTGAATATAATGATAAAAAAAAAAAAAAAAAAAAGTGACTTAACCCTTTTAGGCAGTTGTGAGTAATGAACGTGATAATTATTAGGTTGTCTTATGTGTCGGTGTAGTGGCACATAGAGTAATTAAATGGGGTATATGGGTTGCTAAGTTATTGTCAATCTTGTGCATTCTAAGTAGACATGCACATTCAGGCTGCCTGGCCTGGCCTGGTCTTGGCCTGCCAGGCTTTGACCTTTGACTAGGCCAGGCCAGGCCGGATTGATTGGCAAAAAATGAGATCTGAAGCGAGCCTGCCGGCAGGCCGGCCAGGCCGTGTAACAGCAAAGGTCATCACCATCATCATCGTTGCAGCAGCAGCTCGCGCACAGTTCCAGTCCCAAGTCCAGCAGTTGGAGATATTTATCTCCACTTCTAGTCGTATTTTAACTTAATAACAAAGCACCAAAAACATCATTTATTAGACATCCCCACGATCTGACGAAGCCAAAAACCTCAATTGAATGAATCAGTGAGGCACTGAGAAATCAGAGTACACATTTTCTATGATGTACCAATATTGAAACTAAATGCTTGATTAGGAGAATCATAATCCATAGAAAACAAATATCAAGACCCATAGAAGAAAAAAACATGTCTGTAGATTTTCTCTTTTTCCTTTTGAATATGTAAAGAGGTAAGACAGCAATTCATAGAAGGTTATCAGTGAGGAAACTATTCAAAGGAAAATGGGTCAAAATGCACAAAAGCTCTTAACAAAAGAATCATCTAAGAAAAACAAGATTTGCAAAGATTCCCAGAATAATCCCTTAGAGCTATTGATTTGTACTAACCTGCAGTCAACGTAGTGGATGATTTGAAATTCCCAAGCAACAGGTCATGATGGTAAATACGCCTTCTAGGCCAAATCAAAGCCAACAGAGCAAGAAAATGGGAAATTTTGACCTTCTTGCTTGGCATCTCAAAAATGACCATGAAGAAGTTTTCCAGATCGAAGTCCTACAACCAAGTGAACTAATTAGAAAACTAAATAAGCCAGCAAGGTAAAGTAAGGCCTGCAGGCCAGATTTTTTATATCACAGGCCAGGCCAGGCTCAGGCCTTTTTTCGGGCCGGGCCAGGCCAGACCACTGCTAAAAAATAAGGCCTTTTTGGAGCCTTCAGGCCAGGTTTTTTCGGGCCAGATCTAGGCCAGGCCTAGGCCAGGCCTCGGGCCTAAGGCCTTTCGTGCATCACTAATTCTAAGTGATAATAAGTATGAATAATAAATAAGATATGACTAAATTTTTTTAAAAAAATATTCATTTTTTTGTGAAATTAATAATTCTTAAAAAATCTTTTGCAGAATATGTATACTTTAGAATCGTATACTCTCTACTTCTTCTTCATTTAATTTTTTTTATTTTTTTTATGTTTATTCATGAAAGAATATTTAATATTTAGTAATGACCACGTTATTAAAATTTAATATTAATTTGAGAATATTATGTCATATATATATATATATATATCATGTTATAATCACATAATTAAAAAAAGTTAATAAATAATACTCTTTAGTCTTTTATAGAAATAGTAAAGTTTGAACTATAGAATTTTATAAAAAAGAGTAAATTTTATTTTGATTCGACTCGATTCTCGATGGACTAAGATTAATAATAAAAATTTTATAAAAATTATTTGTCATATTTCAAGAAGATAAATTAATTTCTCCTAACATCTAATACGTAGTACGTACACAAGGGAGGGGGACTTGTATATATAATTTATAAATTAAGATTGTGATTGGCAAGTAGTGCTATTATGTTTAGACAACTGGCAAGTACTCCCCTAGTCCCCACTTGTTATTATAACACATTTTAAAAACTTACTACAGTTAAAAGTCCATCGTTAATATTATCAGGATAAAAACGATATTATCATAACACACACACACACACACACACACACACACACACACACACACACACACACACACACACACACACACACATATATATATATATATATATATATATTTATAATTATTCTAGTGACACTTAATATTTTAGATTTTTTTTTTTTTTTTTGACAATATTGTTGAACATTGAATGGTTAAATTTGATGATAAGAAATAATGTACAAGGGCTGTATTAGATAAGATCAAAACTGTTAGCTTGATCTCTTGATATAAATGTATAAAAGTCTTTTATGTTGTACTAAGACTTAGATAGATCAAAACTGTTAGGTTGATCTTTTGTTGTAATATAATCGTAGAATGGACTCTACGATTTTAGTCAAGAAGATTCTACGATTTAAACAGACTCTACGATCAAGACAACTAATCGTAGAATGGACTCTACGATTTTGGTCAAGAAGACTCTACGACCAAACAGACTATGTTCTAAGCGAGAAACCATAAAACGAACTCTACGATCAACAGTCTAACAGTTGAGTAAACTCTACGATGACAGTAAGAGATGATCCTTGTACAAATCAATCACGACAGCAAGGATATTCGTAGAGTTGATCATGGAGGGTCGTTGAGCAAAAAGGCAAGAGACATCACGACTCTCAGATCAGGAGCTATTCTGTTCAGGAATTCAATCTGCATTGATGTAACCAAAAAGGAAACTTCTGCAAATCGATCAAAGTCAGAAAAGTCAGGGGACTGACCCAAGCGCACTATGCAACAGAAAGAAGACTTTCAAGGCAGAAAAGTCAAAGGACTGTGTCCTATCAGTCCTATAGTATGGAAGGACCAAATGACTCTATGAAAGTTGGTAGGAACCTACAACTGACATATCTGTCCCCAAGGAAAAAGAAAACAACCTTCCATGGACTAACATGTCAGATCAAATAAAATCTCATCAGAGCTTTAATGAGCTATATTAATATAATATACAACAGCTCTCCTCTGTGAGGTAACGGAAAAAAACACAAGCTCAAGTGGATGATCCAACGGGAAGAAAACTGAAGCCCTAACTTCTTAAATACTAAGATTGGCAAAAGGAAAAGTACCCGATTCTGCACAGAAAAATATACGCAAAAAGTGAAAAAGATCAAACTGATAAGAAAGCTTGCATTGCTACTAAGTCCTTCGAAAACTCAAGCTAATAGCAACTTAGTAGCACATCCAAATATACATCACTCCAGGAGAGTTCTTTTGTGAACTAGTGTATCCAAGTCTGTTAGACTTGTAGAGTTCTTAGTGAACTAGAGTTCCAAGACTGCTGGTCTTGAAGGAATCTTAGTGATTCTGAAATTGTAAAAGTATCCTTAGTGGATTTGCTGCTGGAAGAGCAGAACAGTGGAGTAGGAGTCTTGTGAGCTCTGAACCACTTAAAACCTAGAGTCTTTCTTATTGTGTCTTTTATTTGCTATATCTGTCATATAATTGCTTGTTGAATTCTTACTTTAACATATCAAGAAAAGGGTAACTAAATCGTATTCCGCCGTGTTAAACTTTTTGATTAAGAATTAATTAAGTAAGATCTTTTAAAGTAGAATTTTTTTTTAAAAGAATCTATTCAACCCACCCCCTTCTAGATATTTATCGTGTCATTGGGAACTAACAATTGGTATCAGAGCAGGTTCTCACATCTAAAGCCTTACAAGCTTGAGTAGATCAAATGGCACTCAACAAGAACGGATCAGAACTCGGTGGAGGTAACGGACTACCTATGTGTAATAAAGAAAAATTTGCTAACTGAAAAGTTCGTATGCAGGCTTACATGTATGCTATAGATGATGAACTGTTAGAGACAGTGCTAAATGGGCCGATCATACCAATGAAGCTTGCACTATCAACTGAAGATCCAAGCAAGCTAGTAGCAAAGAAAAGAGACGAATGGATAGACAATGAAAAGAAGGATGTTCAAAGAGACAAAAGGGCTAAGAATATCTTATTTCAATCTCTGGATGATGATCTATTTGAGAACGTTGTCAATTGTAAAAGAGCTCAAGAAGTCTGGCAAACTTTGTTGATCATGCATGAAGGAACAGAAGAAGTCAGAGAAAATAAGCAATCACTGCTTGTTCAGTAGTATGAAATGTTCACCCACATTTCAGGTGAAAACATTACAACCACCTACGAGAGATTTAACTTGCTACTAAACTCTCTCAGATCTTATGGAAAAATCTATCCAAATAGAGATCTTATCATTAAATTCATGAGATCTTTGCCAAGCAAACGGGATGCCAAAACCACAGTCATCCGAGAGTCAAAGAACCTGCACGAGATGACTGTACAACAGTTATATGAAAATCTTCTCACCTATGAGCTGGAGCTAAATCAAAGAGCAGAGAATCTATCTGTGGAAAGAAAGAAGGAGAAAAACATAGCTCTTAAAGCCTCAACCTCAACTCACAGAAGCAATCACAAGGATATCTCTGACTCTGACAAGGATGAATCAAATGATGATGAAGGAGCTGCCATGCTAGTCAGACACTTTAAAAGATTCATCAACAGGAACAGACCTCAGAAGTTCAGAAGCAACAGCAACAAAGAACAACCAAATGACCTTTGCTATAATTGCAAAAAGCCAGGTCATTTCATTGCTAAATGTCCGAAACCCTTAAGAGAAGAGCTGAGGAGGGACAAAACGAGAGCAAATCCAAAAAGAGAATTCAAGAGCTTCTACAAACAAAAGAAGAAAGACAAAAGCTTCATAGCTGAAGGCTCCTGGAGTGACTCAGAAGAAGAACTAAATTCTGAGTCAAGTGATGATGAAGAGCCACAGAAGGCCAACCTGTGCTTAATGGCAAACGAAGAAGGGAGCGGCAAAAAGGAATTCAACATAGATGAGGTATTTGATTTCTACTTTCCTGAATTAAGCATTGATGATCTTAGAGAAGGCATGCATGACTTAATGGTAGAATTACACAAATACATAAAACTATTTAGAAGGTTATCTAAAGACTACTCTCATCTAAAAGAGGATAAAGAAAAAATAATCATAGAATTAGAAGCCTCATTTCAAACTGCAAAACTTTACTCTAATCTTGAGACTGAGAATGAAAGACTAAAAGAGATAAATGAATTAAGTACTCATAAAAAGTCTTCACTAGTCTCCAAGATTCAGGAACTAGAAAAGACAATTTTTATGTGGAACAAGTCTAGTTCGTCTATGGACACCCTGATCTCAAGTCAAAGAGATGCAACTGATAGATCAGGATTAGGATTTGAGAATTCATTCTCAAAACCCAACATGGAGAAGTCAATGGAAATAAATGAAGGCAAATCCTTTAATCTTAATAAAGGAATTGTGTTCATCAAATCCTCAGATTCTATATCTCCTAGCAATCCACATTCTGCTAAACCTGCTATCATTTTAGAAAATAAAGCTCGTACGGGTCTGGGGTTCAAAAAATTGAAAAATAAGTCAAGCAAAAATCACTCTATGAATCGTGAGAATCGTAGAGTAGTATGGAAGTAGAATGTAGATCAGCTAAATCAAAAGACTATGAGAAATCATAATCCTTACAAGTCCTGGACAAATAAGAATTCACAAATGCACACATATCATCGTCAACATCATATTAATCATAGACACCATCATAAAAATGATCAATATGTGTTAAGATATAATAGACTGCAAGGATCTAAAGTCAAACAGATTTGGGTCCCAAAAGGTACTAACAAAGCTGGACCCAAACAAATATGGGTACCAAAATGAAGATTGATTTGTTATGCAGGTAAAGAGATCCATCTGGTATCTTGACAGTGGATGCTCAAGGCACATGACAGGAGACAAGGCTCTTCTATCAGAATTTAAGGAAAAAGATGGAGCTGCTGTCATTTTTGGAGACAACAACTCTGGGAAAACCAGAGGTTATGGCTCAACTGGGAATGGAGCAATATCTTTCAGTAAAGTGGCGTATGTTGAGGGACTAAAGCACAACTTGCTAAGTATCAGTCAACTCTGTGATAAAGGACATCAAGTCACCTTCCTCAACAACCAATGCCAAGTTATAGATTTGAAAACTAACTCTCTAAAGCTAAAAGGAGTTCGAGAAGGAAATGTCTATGTGGTCAATCTTGCTCAATTAAGTTCAGAACAAACTGTATGTTTTCTTGCTAAAGCTTCTGAAGATATGTGCTGGCTCTGGCACATGAGGTTATCTCATCTTAAGTTCAAAAGTATTTCAAAGCTTGCCTCCAAAGATCTAGTAAAAGGATTGCCAAAGTTAAATTTCATCAAAGAAAAACCCTGCAAAGCTTGTCAGTTTGGAAAGCAAACAAAGACTTCATTTTAGAGCAAATCAGTAAACTCAAATGATAGGGCTCTTCAATTACTTCACATGGATTTATTCGAACCAGTCTCAACGACTAACCTCGGAAGAAAGAGAAACTCTCTAGTGATAGTAGATGACTACACTAGATATACATGGGTATCTTTTCTAAGCTCTAAAGATGAAACCATTTCACATCTTATCAAGCTCTTCAGACTAATCATGAATGAAAAGGGCGAAAAGATCAAGGCCATCAGAAGTGATCATGGACGAGAGTTTGATTTCTCAGATATGGACCTGTTCTGTGAAGAAAATGGAATAAATCACAACTTCTTAGCCCCAAGAACGCCTCAACAAAATGGAGTAGCAGAAAGGAAGAATATGACTCTTATTGAAGCAGGAAGAACCCTTTTAGCAGCAGCCTATCTCCCTGAATATTTCTGGGCTGAAGCCATCAGTACTGCATGTTACACTCAAAACAAGTCACTCATACACTCAACATTGAAGAAGACTCCGTATGAATTATGGAAAGGAAGAAAGACAAACATAAGTTATTTCCATGCGTTTGGTTGCCTGTGCTACGTACTCAACAATGGCAAGAAACATCTAACCAAATTTCAGCCAAAATCAGACGAAAGAATCTTCCTTGGCTATGCGATAGAGAGCAAAGCATTCAGGGTGTTCAATAAAGAGTCAATTAACTGTTGAAACCTCCATCCATGTCACATTCGATGAATCAGATCCTGAAAAGAAAAGATCACCATTCAACGAGTCATCAGACACAAGCTCAACGATCGAAGAACTCAAAATTGTAGAGTCTGACTCTACGACCACAGGACCAGCAGCAAAAATAGTTGAACAAGGAGAAGAAATCGTAGAGCACACCACACTAGACATTGAAACTCTACGATCAGAACCAGAAGCTGATTTAAAGGAACTCAGATAAGAAGGTACCAGAACAGACGTCCCTAGCAGAATAAAATGTACCAAAGATCACACTCAAGATCTAATTATTGGAGATCCAAACACTGGAATCAAGACAAGAGCTGCAACTTCGAATGAATGCTTTTACCTAAGCTTTCTCTCTCAAGAGGAACCCAAGAAGATCGAAGAGGCCTTAGGAGATTCAAGTTGGATAGAGGTCATGCAAGAGGAGCGAAATCAATTTGAAAGAAGCAAGGTTTGGAGATTAGTTGCCAGGCCTCAGCATAAACCAGTCATTGGCACCAAATGGGTGTTCAGAAATAAGATGGATGAAAATGGTGTGATAACGAGAAACAAAGCAAGACTGGTGGCCAAAGGTTACTCTCAAGAAGAAGGAATTGACTACAATGAAACGTATGCTCCAGTTGCCAGGTTGGAAGCCATAAGGATCTTCCTTGCCCATGCTGCACACATGAAGTTCAAAGTCTTCCAAATGGATGTCAAGAGTGCTTTTCTAAATGGAGAACTTCAAGAAGAAGTTTACGTGAAACAACCTCCAGGTTTTATCAATCCAACCTTTTCAAATTATGTTTATAAATTAGATAAAGCACTATATGGTCTAAAACAAGCACCAAGAGCATGGTATGAAACATTAACTAACTTTCTCATTGAAAAAGGATTCACTAGAGGAAGAATAGATACTACCTTATTTTTGAGAAAACACAAGGATAAAACACTGCTAGTTCAAATTTATGTAGATGATATCATATTTGGTTCTTCTGATGAAAAAATATGTGAAAGATTTGCCACGCTTATGCAGAGCAAGTTTGAAATGAGCATGATGGGAGAACTTAACTTCTTCCTTGGACTACAAGTAAAGCAGACTGATGAATGCATATTCATTAATCAAGCCAAATACATCAAAGATTTATTAAAGAAGTATGGCATGGAATCTGCAACTATCATGAAAACACCTATGCCACCTGCCACCAAGCTCGACAAAGATGAAAATGGTAAATCCACTGAAATCACTCAGTACAGAGGTATAATAGGCTCACTACAGATATAATGTTTGCCATATGTATATGTGCTAGATTTTAGGCTAACCCCAAAGAGTCTCATCTATTAGCTGTGAAAAGAATTTTTAAATATCTTAAAGGTACTCCAAATTTAGGATTATGGTATCCAAAGGAGTCCTCCTTTGATCTAATGGGATACTCAGATGCTGACTATGCAGGATGCAAAATAGACAGAAAAAACACAAGTGGAACTTGCCAAATGCTTGGCAGCAGACTTGTCTCTTGGTTTAATAAGAAGCAGAACTCAGTATCCACATCAACTGCAGAAGCTGAATATATAGCCACAGGCAGTTGCTGTGCACAAATCCTATGGATGAAGACTCAACTTGCAGACTATGGATTTGAGCTTAATTCTATTCATAATCCTGTTATGCATTCAAGAACTAAGCACATAGATATAAGATATCATTTCATTATGGATCATGTACAAAATGGTAATATATCACTTCACTACATCCCAACTGAAGATCAACTAGCAGATGTATTTACAAAACCTTTAGATGAATCAAGATTTAATAAACTCATAAGTGAGTTAGGAATGCTAAATCTAGACCCTTAATAAAAATCATGATTTTTGGGAAGATACTAACACTGCAGGAAGAAAAGCGAGCAAGGAAAATAAGTAAAAGACAAATTCGTGGAATACACTCAACGATCGTCAAGCGAAGGATCACATCGTATGCTTAAGAACGTAAAGATCACTCAACGATCAACAAACCAAGGATCGTAGAGCACACGTCAAACCGTTGAGCTCACTTAACAGTTGGCAAGTCAAGGATCGCAGAGTATTCCTCTATCATAAAGCTAACTCAACGAACATCAACAAAAGAATCGAAGTGTCAAGAAGGATCGTAAAGCTGTAGGGGCAAAAAGGTCATCAACCAACTGAAATGCTCCTATCAGAACATGACACACTTCTCAGCAAACATAGAGGGGAGTTTTAAATACTTTGAAAATTGCAAGTCGTTTATTTCTTCAAATCAAAAATCTATCATTCCTATCTATCTCTCTCAATCCAAAACCCTAAGTTTTCAATACTCAGATAAATCGTTCCTATTGTTTCAGAAAAACTATCAAATGACACCTGCTCAAGTCATTTCTGGAAACGAGCTCAACTTCAAAGCCTTTTCAACGGCAGATAAGCAGTTCAAAAGAATAATCCAGTTACTAGAAAAGGCTGGTCTGCGAGAAGCTCTGGGAACAAATACGAGGATTCTACCAAAGCTTATCCGGTAGTTTTACATCAATGGATCCTATGCAAAACGAACTCTACGATCAACAGTCTAACAGTTGAGTAAACTCTACGATGACAGTAAGAGATGATCCTTTACAGATCAATCACGACAACAAGGATATTCGTAGAGTTGATCATGGAGGGTCGTTGAGCAAAAAGGCAAGAGACATCACGACTCTCAGATCAGGAGCTATTCTGTTCAGGAATTCAATCTGCATTGATGTAACCAAAAAGGAAACTTCTGCAAATCGATCAAAGTCAGAAAAGTTAGGGGACTGACCCAAGTGCACTATGCAACAGAAAGAAGACTTTCAAGGCAGAAAAGTCAGAGGACTGTGTCCTATCAATCCTATAGTATGGAAGGACCAAACGACTCTATGAAAGTTGGTAGGAACCTACGACTGACATATCTGTCCCCAAGGAAAAAAAAAACAACCTTCCATGGACTAACAGGTCAGATCAAATAAAATCTCATCAGAGCTTTAATGAGCTATATTAATATAATATACAGCAGCTCTCCTCTGTGAGGTAACGAAAAGAAACATAAGCTCAAGTGGATGATCCAACGGGAAGAAAACTGAAGCCCTAACTTCTTAAATACTAAGATCGGCAAAAGGAAAAGTACCCGATTCTGCACAAAGAAAAATATACGCAAGAAGTGAAAAAGATCAAACTGATAAGAAAGCTTGCATTGCTACTAAGTCCTTCGAAAACTCAAGCTAATAGCAACTTAGTAGCACATCCAAATATACATCACTCCAGGAGAGTTCTTTTGTGAACTAGTGTATCCAAGTCTGTTAGACTTGTAGAGTTCTTAGTGAACTAGAGTTCCAAGACTGCTGGTCTTGAAGGAATCTTAGTGATTCTGAAATTGTAAAAGTATCCTTAGTGGATTTGCTGCTGGAAAAGCAGAACAGTGGAGTAGGAGTCTTGTGAGCTATGAACCACTTAAAACCTAAAGTCTTTCTTATTGTGTCTTTTATTTGCTATATCTACCATATAATTGCTTGTTGAATTCTTAGTCTAACATATCAAGAAAAGGGTAACTAAATCGTATTCCGCCGTGTTAAACTTTTTGATTAAGAATTAATTAAGTAAGATCTTTTAAAGTAGAAGAAATTTTTAAAAGAATCTATTCAACCCACCCCCCCTTCTAGATATCTATCGTGTCATTGAGAACTAACAAATATCAATCATCAAAATTTTTGTTTATCTTCGGTTATATATCTTTTTTCTTTTTAGTAATTTTTTATTTTTTTTTTGTTTCAAAATATGCATCAAAAAATTTAAGTCAAAGGGTAGCATGGTCTTTTGCTAATATTTGTATTGATTTCGAAAAGAGTAAAAAAAAAAAAATTGTAATTAAAATACAATTAAAAAAATTAACAATTTCTTTGAAAAAAGAAAGGAGTTAAATCACTTTTTTTTCACTGTACTCGACTCCAATTTACGAATGCATTCACTGAATTGATTTTTTTTTTATAATCGCATCACTAAACAGATAAAGTTTTACAAAAACTAAAAAATCCGTCCAAGACTGTTAAGAATTAATGGAACATCTACATGGCACCACATGGGAAGCTAACTTGGAAAAATAAAATATAAAATAATCATTTTTTTTTCATTTAATTACCTATTTTCTATAATAAAAATAAATTAAATAAAAAATTCTATAAGTTCTCTCTCCTCTGTAACTAAATTTTTTTCGTCTGACTTGTTGTTCATGGCGTCTCAAGTTTGAATTAGTAAAAAGAAAATTGATATTTCCACAGTGATTTTTTTTATTTTCGCATGTGGGCCAGATTTTTTACCTATAGTGACGGTCTTAAAACCGTCGTTATAGACCTATGGCTACACTTTTCACATGTAAAGTGTCGCAATAGGTCTATAGCAAAGATTTTAACATGTAAATTGTAGTCATAGGTATGTAGCGATGATTTTAAAATCGTCGTTATAGATAAAAAATGGGACTAGCATGCGAAAATAACAAAAATCACTGTGAAAATAACAGTTCCCAAACATAGAAACACATATCCGTAACATTTTTGAAAACGTTCATCAACATGAAATCATAACCAAAAGGACCCTATTCATTTTTGCACTAACATATCCGAGCTTTACTCATCTTACCCATCAAGATTAAAACTACTTATGGAAAAACATATTTATCCTTTGGCCGGAATTAGAGAGCATCACGGGTTTGACTGTCACATAGATAGCGCCGACGATGGCTCGGATAAACCTAATTTTGTGTACGGTTGGACTCATATATTAGGCATCTTCACCATTGGTTTCATATCAGATCTAATTTCCCAGTCTATGATTCCATGATTAACCTTGGTGTTTGAGTTGCAAGCTTAAACTCCAGAAATTTGTCGATGCAAAGTTTGATTTTGGGTTGCAAGTTCGTAAGAATTTAAACTTGTTTTACTCTATTCAAATTTCAGACCTGTTTTACGTTTTTAATTTTGGATTTGAAAATTTTGAAGAATTATGGCGTTTGAATTTGGTTTTAATGTTGGGTATGGTGAAAAAGGGATGTGAACGAGGTGTTAATGGCGATGGATTCTTGTAAAGAGATTTGTACGGCGGCGAGGGCTAATTAACTGAAAGGTTGTGCCTTTGAGGGGTGGTAGAAGATGTCGACTATGTGGGGTACTGGTGGAGGAAGGCGGTGGCGCCACAATTGAGGTGGAACTTTTGGGAGAGTCTGTTGGGGAAATCAATGGAAATGGAAGGTTGAGTCTCTGAATCTTGAAGCTAAGTACTAGCTTGATATTGTTTTTGATTCTTTTGACGATTTAGGTCGCCATTGTTGCCAGAAGTAAGGTTGCTTTTATGGAGAAAAGAGGTGGGTGATCGTGACTGAAATAAGTGTCGGACGATTGATATTCAAAATTTTCAGTAAATAATGGGTTGCGTTGGTTGGATGTTTGGTCTTAGGGATGGATCTGTTAAGGTTGTTTTGGGTTTTGTTGTGTGGATTTTGGGATGTGTTGCGTTCATTGGCAATCATCTGCAACTTTTTGTTTGCCGGATTCTATGGTATGCTGGACACCGGCGTTCATGGTGTATTTCGTTGAGAGAGAACACTAAATGTCTAGGAGGGGAAAGGGGAAGAAAGGAGAGAGAGATAAAATTAATTAATCTATTGTACTTATAGAAAATATGTAATTAAAAAAAAATGGTTATTTTATATTTATTCTTGCCAACTCAGCTTTCCATCAGTAGCTTGTGTGACGCCACGTAGATGTACCATTTATTATTAATAGTCTTGGAAGAATTTTTTGGTTTTTATAAAAATTTATCAGTTCAGTGATGTATTTATAAGTTGAGGTCGAGTACAGTGATGAAAAAATAATTTAACCCAAAAAGAAAGTATGAAAATTAATGGAAGCTCAAAATTAAATTAAGTGTTTGTTTTTTCACAACTGATGTGGACTTTATTCTCCATGAAGTATGTTATGTTAGGTTTTTATGTATTAGGTTAGATTCTGATGGTGATTTAAATTACTCCCTCTGTTTTAATTTATTAGTCGTTATAACATAAAAACACATATTAAGAATATTATTATTTTATAATTAATATAGATCTTAAATTTTATATTTATCCATTTATATTTTTATTGAAAAATGTTAAATGAGAGAGAAAAAAGAAAATAAAAGTGTTTTATAAGAATAAATGTCCTTGGAAAAAGGAGAAAAATTAGGGGGCATCATGGAAATATCGATAACTTTTTATCCTAAATAAGAAAGTACGACTAATATACTGGAACAAAAAACAAAATCCTAAAACGACTAATATATTAAAATGGAGGGAGTATTATGTAACTCAATTAACATATGAGACCTTAATTTAATTGTATTTTGTACATTTTAAACTTATTTGCTAAATAATCCCTTTAGCTGAATTTAAGAACTTTACTCGATCTGTTTTAAAATTAGATACATTGTTTCTAAAACAACAATTTTTAAAAACTTTATATTTTAAAATATTCTTTATATGTTTTTTTTTGGAAATATACATAGAATATAAGTAATGATAATTTAAAAACTTTACCTTGTATTATAGTGTAAAAATAAAAATGCATCTTTATTTTCGAAAAGAAGTAAAAACTACCTTTAATTATATACTAGAGGAATTTTAAAAGAGGGACTACAAGTTACAAGTATAGTCCGACTAGATTAGTCAAAGTACCAGTCTTCAAAGGACTTAATTATGCAGCAAAGATTTTACTTCATTAAAGAGGGACTTGGTCTTCCTCAACAAACCCTAGCTATGGACAAGTCTAATGAGCAAAATGGTGTAATATTTTTGCTATATTAAATGCTTTATAACTAAGGAAGACTTAGGTGTGATTGTAACGCCACCAAATCCGTGTCCCTTGAACCACAGATTTAGTGCTCACAATACTACTTTACCATTCAATTACAACCATTCATTTCAGAATAAAATAACTTAATTTACATAAATACATAACTATCCTAAGTTTACAGACCTTTACATACCACAAAACATTTACAATCTGTTCTATTACAAAAATATTACATTTATAATAGTTTCATAAGTAAACATCTATTATTTTCTAGCCTTTCCCTTTCCCGTTTCCTTATCTGTTCCTGATCCCTCGGCCTGTTCAGGTTTAGCTGAAATATCATGTTAAAGCAAGGGCGAGCATAAAATAGCTCAGTAAGTATATAAACAAATAATGACATGATATTTCTGAATAATGAAAGAGAATCTTTTACAATAAAACTGAATCTTTAGCAGTTCTGTGAAGGAACTTAAGATCATAACATGAAACTTTGCATGATTACTTGAAAACATGAAACTTACTAGCTGTACGGTCACAAAACCAAGAACTCGTTAAGAATAATACAAATCATAAAACTGATACTGCCCAGTTCAGTCATAAAACTGCATTTCATTTTAGATGTGTACTCTAGGTGGTTAGCCTATTGTACTTTTATATTGTGCACAACATAAATATCCAACGACGCAACCACACCATGAGACTTAAAGTCCCTCTTTATCTTTTCCCCCTGTATATTAGGGTTGTTTTGTTACAACATTTTCATAGATTCGTCACCATAACAATATGGATTGGAGGACATAACAATAAACATCTGATTTTAATATGAATCATCACATATGTCTAGCCGGATCAAGATTGACATCGACCTTTCTCAAAGTAGTTCAATGATGAATGAACTTCAAAATGATTTAAACAAATGCATAACATATATAACTATTCAAAGAACTACAAAAGAGAGTTCGAATAGAACACTTGCCTTTGTCCTCGTTTACGTCTATCGATAATACTTTATCCTGATTATGTCCTACATAATCATAATATTGGTTCATTCATTAGTTATATGCACATGCATGCTATACCTTGCCATATAAGCTACCATTTACCTTTACATAACCCTTAACACATAGCACATTATTCATTCATATCTTAATACCTACCACATTGATCATTTTTATCAATTTATGGTTTAAAACACATATCTTTATCATATAATATTAAAATATTTCATTTTGAATTAAAAACACCAGGACTTTCATATCTTCATTTTAGGTGCCGACGAATGTTTTTAAACGTTTAAAACTCACTTTTATCGCCATAAACACCAAATGCTTCCAAATTGACACTAATACGTGTATTTACATAAAACTTAGTTATTTAGCTTTTTTTTACCATTAATTACTCAAAATGGTCAAAAATCACCATTTGGTGGAATTTTGTCAACTTTACAAAATATTTACCCTTAAACTCTATTTGAGTTCATGAACTCCACACCTTATATACATTAACACATGCTTATTTAGCAACTTTATATGTTCGTATAACTTCTACATGCACCTTCTAAAGTATGTTACAGACTATGATTTGGTTTACATGCAAAATATAGCATAATATTGTATACTTTCATAAACAAGTATGATGCTATCTAGTATGAAAATATACATAATTCTTACATGATCATCCCTTTAATCTTGGTTTTCACCAAAACTACCAACATATAACATATAATCCTCCATAAATTATGATTCCTAACCATGAATACATGCATGCATAACTCACCGCCTTTGTAATACAATTTTTAAGCCTAGGGTTTCTTCACATACCAAGCATATGGCGTATAACTCACATAATCAACACTTATATCCATAGATACATGCATGGCTACACCTATTCTTGCATTTAAACACATAAATATTAAGTTTTAAAGTAAGAACACCTTTATACCTTCTTTGTGCTCTCCTCCTTGTTGCTATGAAGTTCCTTAAGGATGGATGATCCACTTTGATGGCTTATATCACTCCTCTTGAACACTTTTTTTCTTGAAATCCTTCAAGTTCTCTAGCAAACCCTAGCTCTTTTGCTCTTTCTCTTATGAACTCACTTAAGCAACTTGGAAGATGAAATGAAATAAATTAAGCTAGCTAGTCATGCTTACAAAATATACACATACATATATTATATCTATTCCTCCAACAACTAACCATCCTTGGTTAGTTTAAACCATGTATGGTTAGGGTCACTTATGACATTTCACTTTAATACATAATGGCATTTAAGACATTGCCCACTAAAAAGGACACCAAGGTCATATCTTAAATTGAAAAGGGCACTTTGGACAATTGCCAATTTCTCTAGACAATTTAATTCATTTTAATTCCTATTTTGCTTGTTTTTTGATCCAATTCAAGTTATTTTTGATCCAAATTTATTTCATTAGGCTTGAATTTTATTCCATAATCAAATAATACATGAATTGCTTGTCCCAAAACACTTATCACATATCAAAAATTGAATTTTCATAATTAATTATAATATTTATAATATTGCCAAACTTTCATATCATTACATTCTTCCCTCCTTATAAAGATTATGTCCCTGGAATCACTATTATAAGGTTACACAAACAAATTTGGATAATTCTTTTTCATTTTCTCTTTTAGCTCCCACGTTGCTTCCTCAGGATTGTGGTTCCTCTATATTACCTTTACAGAAGGTATTACTTTGTTCCTTAGAATTTGCTCTTTTCTATCAATAATTTGAATAGGAGTTTCCTTATACGTTAAGTCTTTCTCAATTTGGATAGGTTCGTATTGGATCACATGCTTGTAGTCCAGCTTATATGACCTTAATACCGATACGTGAAACACGTTATGTATATGCTCTAACTCTGGAGGTAATGCCACAGCATACGCTACCTCTTCTATTCTTTTCAGTACTTCAAAAGGTCCAATAAATCTTGAACTCAACTTTCTTTTCTTTTCAAATCTTATCTTCCCTTTTCAGGGAGATACATTTAAAAACATATAAGACCCTACTTTAAAATCTCTCTTTTGTCGATGCAGGTCTGTATATTTCTTCTATCTGTCTTGTGCTGCTATGAGCCTTGATCTTATCACTTTGACTATCTCTGCAGTCTGTTGCACTATTTTCGGTCCCAATAACTTACATTCTCTTACCTCGTCCCAACAGAGAGATGTTCTGCACTTTCTTCCATATAATGCCTCATAAGGTGGTATACCAATACTCGCATGATAACTGTTGTTATATGTGAATTCAACTAACGGTAAATGGTCATCCCAATTAACTTTGAAATCCATTACGCACACTTTCAGCATATCTTCTAACGTCTGAATTGTTCGCTCACTTTGCCCATCTGTTTGAGGATGATACGCTGTACTCAACCTCAACTGCGTGCCCATACGTTCCTGAAAACTCTTCCAAAAATTAGATGTGAATCACGAATCTTGATTTGAAATAATCGATACCGAAACTCCATGTCTAGACACAATCTCCTTTACATAAAGCTTTTCCAATTGATCCAAGTTGAATTTGATCTTAATCGAGAAGAAGTGTGCTGACTTCGTTAATCGATCCACTATCACCCATATCGCATAATAGCCTTTCTGCGTAGTTGGAAGTTGAAAGTAGTATGCCCTTAAGCCAATCACATTTGATGTGATAAACATATACTTTGCAATCTTATTCGTTTATTAATAAAAAGAATCAAGACATTTCTTTATTCATGATTAATTACTTGAATTAATCAAATGGATAAACCCATAATTTTTGAGAAATGCTTTTAGAACCATGATGAGGATCATGCTAATGAAATCTAAATTCAAGATAGCTCAAAACTAAAATTATTCCTAATCGTTGGATTACTAAAATGGGGATTAGTGAATCCGGATAGATTAGTACATACTATGTTTGCTCTTATGAAGAGGATGATTGATCTCATAATCATTTGTGTAGAGACACTAAAGCAAGTATGTAGGTGCTTTTTAGATAATAAGTTCACTGAACGTGACTCGCTCAAGGAACACCTAATGGAGTCTTACTTGCCTGTCAATAAGAGTTCCTTTTGTGATAGTAGTACAAGTGATCCTTGCACTTGAGATCATCATAGTATCTTGTGTATGATGAATTATATTTTGACATATTCCTTAAAACCTTTAGGGTGTATCAAAGGGTATGATTAGATATAATAAGTTATACATGGAGATATGTGAATAATCAACAAAGAATCTGCCACTTCTAGTAAAAGAAGAGAATGTCCTATGCGATTCGATAAATGACAACTCAGTAGTCCTTGGCCAAGGCAGAATGAAAATTAGAAAGTAGTTTTTAATTTACATTAATTAGAGTTATTCATTTGAGGATCGAAATGCATATAATCAAATAAATTAAGACTTGATAGTTATACCATGTCTTATATTTGATTGGGACGTTGTGAGGTAGAAGGATTGAATTGTATGGTAACTATTCGCTGAATAGGTTCTTTTGTGATTAAATGTTGAAATCTATATTATCTGAAAAGTCGTTGATCGCTAAGGGGCTTACCCTTATTATAGAATAAATATTATTTATTTAAATGAATTAAATAGTTTAATTTATTTATATAAATAAGATTAGAATAGTTCTAATTAATTTATTCTATAACCGGTTTAATATGAAGAACCTAAAGGGTCACACCGCAAAAGGAAAATAATTATTTATGAAGTAAATGACATAACTGTAATAATGAATTAAGTATATTTAATTTATACTATGGGGATAGAATAAATTAAATACCTTAATATTTATTATTTAGTATTTTAAAAATACTAATTATAAATTAATAAGAGAAGTCTTATTATTATTATTATTATTATTATTATTATTATTATTATTACTATTATTATTATTATTATTTAGTTCCTAAATGGTTTAGGAATTAATTAATAAGAGTACTCTCATAATTGATAATTAAGTTCCTAAATAGTTTAGGAATTATAATTATTATATTAAATTAATTAAGTTCCTAATTAGATTATGAGTTTAATTAAAAACCCTATTCCTAAAGGTGTTAGGAGGGTTTACTAAATCTATAAATAAGAGAAGTCTTATTCTGGATTAAGGTTACATACATACACTTCCATAAGTTTTGGGAGAGTATTCACATATTCTCTAGAGAGAGAAAACTAGGGTTTGCCATCACCCACTTCTTGAATTATTATTATTCCTTGGTGGATCACCTCTAGAGGCTAAATACTTGGGTGGCTAACGTTGATCATTGAAATCCAATTGATAAAATTCAAGGAAAATATAAAGGATTTAGAGGTGAACTTGTACCCGTTGATGCTTTGAGTTCTACAAGGGTATATCTCTAACTTCTTATTTATTAATTAATAGTTGCGTATAAAGGTCGATCCTGGATTATGATTTGTAAATTTTTAAATTTGATTTTACCATGCTTCCGCTATTTTGTGCAATTTGATTGCGTCTATGAATTTTACAAACCAACAGAAGTCCCACCACAAAATCCATTGTAATGTGGTCCCACTTCCATTCTGGAATCTCTAAAGGTTGTAGTAGCCCACTAGATCTCTGATGTTCTGCCATAACTTTATGACAAGTTAAGCATTTACTTACGCATTCTGCCACGTCTTTCTTCATGTTGGGCCACCAAAAGTGTTGGCGAAGATCTTGATACATCTTCGTACTACCCAGATGAATTGAATATCTTGAACTGTGCGCTTCCTGTAAAATCTCTTCTTTTAATTCGGATACTATCGGCACCCATATTCTTCCTTCGAATCTGAGTAATCCATTTTCATCCAGCTTAAACTTAATCTCTTGACCATCAGATATCCGTTCCTTTATTCTTCCACACTCCTCATCCTGCATTTGAGCTTCTTTCACTTTATCCAATAACGTTGGATGAGCTTTCACCGCATACAGCTCTTCCGACTCCATTGGATACTTCACTTCTAGTTCCATTCTTCCCATCTATTTGATTAGCTCTTCCTGAGCAGTTATCATTTCCAATCTTTCCCAACCCTTCCTACTCAAGGCGTCAACCACAACATTAGCTTTCATGGATGGTATAAAATTTCACAGTCGCAATCTTTAATTAATTATAACCATCTTCTTTGCCTCATATTCAAATCCTTCTGAGTGAAAATATACTTCAGACTTTTGTTAGTTGTGTATATTTCACACTTCTCTCCATATAGATAATATCTCCATATCTCCAAGGCAAAAACCACCACTGCCAATTCTAAATAATGGGTAGATATCCTTTCTCATAGTTCTTCAGCTGCCTTAACGCGTATGCTATATCCTTGCCGAGCTGCATTAACACACAACCAAGTCCCTTATGTGATGCGTCACTATACACCATAAATCCTCTCGTATCATCAGACAATGATAACACAGGGGCTTTGCTTAATCGTTTCTTGAGTTCTAGAAAACTCTCTTCACATCTCTCCGACCATAAAAACTTCACAGCTTTCCTCGTCAAATTAGTCAGAGGTCCTGAAAATTTTGAAAAATCCTTAATGAATCTTCTATAATATCTAGCTAATCTAAGAAAACTCCGAACCTTCGTAGGTGTCTTCGGTTGTTCCCAATTTATTATTGCTTCTACCTTTGCTAGATCTACCGATATTCCATGTTGGTCAATCATATGTCCCAAAAATTGTACCCAACCAAAATTCGCATTTTGAGAATTTCGCATATAGCTTTGCTTTCCTCAATTTTTCTAATACTATTTTCAAATGTTTAACATAATCCTCCCGAGTCTTTGAATAAATTAAAATGTCGTCGATGAACACTACCGCGAACTTGTCTAAATATTGCTTGAATACTCTATTCATCATATCCATAAACGCAACTGGTGCGTTTGTCAAACCAAAAGACATCACCAAGAACTCGTAATGACCATAAAGAGTCCTAAATGGTGTCTTAGGTATATCTTCAGGCCTCACATTCAACTGGTGATAACCACTTCTCAAGTATATCTTCGAGAAATACTTTGCTCCCCGTGGTTGATCAAACAAATCATCGATCCTCGGTAATGGGTACTTATTTTTTATCGTTACTTTATTCAATTCCCTGTAGTCGATACAAAGTCTTAGCGATCCATCCTTCTTCTTTACAAATAACACTGGTGCTCCCCAAGGAGACACACATGGTTGGATATACTTCTTGTCCAACAACTCTTGCAGCTGAATCATCAATTCTTTCAACTCGACTGGAGCCATTCTGTATGGTGCCTTTAAAACTGGCACCATTCTCGGTATAAGATCTATAACAAATTCGATTTCCCTATTTGGCGGAAGTCTCGACAATTCATTTGGAATTATATCCGCATAATCCTTTGCTATCGGTATCTGACCCATTTTTGATCCCACTCTCTGAGTGTCAACCATATGAGCCAAATATCCCATACACCATTTTCTTAACAACTTTTTGGCCTGCATCATCGTCAGACAACAAGATTGCCGTGACGATTTGCTATCGTAGAATACTACCTTAGACTTGCCAGAAGTTTGAAGGTTCACACATTTATTTTGGCAGTCAATCACCGCCCCATGGTTATACAACCAATCAATTCACAGTATTACATCAAAATTTCCTAATCGAATAGGAATTAAGTCAACTGTTAGCTTATGCCCTCTTAACGTCAGACAACAATCCCGATGAATATTTTATACCTGAATTACTCCCTTGTTCGATACTTCTATATTCAACACATTTTCTAATTTTGCTTGGGGTAAATTCAATTTCTTTGCAAGCTCATCAGACACAAAGGAGTAGGTAGCACCCAGATCAAATAATACATAAGCGTTTATATTATTGATAAGAATGATACTTGATACCACGTCTTTTGATGCCACTGCATCTTGCACTGTCATATTGAAGGTACGTGTTATCGGTCTCCCTAGTTGAGTAGGTCCGCCAATTGTCAGCTTCCCACTAGTATTTCCCTTACTTTCACTTCCTCCATCAGCTTTCTTTTTTGAACAATCTTTAATTTGATGCCCCATTTCCCCACAATTGAAACATTCTTTGTTCGCCTTCGGTATTGGACAATTCGGTGCAATGTGCTCTTCTTGGCCGCACTTGAAACATACATTCTTTCCCTTTAAATATACTCCTGAGTGCCCCTTTCCATAAGTGGAACACGGTTCCATTTTCTCCTTTTCTTCCCTTTGCTTGTTTCCGGAGGTGTTGCTGTTATTATTCCATTTCCGCTTATTGGAGTTGCTTCCTCCACTGCTCTCTTCTCTATTGGCTCCATCACTTCTCTTGTCACGCTATTCTTACTGGTACTTTGTTAAGGCGTCATTGCCTCCTTCAACTAAAATAACTTTCTCCATTACCCTTGTAAAGATCCCAATCTGAAACATTAAAACCTTATTGTAAATTCATGGCTTCAACCCACGTTCGAACCGCTTTGCTTTTCTTTGTTATGTGTCCATCTGGTGTGGAGCAAACCTTGCCAATTCATTGAATTTAGCCACATACTTGACCATAGTCATATTCCCTTGCTTTAATTTTTAGAATTGAACCTCCATCATATCTTGGGTTATCGGAGGAAAGTAGGCTTCGAAAAATGCCACTCATGTTCCAATCTTCCCTTGTTGTTTTCCCACTAGTAATTAGCTTCTTCTTTCAACATGAACGTAACAAAGACAGTTTTATGTTCTTCTGCAACATTAGCTACGTTGAATACTTTCTCCATCTCAATTACCCAGTTTTGGGCTTCTACTGGATCATAGTCCCCTTGAACTCTGGGGGTCCTAAAACTTTGAAATCTTTACATGTGGCAATACGAGCAGCTACCGGTTGATCACTTGCAGGGTTCATGTTTCGGTTCTGAAAAGCTCCCATCAACAAATCCATAAATTACTGCATGGGATTAACCGGCTCCTCTGGAGCATTTACAGACTCCTCTGGTGGAGGTTGAACATTCTGCCTTCATCTAGGTGACATTTATGTTTAACAATTTATGTAATGATCATTATGTTTATCATTCACATATTACATTCTCATGTTAATTTAAACACATAACCATTTTAATACACATTTAATAACCGAATTTATATTCATATACAAATTGACTAGTGTCTAGCACCTTACATCATATTTAGCATATTGCTATAAACCGTTCTATCTCTTCAGACTACAAAAGTCAGTATTCGCATTTCATAATTATATACAACAAACTTAAACTTTCTTCCTTAGAACAAAAGAAGTTACATGCTACTATCTATCCCTTTTATAACAAAAACCTAGGGATTTACATTATATATACGCATAGATATACATAACCATATACACTTATTACAATATTCTACGAAAGCATCTCACGCCGAACCATGTCATCGTACTCTTCATCCATAATAGCAATCATCTTCCACCTACTCATGGTATTGCTGGTCTGGTCATACTCCACAGGGTAATAATATACCCTATCTTGCGCCCTTCCAAAAGTTGTGCAAAAAATATAGCTCATATCATCCATTTTTACCCCCATACTATCGATCTTGGCTTTCTTAGCCCTCACTTCTTCCTCTACTAGATTTATTCTCTTTACTGCCTTAGCCCCGACTTGTTTATACCTGGCTATCTCGATAGTTGTCTCCCTCAACTTAGCTTCTAAGGCTTCCTTATCATTCCTCAAATCCTGAACTTTATGTTCTTCTTGCCTCAACTTATTCCCCGGTTCCATATTTCTATTAACCAACACTTGCACTGCTGTCTCATCTTGCTTAACAGATGCTTGTCGTTCTGTTGCTTGAGTTTCTAACTCAAAAATTCGGTTTACGAATTCACTATTCTGTTATATCAGACCAGTTACATTAGTTTGGACAGAGGGAGTCTAATGAGTGCTATTTGGAATTATTTGGGTATTATATTATTTACTTCAAGCATGGATTTCGTTCTCCTTCAACGATAATATTTTTAATTTTAGTTAGTTCGTTTTGCTTCACATTTTGAATTTGTGTATTATCTCAAGTGATTGTTCCTTGTTATATTTATATGATAGTTCTATTTTGGCATTGACATTTAAAACTCATATTTGTACTCTTTTAACTAGTTTATCACGTGTAGTATTTATTTTGATTTTGTAGAAACTTAAATGTTCACATATTTTTGGAGACTTCATGTTGATTCATTTCAGTTTGACATGTATGTATCAAATTTTCTTGTGTTGATATTTTGTCACATGTTTTGTGACATAGTATTTTTATTAGAATGTACTATAGGGTATACCTGAGCTATAACTAACTGTGAGGGTACTGCAGGCATGTTCTCTTGGCACCAAGGCATGACACCATCCGTGACGGTGTGATTAGTCCATGATGTCTCCATTTGTGTTTTGGTGGGAGTTGGCCATATTGTGATTTTGTTTTAGGAGGCATATGGGTCAACCTTAGTTTTCTGTTCTATTTTTTTTTTTTTTATGATTGGTGATATTTGTGTCAAACATATCTTCCCATTTTACATATATCTGCATTGTGCAGTTCGATGTGTGGTTGCCTGTGTGACAAGATATAAGTTCAGTAACACCTAGCCATTTGATTCAGTCACTATTTTATTGTGTTAGTTTTGTTCCTTCAATTTAATTAATTGAGTTATTATTTTAGTTCTTTATTTCTGTAATCTACATTTACATTGGGTATTTGGCTCATTCTGTGTTTTTTCTTCCGACAGGTAATATGGAGGATCAAGGGTAAGTGTGATGAGAGCTCCCTTATATCCAAGTGGTTACGATATTATGTTTAGGTTGTGATACTATGGTTTTCATTTAGAGTTGTAATAAACAGATTGTGGTTTGAGTTAGTTAGGCATTTATTGTTTATTTATACTATTCTTTTTGCGACTTAAAGTTTTGATATTATTTTGTCAGTCTGTTGTGTTTTGTGCGTAACCTCCCTTTTTATTTCAAAAAGGGAGTGTTACAGAGTTGGAGTTAGAGCCTAGGTATCTTTCTTATAGAAAACCTATTTAAGTTCGACCTATAAGTTATGGGTAAAATTGTTGTTCCGTTTGATATTCTGTTTAGCCATTATATCAGTTTATATTCAAATGTGACTCTAATCTATTTTGATTCCTTCAATTTTTCTGTTTCTTAGATGGTTCGTAGATCCACTAGAGGGGCTGGGAGACAAGGTAATAATAGGGGAAGGGACGAGGAGCAACCCAATGTGCGGCCTAATAATCAGGATAATGCTCAATTGGCAGCTTTGGTAAATCAGTCAGTTAACCAAGGTTTACCGCAACCGGTGGCACAGGTCATTCAAGGTGTGCAACAGTAGTTGCTAAAATTATTTGATCAAGGGAACCTGGGAGTAATGGTTCGCAAGCAAATGAAGACGAAGTGAATGTAAATGGTATTGATCAGCCTTTGGTGATGTGTATGTAGTTAGAGAGGTTTCAAAAGCAGAAATCACATTCATTCAGTTTAGCTCTAACTCCAATTGATGTAGAGAATTGGATTGTCCATTTTAAGAAAATTTTTGATATGTTAGGGTGCTTAGATAACCAGAAAGTGTTGTTGGCTGCATATATAAACTGGAGGGGTATGCACAGAGAGAATGAAAAGTAATGAAAGCATCAAATGATGATGGATTCGTCGAGACACACTATAAGAAAACAAGTCATTGCCAACGAACATGTCCATCGCCAGTAACTCATGTGCCGTCGGCAATGAGGTTATTGGCTACGGGCATGTCCGTCGATAAAGCCGTCGCCCCAGGGGTCATTGGTGGCGGACTATCCGTTGACAAAGGGTCATTGGTGACGGCATTGGTGACGGGTAGTCCGTTGCCAATGACTTGTATAATAATAAAAATAAAAATTTATTGGAGACGGACATTCCGTCGCCAATGTCTCTTGTCCGTCGACAATGAGTGTTAATTTTTTTTAACTAGTTAGAATAACGTAATGCTGGTAATTGCTTCAAAAAATTGGTTATAATTATGAAGCTAGGATAGAAGTATGTAAATTGACAACATAAATAAGCAGAAGGTATAATTATTTCAAGTTTTCTTATTCAATTAGATGAAACTTACAAGAAAACCATTGTAGCAGATTAAAAGTGCAAATTAATATTCATTTGCAGTTTTCCAAATAAGGCACAAATATAAGCTAAACACACGGGAGGAGTGGTGTACCATAACTATGTTGGTTTGCAAAAATTATGGCATACATATAATCAAATTATATAAGCGCAACGGAAGCAAGAAAATCAGATTTTAAAATTTTTGTACAAACCAATAAGCCGAATCTTTCTTATGCGACTATTATTAATTGAGGAAGGATAAAAGAATTTATACCTTTGTAGAACCAAGCTTCCACGGGTACAAGTTCATCTCCCTTTAATCCTTCACGTTCTTCTTCAAATTCACCAATTAGATTCAACGGATCAATGTTAGCTCCCCAAGTGTTGAGTCTCTAGAGGTGATCCACCAAGAGATCTATGAATTAAAGAAGTGGATCTTGGTTTCTCCAAACCATGGGTGGCTAGCCCCAATTCTCTCTCTCTCTAACTCTTAGATCTAGAGAATTATAGAGTACTCTCCCTCTCTTATGAAAGAGTGTGTAACCTTGACCTATGATAAGACTCCTCTTATTTATAGATCTAGTCAACCCTCCTAAACTATTTAGGATTAGGGTTTTAATTTAATTCCCAATTTAATTAGGAACTAAATTAATTAATTACAATTCCTAAACCATTTAGGAACTTAATTATTTAATAATGAGAGTACTTCTTATTAATTAATTACTAAACCATTTAGTAACTTAATTAATTATTATTATAATTATAATTCCAAAACTATTTAGGAACTTAATTATTTAATAATAATATTACTACTTATTAATTAATTCCTAAACCATTTAGGAACTAAATAATAATACTAGTAGTAATAATAATAATAATAAGACTCCTCTTATTAATTTATAATTAGTATTTCTAAAATACTAAATTATAAATATTAAGCTATTTAATTTATTCTATCACCATAGTTTAAATTAAATATACTTAATTTATTATTACGATTATGCCATCCACTTCTAAAATAAATATTACTCTTTTGCGGTGTGACCCTTTAGGTTCTCCATATTAAACCGGTTGTATAATAAATAAATTAGAACAATTCTAATTCATTTATTACGAATTAACTCTTTAATTCAGAATAAATAATTATTCCATAATAAGGGTAACCCCCCTTAGCGATTAGTCGACTTTCCAGATAATATAGATTTCAACATTTAATCGTAAAAGAACCTTTCAGCAAATAGTTACCGTACAATTCAATCATTCTACCATACAATGTCCCAATCAAATATAAGACACGGAATTTCTGTCAAGTCTTATTTATTTGATTATATGCATTTCAATTCACAAATACACAACTCTAGTTAATGTAAATTAGAAACTCCTTTCTAATTCCATTCAACCCTGGCCAGGGATTTCTGAGTTGTCACTTATTGAATCGCATAGGACATTCTCTCCCTTTACTGGAAGTGGTAGATCCTTTGTTGATCATTCATCTATCTCCATGTGTGCCTTATTATACCCAATCATATCCTTTGATATACCAATAGGTCTTAAGGAATATGTCAAAGTATAACTTAGTACACACAAGATACTAAGATGATCTCAAGTCTAAGGATCACTTGTACGACTATCACATAAGGAACTCCTATTGACAGACAAGTAAAACTCCATTAGGTGTTCCTTGAGCGAGTCACGTTTAGTGAACTTATTCTCTAATAAGCACCTACATACTTGCTTTAGTGACTCTACACAAATGATTATGAGATCAATCATCCTCTTCATAAGAGCAAGCATAGTATGTACCAATCTATCCGGATCTACTAATCCCCTTTTTAGTGATCCAACGATTAGGAACAATTTTAGTTTTGAGCTATCTTGAATTTAGATCTCATTAGCATGATCCTCATCATGGTTCTAAAACCATTGCTCGAAAACTATGAGTTTATCCATTTGATTACTTCAAGTAATTAATCATGAATAAAGAAATGCCTTGATACTTTTAGTAATAAATGAACAAGATTACAAAGTATATGCTTATCACATCAAATGTGATTGGCTTAAGGGCATACTACTTTCAATTTCCCACTTGCACTAAAGCCAATCGCCCTTTGGTATCCCTATACCATTTTTCTCTAAGTGGCGTACAAATTGCTTAGTAAATGCTTTAGTTAATGGATCTGTAATGCTGTTCTAAGAGTCTACCATCTTTATGGTATCGTCTCCTTTTCAATGATTCATCTAATCATATAAAAGTGCCGCAACACATGTTTGGATTTCAGATGAGACCTAGGTTCCTTGACGAATTAAACTCCTTTAATGTTAGGAACCATTATAAGTTCTGTAAAGAACTTGTTTAACCAAACAATCACTTTTACAGCTTCACTTATAGTTATTTACTATGTCTTTGTCACTAATTCATCAACTATTTGCTGTTTGGAACTTTTCCAACTCACTGCAGCACCGTTCACGGTAATCATATTACCTGAAATGGATATGTTGTTATCTTGGTTAGTCTGAACAAACTTGAGTTTGTTAAACCCTCTAGTTTTATATCAGACCCATCATTAGAAACTCTTTTCTAATATTCTTCTCCAAAATTGAACTGATATCTGCTTATTATACATAAACAATATCAAGTCTAGTACATTTCAACGAATCAATGTACGTCCCTTGGGTTAAGCCGAGCATCCTTTATGATCTATCTCTATAGACCTTTATCCTAAATAGAATGTTAGGACGCTTCTCCCAAGTCCTTAATGGAGAAGTTTTAGACAACCACATCTTTACTGATTGTAGCATCGGTATGTCATTCCTTATTGATATTATATCAACATATAATACTAGGAATGTCACAGTGCTCCCACTAACCTTTGTACATACTTGGTTCATCCTTGTCTTTGATAAAATCAAACTCTTTTGATTGTCTCATCAAAACGGATGTTCCATCTTCGAGAAACTTGCTTCAATTCATAATTGGATCGTTGTAACTTACATACTTGATTTGCTCCATCTATATGGAGACAAAATTCTTTTGGTTGTATCATACATACATCCTTTTATATAGTAAGCTGTTACTGTAAATAAAATCTGAATGGATATATGCATTTTCACTAGTGAAAAATTTCATCCTAGTCAGCTCATTGACCTTGTTTGAAATCTTATTACCACTAGTTAGGTCTTATAGGTCTCCACCTAGCCATCTGCTTTAGTCTTTCTCCAAAGACCCATTTCGGATTTTATGGTCATCAGCTATTTCTCTTGAGTATCTAATACTCATACCTCATCGTATATATCTGGATCATCATCCACTATGATGCGTACCTTATCCTCATCATCTATGATGAATCCATACCATTTAGGTATCTTCGGTAAACCAGATTTACGACTTGGTTGTGGTATAATAGGTTTATCTACTTGTACAGATTCCTTCACTTGATCTGTAGTGTTTTGTGGTTCTTGAACTTCTTCAAGATCTATTTTACTCCCACTAACCCTTTAAGGAAAAACTTCTTTTTCTTATAAGGCAACGTGTTTCAACAAACACCTTTTAGTTAGTCAGATTATAGAAGTGATACCCTAAACTTTCTTTAGGATATCCCACAAGTTTTTACTTATCAGATCTTGTCCCTAGCTTATCATGTCAAACCTTTTGACATAAGTTGAACAATTCAAATCTTAACATGCTTAAGACTTGGTTTCCTCCCTATCCATGACTCATATGAAGTCTTAGGGACGGAATTTGAAGGTATCTTATTTAGTAGATATGCGATCGTTTCTAGAGCATAACCCTAGAAGGATACTGGAAGATCGGTAATACTCATTATGGATCATCACCATGTCCATTCTGTGAGAATACCATTTCGCTTGAGATGATCTAGAAACTTACTGCTTAAGTATTCCCTTCTCGATCTAATCGAAGAACTTTAATACTTTTGGCATTTAGTTTCTTTACTTCACTTTTGAATTCTTTGAACGTTTCAAAAGATTTGGATTTGTATTTCATCAAATACATATATCAAAATCTAGAATCATCAGTGAAAGTAATGAATGAATACCCTTCTCTTGCATATGTTGTCATAGGTCCCACACACGACTGTGTGTACCATCTCTAACAACTCTGCAACTCGCACTCCATGTCCACTAAATGGAGATTTAGTGATATTTTCCATGATACAAGATTCACAAGTTGTATTTGATTCATAATCAAAAAGCTTTAAAAGCTTATCTTTATACAACTTGTTTAGTCTTGTTTCATTAACGTGACCGAGTTAACAGTATTGCATGAAGGTATGATTCATATCATTTTTTTGATTTTAGTTTGTTCAATTTGAAATAATTATCATGTAAGTCAAGTATACAAAATCTATTAAGTAATCAACTAGTTCTAAATAAAACATTATCATTATAAACAGAACAACGATTGTTCATTATTATAATGCCAAAAACCATTCCTTGTCATCACATGGAACTGAAATAATATTTCTAAGAACTGAAATATAGTAACAACTTACTAACTTAATAGGCTTGCCCATAGGCAGTGCTAAACTATAAGTTCTCATGGCTAATGCAACAACCTTTGCTTCATTCTCCAGCACAGGATTACTTATCATTTGTTTAGCTTTCGACTTCTACTTAGTCTCTGCAAAGACTTGCATATGTGAGACCACCGTCCGATATCTAATACCTAAGTAGAAACTTGACTTATAGAAAGTTCTATTTTATTATGAACAAATCTATATTTGTAGTTGAAGCTTCACTAAACTTCTTCTACTTAACTACTACAACTCTCTTGTAGTTGTTCTTCCAGTGTCCAAGCTTATCGCAATGAAAGCAAACTCCTTTGCCCTCGGGATCACTTTTATTTATGTCCTTTGTTTAGCCTTTCTTTTGCCTTCTACTCTTTCTGACTCCTCAGAAATACCTTTGGTCGTCTTCCTCCGCTTAGAAGATTCATCTATGAGTAAGACTTGGTTTTACTAGGAAGAAAAGTGACTCTCAACAGTCTTCAACATATTTAAGCAAATCAGTTAAACTGACTTCTAGCTTATTAATGTTTGAAGTTCACAACATATTGTGAATTAGAGTCAGTGAGTGACTGCAAGATCGAATCTTGACTCAACTCTCCATCCTTGACAAAACCTAGGTGTCCTAATTGATCAATCGGATTGATCATCTTTAGGACATGTGTCTTTACTGTAGTGCCATTAGCTATTATAGATCGGAAGAGCTCCTTAGATATCTTATATCTAGTTGACCTACTTTGCTCATCATACAACTATTGGATGTGAAGCAATATAGTAGGTGCATCCATTTTCTCTCGTTGACGCTGTAACTCGATACTTATGGATGCGAGTATGATGCATTGAGCCACCTTTGCATCATCTTGCCATTTTAAAATAGCAATCTCTTCTTCAGAGGCTTAGTCTACAACGTTTGCAGGAATAGACAAATTAAGGACATTTGCTATCTTTTCAGCATTGAGAACTATTTTCAAATTTGTTTAATGAATCCGAACAATTCGATTCGATTAATTATTAGTATACATTATGCTATGCAGTGTTAGTGAATTAAACTTAGCAATATTCTTTAAGTGAATTAATAACAATATTAACATGCATTTATTTTATTAATTACCAAAATAAATTAAGTCTTTATTTAAAATGATGTCTCCCACTATTTTCGTCAAACTATATTACCCTCCTTATATAGTTCGGCAAATCTAGTTAAAGATTTGCTAGTGAGAATAAGGATCATATTTCAAATGTATATAGCCTTGTGTGACACAACAAACGATATATAAATAAATAGGTAGACAACTCTTGTCAATTACATTAACATGTAACTCCTTTTATTTTGCCTCTTAGATTATTATGATCATGTGTGACACATCCAAATCAAAATTATCCAAGTTAAGTCAAACCTAGCATTTTCTTATATTAGAAGAGAAAAAGACCGTCCTTGTGTGACACAACAAAACAATAATGTTCAATTCTTTTTATAAACATCAAATGTGATAAAACATCTCAAAAAATTAATATAAGCCTTGTGTGACACAACAAACTTATAATGATTATTTGATACTCTATCGTTTTACCATGCTAGAAGGCGACGCTCGATATTTTTAATAAATATCTTTGAACGTTACAACTTAATATTATGAGTATTAGAATAAATAAATTAGAACAATTCTAATTTTATTTAATTGAATTAAACTCCTTTAATTCATGAATTAAACATTTTAATTCATTTTATAAATAATATTTATTCTACAAAATGAGGGGTTTATTAATATTAATTGTCTCATCTTGTTTAGCGCACATGCACACATATATATAAAATACGCGTCATATTAATTAACATGCGAAACATGTTTGATAATATATAATATATATAAATAAGCATGCACATATAGAATACTATATTCTACTTGGATTGATTATGGACTTTTATTATACTTTGGTTTATTCGAGCCACCAAATAAACCAATTGGTCAAACCTAGGGTGCAAGAATAAATTAAATTAAATGTAACTATTACATTTAAATTCGGGCTCCATTATAAACGGGTATTCATGCGCTCCTTGCTTCTTTGCTCCAATTCTTCAAAATAATTCTAACTAATCCTATTACAAATTATTTACAATAAATAGAAATCTTGATCAACAGTCAAGGGGAAGTACATAGGAAGGAGATAGAATTATACATAAGAAAAATTAGAAAGACGAGGTACGCAGACCCCATTTATTAAAACCCATTCATTCATGCATTTAATTAAAATTAAATCCAATCATATTGGTCAATAGTCCATAATCAATCCCATTTATTATCATATATATCAACATATATATTAATAAATAATATTCATCTCATGAATTAAATAAATCATTCCATATATGTATTGGTATCATTTAATGGGCAATTTAAAGTTGCATGAAATTCAATTTCATATTTAAAATAAACCATTTATTTTAATTATAAAATCATGTAAAAATAAACTATTTATTTTTATTATATTTTTGTAATTTTTAGATTTTTTTAAAATCACCCAAAATAAACCTTTTATTTTTTAATTCAAAAAAAATCTGCTCAAAATACAAAAAATGCCATTGAAAATCTGAAATTGCTATAATTACGAAAATGCCATTGAAAAAATGGATTTTCGTTATTTACAGAAATGCCACCGCGACCTAGAATTTACCAAATTGCCACTGAGCCGCGAAATTACAGTAATGCCACCGCGAACAGAAGCCCGCGCAATGCGCGCTGATTCCTTCTCCGCGCAATGTGCGCGTAGTAGACTGTAGCATCACTGTAGCAGTTTCGCGGAAAAATAAAAAAAACTCTTTTTTTTTTCTTTTCAAAACACGATTTTTGCAATTGATTTTCAATACCCATGATTCTATACAATAAATTATGCCCAATAAATTGTTCTAACACATACCCATACACATATGAAATTAAAACAATTAATAATTCGCATAAGTTTGGCTCTTGATACCACTGTTGGTTTGCAAAAATTATGGCATACATATAATCAAATTATATAAGCGCAACGGAAGCAAGAAAATCAGATTTTAAAAATTTTGTACAAACCAATAACCCGGATCTTTCTTATGCGACTATTATTAATTGAGGAAGGATAAAAGAATTTATACCTTTGTAGAACCAAGCTTCCACGGGTACAAGTTCATCTCCCTTTAATCCTTCACGTTCTTCTTCAAATTCACCAATTAGATTTCACGGATCAATGTTAGCTCCCCAAGTGTTGAGCCTCTAGAGGTGATCCACCAAGAGATCTATGAATTAAAGAAGTGGATCTTGGTTTCTCCAAACCATGGGTGGCTAGCCCCAATTCTCTCTCTCTCTAACTCTTAGATCTAGAGAATTGTAGAGTACTCTCCCTCTCTTATGAAAGAGTGTGTAACCTTGACCTATGATAAGACTCCTCTTATTTATAGATCTAGTCAACCCTCCTAAACTATTTAGGATTAGGGTTTTAATTTAATTCCAAATTTAATTTGGAACTAAATTAATTAATTACAATTCCTAAACCATTTAGGAACTTAATTATTTAATAATGAGAGTACTTCTTATTAATTAATTACTAAACCATTTAGTAACTTAATTAATTATTATTATAATTATAATTCCAAAACTATTTAGGAATTTAATTATTTAATAATAATATTACTACTTATTAATTAATTCCTAAACCATTTAGGAACTAAATAATAATACTAGTAGTAATAATAATAATAGTAATAATAATAATAAGACTCCTCTTATTAATTTATAATTAGTATTTCTAAAATACTAAATTATAAATATTAAGCTATTTAATTTATTCTATCACCATAGTATAAATTAAATATACTTAATTTATTATTACGATTATGCCATCCATTTCTAAAATAAATATTACTCTTTTGCGGTGTGACCCTTTAGGTTCTCCATATTAAACCGGTTGTATAATAAATAAATTAGAACAATTCTAATTCATTTATTACGAATTAACTCTTTAATTCAGAATAAATAATTATTCCATAATAAGGGTAAGCCCCCTTAGCGATTAGTCGACTTTCCAGATAATATAGATTTCAACATTTAATCGTAAAAGAACCTTTCAGCAAATAGTTACCGTACAATTCAATCCTTCTACCATACAATGTCCCAATCAAATATAAGACACGGAATTTCTGTCAAGTCTTATTTATTTGATTATATGCATTTCAATTCACAAATACACAACTCTAGTTAATGTAAATTAGAAACTCCTTTCTAATTCCATTCAACCCTGGCCAGGGATTTCTGAGTTGTCACTTATTGAATCGCATAGGACATTCTCTCCCTTTACTGGAAGTGGTAGATCCTTTGTTGATCATTCATCTATCTCCATGTGTGCCTTATTATACCCAATCATATCCTTTGATATACCAATAGGTCTTAAGGAATATGTCAAAGTATAACTTAGTACACACAAGATACTAAGATGATCTCAAGTCTAAGAATCACTTGTACGACTATCACATAAGGAACTCCTATTGACAGACAAGTAAAACTCCATTAGGTGTTCCTTGAGCGAGTCACGTTCAGTGAACTTATTCTCTAATAAGCACCTACATACTTGCTTTAGTGTCTCTACACAAATGATTATGAGATCAATCATCCTCTTCATAAGAGCAAGCATGGTATGTACCAATCTATCCGGATCTACTAATCCCCTTTTTAGTGATCCAACGATTAGGAATAATTTTAGTTTTGAGCTATCTTGAATTTAGATCTCATTAGCATGATCCTCATCATGGTTCTAAAACCATTGCTCGAAAACTATGGGTTTATCCATTTGATTAATTCAAGTAATTAATCATGAATAAAGAAATGCCTTGATACTTTTATTAATAAATGAACAAGATTACAAAGTATATGCTTATCACATCAAATGTGATTGGCTTGAGGGCATACTACTTTCAAACTACACTCAAAAGAGAACCTTAAAGCCATCACAAGACGTGTAATAGAAATAAAGTGCAGATATTTTCTCAGTTTCAATACAACTAAATATATGAATCTAAACAACAATTGCTATAACATGACAGAAAATAAACATAATTATATAGCCTTTGTATGACTATTGTACTAAAAGCTAAAATTTTGATCAAGTATATTGCCTCAAAACTTAATCCATTATCACATCAATAGGATGAACCAAAACTTAATCCATTATCACATCAATAGACTATGCATATAAATGAATTATGAAGTATATGCATAATCATAAATCCTTAAAGCCTGAAACCAATTCTCTTAAACACTCATTGGTAGAAATGAAACTAGAAAAAAGTTCGCTTAAAGTTTTAAGGTCTGTGCTGACAACATGTGTTGCAATAATAGCCACTTATAAGATAATATTAGTAATAGAAGATAATTATTTTGGCTATATATTTGAATAAGCATGCGATAATAAATGTGAGGTATAAATATTAATGAGAATAATATGGTCTGGAGAAGATGATTTAATATTAAATGAGATTTCAAGGAAACCATGTGACTAGATGCTTGGACTTGCCAAAGAAAGGAAGAAGAAATGCAACAGCAAGAGACGATATGACGATTGCTGTCCATAGAAGAATAAAACTCCAGAAACTATTAGATAGGCCAATAGGTAGCAGTTCCACTATAAAACACACGAGGACAAACTAGCTAGCACATAATAAACTTGAGTATAACAAAGACGAACTTAAGAATCTGATACTCACTATTGTCCACAATGCAACTTTGGAAGCAGCATAATCCAGTGGCATATAAAAAGTTATCTAAGACAATGTACGTTGACCAAACATGAGAAAACCCATGATTGTAGTACCCCCCATATTTCAAAACTATAAGAACAGACAAGGAATTTTAGATAAAAGCACATAAAATTTATTTTCTACATGCTATTGCTTTGAGAAACCAAATGCAAGTGTGAGTATGCTACATGACAACAAACGTCTGTACAATATTATCAATGCCTTAGTAAATTTGGCTTTATCGACCATTGAGTGGTAAATATTTGGGAAAACATAATGCCCTTAATAGTAATACCCATATACACTGTGACGACCCCAAATTCAGGTTCTTTAACCTCGGGTTTGGTTCTCACTATACAATACTTAACAACAATGAAATACATAAATTGTATTCAAACTTCGCGGAATAATACAAAAGGTTCCTTAACAAAAGGCTACACTTCCCAAGGTCTATTAACCTTAATCTTAATTATTACATATCTTAAGGGAAATACAAAAGATTTACAAAGTAATTACATAACAGTAATTTAAACTAGCATGCATCTACTAAACTACGCATTCGCTTTCCCCTTGCCTTTGTCTGACTTAGAGCAGTCGGGCTTAGCTGAAATATAGTCATGATATAGCAAGAATGAGCAACTAAATGGCTCAGCAAGTTTATAAACAACAACATAAAATATATCATGATGAAGGGGAATAACTTCACGGTTTTCAACAATAACAATTGTGAAAGTTATCAAGAATCAATGTTCAATAAGAGAATGGATTGACTCTTTACTGCTGAGTGGCCTTTAATGACCGTGAACTGCTACTAAGGTAGAACAGACATACAATGTCTGACACTTTGTTAAAAATAACGGGACACTTGAGGGGATCAGTCCTCTCATGTCCTATGTATATGCATAACATTTAGATTTCTTGTGCGCATTCAGTTTCCCGACAAATAAAATTTCCCTTTAACTAGGGTTGTTCTTTCTCAGTCTTACTGTAAGAATCCACACCGGCCAATGGTTTGGATAAGCTTTTATGATATTCAATTAAATGAATTTAAACATGCATTTGTCTAGCCGAAACAATTAGTTTAGACATTCTTAAACAGTTGCAAAAGCACTATGTGCGAATACAATAATCAATAACGAATGTGAAGTAATTTTTGGATAATTAATTCACTCAAAGGTCTGTCAAATAACTACAAGTGTAGATACTTGCTCAACAATAATTGAACTACTCAATGTAAATACGGTTAAAAAATAACTGCAACAATAAATACAAGTTAAGGTGTAGAAAACTTGCAACGTAAATTACAAGTTAAGTTAAGAAAACTTGCCTCATGCGTCGTCTACGGCTAACCAACTTAATTTAACAATCCTTGAATGGACCTAACAATTACATCAGTTTGATCTTAAATTAGTATCATATACTTATAAGTATAATGACCTTTATAACCTTACGAACCACATAATTTATTAATTATGGGTAATTAAACACTTAGAAAATATTATCACTACTTGATAATATTTCAAACACAAAGAACCTATATTAACTATTTAACATAGTTCATGCAATTGTCTAATATTATTAACAATTTAATAATATTTTATTAACATTGTAGTATTATTCATCATTTAATAATACCTTATAAATCTTTTAAGATTAACTAATATTATTAATCATTTAATAATATTTTATTAAGTATCTAATATTATTAATCATTTAATAATATTTTATTAAGTATCTAATATTATTAGTCATTTAATAATATTTTATTAAGTATCTAATATTATTAATCATTTAATAATATTTTATTAAGTATCTAATATTATTAATTATTTAATAATATTTTATTAACTTTATAATATTATTATACAGTTAATAATATTTTAATAATTTTCCAATATTATTATTTAATTAATAATATTTTATTACCTTTATTATATTATTATTTCAATAATAATATTTATACACCTTTAAATCATTAAATCAATTATATATATATTTAAAAATATATTTATTAAGTCCAAAAATACTAAAATGATTTTTGGAACGTTTTTCATTTTCTGACCCGAACCAGACCCGACCCGACCAGACCCGGTTCGGATTTTATTATTTTTCTGAGAACAATGCATTGCGCCGCGGCGCAGTGATTAACACTGCAACACGGCGCCCCGACGCTGTACTGCAGAATATGCCCACTTTTTGATTTTTTTGACAGTTTTGATACTATTTGATCAAACATTGATAAAATAAAATCTATACATCCAAATAACACCAAATCAGTGTTGATGTGTTCCTAGCTTCTTGGTTTACAATATTCCATGGTTCGATCGTCTTTTCGAAAACGTTTTACAAGCAATTTACGGATCGAACCACTTAGGGTTTAAAAACGATATCTTTTGTGGTAAAAGCTATAACTTCTTTGTTATTCAATATTTTTAAAAGGTTCAAAAAGGGTTTTTCTTTAAAACTCATAGATCTAGCTTCCTAGCCATAAAAATCTAATTTCCAATTTGTACATTTCAAAATACAACATTAAACATAACATGTATCGTTAGGGTTTTATCGGTAAAACGTGTTATGAATATTTCTACAACTTTTATGCATTTCTCACATACCAAATCATGTTATAAGCACATAGAGCTATGAATATACATGTATTACATAGTTAAATACATTTAGACCATCAAAACGAGTTTTGATCGGTTAAAAATAGATTTTAACCGTTCAAAATCGTTCTAGGCCCTAAAAATGAAATAAGAAGGAGTTTAGAGCACTTTTAAACCTTTGCGATTTGAAGGCTCTTCTTCTTCTCCTACCAAAGTATGTGGTGAAGCTTTGTGTCATCCACCAAGCTCAACCTCTAGCTATATCACTCAACACAAGTGTATTCTTTCTTTTTCTCTAGGAATGCTCTCACTTTCTCTCTTGAATTCTCTAGCAATTGAACTAACAAACCAATCTAAGTGTGTGGAGTGTCTTATTTATAGCCATCCACTAACACTTCATTATCTTGCTAATTCACCAATGTTGGTGAAATTAAGGCTTAGTTGGGTTTATTATTGCATGGATTGACTAGGTGAATGACAATGTGATTGACAAGGTTTGGTGAGCTACTATGACATGGAGTGAATTAAAAGCAACATGAAGCAACACACCACCCCCTTGTGGGGCCCACTTTGGCCGGCCAACATGGCCATTTTTGGCCATGTTTTTGATTTATTTTTGCTAGCTTTAATGTGCATATATATATATATATATATATATATATATATATATATATATATATATATATATATATATATATATATATATATACACGTGTTCAATTGTTGACCAATTTTGACTTCCTATTGGGCTCCGTGTTGGACTTGGGAATTAAATATATTGGGCTCATTCAATAAGATTGTTTGGGCTCAATTTAAATAACAAATTGGGCTCACATTAAATATTCTAGGTTACATTTAATTAAATCAAGTATTGAGCTTGTTTAATTAATTACATGGGCTACTAGGTTAATATCTTTGACCTAGTTTATCAACTCATTTGGATTTAAAACATAATCCAATTAGATTTGCTTTAATTAAGTATGCACCTTGCTTTAATTCTTTAAATAAATATGCGCATACACAAGCACATTTATTTAATTATCTAAAGTACAATTAGTTAGTATAAAAAGTTTAAATTTATTGCTAAATATTTATTAAGTATATTTACAATGACTAATAAAATTCTTGGTCATTACATACACTAATAGCAAAAGGAACACCACTCCAATTCACCACTGGAATATGGTGAAATCTAATTCCAACTATTGTCCCAAGAAGAAGCACACAGAGAACTATGGTAATTATTGCAATTACTCCACCAGCAGCAAATAATTAAAAGATATTTAGATGAAATAATTATGCAGTCCTTCTATATCAGAGTATATTAACAAAAGGGGGAACTTGACAGAAGCAAAAATACCTGAAAGATAAGATATCAACCGAAGCTCTCTCAACCAAACACTTGGTAGAATGGTAAGTACAACAATAATTCCAAAGAAATGGAAATATTTAGTAGGACTCTACTTTAGCATCATAATCGTCCAAATAAATTTTAGCAGAGCCCGATTTAGTGGTCACTTACATAAAGTTCTGCACCAAAACCAAGAATATGATCGAAGGGCTCCAAAATTTGGCGACGTAGCAATTGTGTAAGCATCAATGGTTTCCCTGGGACAGAAGAAGATTAATAATTACCAATTAAACATATTATAAAAATAAAAATACAATAAAAAAATATTATCAAATGCTTTAAGCCTGGCAACCCTTTTTAGGCTAGAGCTTCTGACAAGAGTCTAAACTCTAAACAAAGAAACTTCACTTTAAACTCGAAAATAGTGTTGTAACTAATAAATAGCTAGATATAGGTCATGATTTAACCAATTTGGAACCTCCAAATAACCATAATCTAAGACTAGCACCCTGTTTCTACAATGTCATAGGTAATCAAACAGATTGAACATCATTTACCTTTTTTCATATAAATATCACAAAATAAAACAAAAATATCTCTTAATAGTATATCACAACTTTCCTCCCAAAAAGCGAATAAAAAAAGATTAGGAAAAAAAAGGCCACATTGTATATACATACATAATACCATATATAGAACAGAGATAAGGAAGTAAGGGGAATACTTGTAAGCTATCAACTTCCAATACCACATACTGTTCCCTTAGAAAAATCTTCATAAAAAAATAATTTTTTTTAAAGGCTTCACAAAAATACATTTTTATTATACGGATGCACTAATATTTTTCATGTACTAATCAAATCTTTCCATGCACTACTTTTCATGCATTTCACTTTAATAAATCAGTGCCAAACACCAATTAATCAAGACGACAAAAAGTCATACACTAATATAGGTAAAATAAAAAAAATAGCATACCCATTAATCTAAAGCAAAACCCAACATAGATCAATTCTAAATACAGCACAAGCACTAAATTAGAGAAAGAAAATGTACCTAAAAGGTGGTTGAATTACAAGCCCATGAAAATAACACAAGCCCTAATTTAGAGAATGGAAGAATCTTGTAGAAGTTTCATACACACACACACACACACACACACACACACACATATATATATATATCACAAACTGACACTATAAGCTTACAATGAGACTATGACATAATGACATAAGCTATACAGAGAAGAACGAATTTGGGTACAATTCAAAACATATATATACATACAAAGAGAGGGAGAAAATTTGGGAACAAATTTTGAATGTGTCCGCTGCCTCCTTTGTTCCTTCTTACTCACGCCCAAATTACTGAAATTGCATATACCTAGTAATTGTGCGTATGACAAAGATGAAAAGGAAAAGGGATAACAGTTTGGGAGCCGCCGCCAGTGGGAGAGACAAGAGAGTACCGCCGGTGAACAAGTCGGGGAAAAGGGAGAGGGAGAAAACGTGCTAAAATTTGGAAAAAAGGTGTATAAAATTGAGGGATGTTGTTGTGCCTAGGGCTTTAAAATTAAAAAGTTATTATCGACGAAAACGCTGTTGAGAATGACCCGTCGATAATGGGTCATTAACGACGGCACTTCCGTCGAATATTGTTTGTGTCCGTTGCCCCTTTATTTCCTTCCCCTATGAATTTATGGAGCCAAAAAAGTCATTACTGACGGCAAAAATCTCTTTCCTAACGGACTGCCGTCGATCGCTATGTTATAGGTGGAGGGAATAGACCCATTGGTGATAGGGGTCATTAGCAATTGCATAGTCTTCGCCAATTGGGTCATTCTCGTTGGCCTTTATGCCGTCGACAAAGAGCCCGTCGCCTATGAGCTAATTTTTTTTTGTAGTGACACTTATATGGGCAGAGTTTTGTGATGTCTTTATCATCAATACTTCTCAACTGCTAATAAAGAGGCCTATGATAGAGAGTATCTATCGAATCCATTGAAGGATGATGAGTTCATCACAGATTTCACGACAAGGTTCATTAGATTGACAGGTTTTGCGGGAACTTCAGTAGCGACTGCAGTAGAACAAACAGAGAAATTTAAGTGAAGAATTCATTATAAGTATAATTAGAATCTCATTAACACTAAATTTACATATGTGCTAGCAGTGGCTAATGTCTACCTCTTTTTGTCAGCATCAAATTGGGTTGACGAGTCTTCATTAGATCGTCTAGAGGATAAGCACTAAAAGGGCATCAAAGGAACTTCTGATGGGGAGAGGGTTACTCTAAAGAGTTTGCATGCGATATCTCTGTGTAACTCTCTTTCTTCCTTTGAGCTCTTCCCCTTAGCTATTCTCTGTCTTCTCAAGTAGAGTGTTTTGAAAGACGCACTAGTAGAAGAAGATCACTCATTCCAATGGATATTACATTTTTTTGAAGGAGTGATGGGTTATTGTTGATAGTTACGATGGAAAGATTTTTGACTTTTACGATAGTAAAATCACAAATGGAATATGATAAATTATACCAAAATCTTTTTCCCAGGCTATGTATTAATTTGCTTGTAGCAACAAATGTTTTGAAGCCTCTGGCCTTTCTCCTTTAATCTTTAGATTCATCATATTCTTCATTAATCTCATAGATCTGGAACTTAGCTTGCGTTACTTGAAGGTGAGATATAGTTCTAAGAGGTAGACTTGAAGATATTTTGGGAAGAATTAAGAATGAGCACATGCTTTTCTATTTTTGAGATGAGATTTGTATAACTTTTCTTCCTAGATGATAAGTATTTAAGGAGTTTGAGGAAGAAATATGGATAGTCAGTCAAATAACTAAATGCACTTTGTTGGCAAATGTAACGGAAGATTTGCAAAATAGATACGTTATACTTCCAATGATTGACTGGGACATATGTCGAGCTCTTAGTGGATAGTCAGGAGGCTAGGTCGGCTACAGCAGTAGTAAACCTAGGAATAATAGCTCAGCTTAACTGTAGCTTTTGACCTTTTCAACTTTTTCTGTAGTCAATCATTGATTGTCTGAACTGATTAATTTGACAATTTTTTTAAGAGATTTAAAATTTGAACCAAGTTGCCTTTCGTAGGGTAATGTATTAATATATGTTTACTCAACGATTAAGGATCACTCTACGATGCCTTATTGTTCTTCCAAAAATCTTTGTACTCTATGACTTATGATTTGACAAATTTAATCACTTTTAATGTTCAATTAGACCTACAACTGGTAAACTTAATAAATCAAGATTTATTAAATATGAGATTAACATCTGTTGAAATATTTTATAAAGCAAGATCATCATTAACTATTTTATTTCAACATATATAGATGTCTCTTGAAGTGTTTAGGTTCATGAATGTTAGACAATTTTATCAATTATAACAATAGTAGAATGGGTTGACAAATAAAATTCAAGATCTAGATCATAGTCAACTAGCTGATTTTCTATCCGATGATTTTCCAGTAGTTAGCCTTTGTAATGATACTCTTCGTTCAACTTTGTTTGTAGCCTGACTATGAAACAGATCAATGAAAGCACATCCCATTCATATTTTCACTGTTTAATCTACATCCTTCAAGATTGGCATATGAATATCTAGACAAATTGAAGGGAGACTCCTTATGTTAATCCTTGTATTATCATAATCTCAAGTTTGGAGTACCATTTTTGAATGTTTAGGATTTGTCTATTAGATATTGAAAGTGATTTACTTGGGATTTAGATATTTAGTCCATTTTTTTTTTGCGTAAAAATTTAATTTTGAAGTTACTATCAGCTAGATATGTGAGGAAGGCCAATTCTATCCTTTAATACTATTATCATTTTTCTTTTCTTACATTGGCTCGTGATGCAGTAGATGTAACATTCTTTGTGATAGCGGTTGTTGTCCAAACCATTCTTCCTTTATAAATCACTAATGTACTTGATTTGGCTAATGATTTTTTTTTATCTAACACACATATCATGCATATTTCAAGTTTGCTCTGCATATACTCACATAGTTTTTTGATAGTAAGATCAAAAAATTTAATATCTATATAAATTTGTATTAACATTGTTGATCACTATACTTCCCAAGAAATAGTGTTATGTTCTTTTTACTTATGAATCTATTTTCAATACCAGGCTATAGGATCAAATGCTAACTATTGTATTGAGAGTTATAACTCAGTTGATCTTGGTTTGAATAATGATTTCTCTATTCTAATATTGGAAATTTAGCAAGTCATAGGAACATAGTCCTTCTAATGTAAAATAATTTGGAAAGTATTTTGGATAACTATGCCACACTATCAAGCTTTATAAGGGTAGTACGAGAAAGAAACATCAGGGTGGCCATTAGTGAGTTACTGGTGAAGGAATTCACGGTTGATTTTCTTATGCAACCAGTTTGGTCTTGTTTCTCATTGATGCTCTATTTTTAACCAGATTGTGACTAAAAGTTTACTTGATGCTTAAGATTGGATATCTTTGTTAATTTGACAACCGGCTCCCAGATCTTTCAATTGTGTTGAGGCTACCATCTAGCTAGCATTACTAAGAGTCTCGTTGATTTATCTTGTATTCTATTTACAATATGAAAATGTTTATTGTAAGCACCAAATCAAGTACTGACTCTGGATGTAGGATCATTATGGGTAAGTGATCATTTGCCCTTATATTTTCTGTAATATCCTCTATTGATGCTTTATTCATTGCGTTCCTAATAAAGGAGTTATGTTACATGCTTGCTTGATTTGTGGAGTGTTTAGATTAGGGAAGTTAACTTAACGATCCTTTTATCTGGTTCTACGATCATAGAGTTCAGAAACGTAGTGTTTGCATATCTATCGTATTCATCTTTTGACTCTACGATCAATGAGACATCAATTACAGAGTCTTGTCAGCTCTTATTTAAGATTGATGGGTTAAGGATGATATCATCTTGTTCTCCTTTCAATACACATAGTAACTTTCTTTGATATGGTAAGATGTCAACAACCTTAAATTCAATAAGTTTTATGATTAATTGAACATGCCCAGTTTAGCTTCAATCATAACTGTCAGTTAATCCTTTTTGTTTGTTAAGGGTTAAATATGTATAGTCGAAGATGTGAAAATATTCAAGCTTTGATTTTCTTTTCTCCCAAAGATCATAGGATGTTATCATTGAAAATAGAATGAATGAGAAACCTCTTCTGAGTGGAGCAGGAAATGTTGACTGATTTATCTTTGATGGCATTCTGACATCCCAATGGCTAGAAGTGTCCTTTCTGCTTTAAAACTTGTTCTGTTCTCTTTTGCACTAATCAGTTAGTGGAGTTCTTAGTGCAGATATATTTATGATTATGATATGCTCGATTTTAATACTCAGAACTCGTTATTCTCAGAAGAGTCGAACTCCTTCTTATAATCACTCATTTTTTCTTTGGTAGATTCAACGAATAGTTTTGAAGTTTCTTAACACATGTTCGACGGATGGGCAGATAATTGAATTTTAATCCTTCAAGAAGATTTACTCAAGCTGGTGATGATATCATTTCATTCCTTTTTCTAGAAGAGTTTGACACCAAATTAAAACGCAGTGACAAAGGAAAAACCTAAATTGGTCATGGTAAAAGAGTTTCTTTTCCTAATTCCAAAGAGTAAAAACATATAATCACAAAATTTTAGTTAAGGCATTTAAGAGATGCATGCTTATGTGTGGGAATGACTAGGAGTTTTCCTCTTTGAGGAATGTGGAGAGCATTTTTTAGCCAGACTGATCTGCATACCTTGCTTCTGCTAACTAAGCTAGAGTTTTATATTTCAAAGAGTAATAATCAAATTTACAATCTTTACCAAGTTGATTCGTAAAGTTCGTTTTAGTTTACTCTACGATTTTTTGAGATTTCGATCATAAGGTTGACTTTACTCTATATTTCTAAACTAAAGATTAGTATGAGGTCTTCTGCTTTGTGAAACAATATGATCAACAGAAGTGGTTGGTTTCTTTCTTTTTCAAGAGAGTGATATCTCCCAATATATGTTATTTCAAAGTCTTAACAGGTTATTATCAGCCTAAGATTTATATGAAGAGATAACAGGTTTCTAAATTATTCCTAATCTAGTATGTGTTTTTTTCCTATATAGATTTTAGGTGGATAATGATTAGTTAAGAATTTCCCGAACAATGTTATATGTGTATGCAGATTGTCATTTAGCACATAAAGTAATTAACAGTCATGTAGACAAATATTAAGAGATTTGATAAATTATACCTCACTGTCACCAACTTTTTAATGATCAGTGGTGATGTCCTATTGCTTTTTCCTCCTTTAGTGTGCTTATTGATTCTGAGTTGCATTCCAACTCCTTTCTTAACTCAACTTCTAGTCTTCTTCACTCTTCCCCCTTTTTTCTTCTCACATATTTTCTCACTCTTAGGTAACACTGTACAATATCAAGTTTGATGACCTTCAACAACAATAACAACATAATACTGGCTTTGTCAATTCACCACGATTCATCATATATCTTCCCTTATGAGGAACCTTGCAACAATTATAATGATCTGGCTAACAGAAGTACACATTCTAGGAATTAAATGCTCAATATGCTGCTAAGAGGAGTTTAGATGAAGTAGTTCTTGCCTTCTTAAGATATTTGATAGTTTCATGGCAAGTTAACCATACATTTCATCTTTCAGGAGTTTGATGTTGGATAGAGCTCGCATGATCTTGATGTAAATATCCTTCTTTGAATAAACTCTATTGAGAAGGATGGTTTTTCGAGCAACTCTTCTTCATTCATTCAGATGAAACTCCCTAGTTTTTCTTAGTGATTTTACATTTAAGCATATCTTGAGTAGTTGTACTCCAGATGTATAAATAAGTCACTATTTGCAAATCTGAAATGATAAATTGCTTCACTATGTTTGTCCATTAAGAATTGAATTTAACAACCATTATATATGGATCTTTAGTGGATGGTGTCATCTTTGTAGGGATATATGGACTAGCTTAAGCCTGCTTCTAGTATCTTTCATTATGCATACCTGCTTTTGAACTTTCCAAATAGCAACAAAATTTTATAGCACATGGATTTACTCCTATATTTCAGAACTGGTTTTAAAAAGTAACATGGGATCTACTAATTGTGGTTGAGCAAGTTTTGTGAGAACCTGCTCTGATACTAATTGTTGTTCCCAGAGGTACATGAACATGATCTATATAGGGGGTTGAATAAATTATTATACAATTATATATAACTTTTACATTTAATCAATTGTTTACCAAATAATTATATACTTGGTTGCACAGTAAAATTTGACTTATTTGGTAAAGCTCCTTTTTGTTCATACATAATAAAACACACAGTTTCGTACATGTATACACATATATATATATATATATATATGAAAGATAAAAGGGGATAAAGAGACATTGAGAACATATGAATTTTTAAGAGGTTCAGAGCTTGAACTACTCTTACTCCTCTCTTTCGCTTTGTTAAGCAGGGATATTCTACTATGGATAAATGGACACTAAGTCCTTACATCTGGACACTAAGTCCACCCACTAAGGGTCTGATTCACTATGAATCAGGCGGTTCACTAAGTCCCATCTTATCTCCTTAGGACACTAAGTTATCTTCCCTCAACATGGGCTGATTCACTAAGAATCAGATGGGTCTCACCTGATTTTGTCCTCAGAAAACTAAGTTCTCTTCCCATTTTGGGGCTGATTCTTCTGAATCAGGCGAGTCACTAAGTCCCGACTTTGTTGCTATTTGTTGTTGTTGTTAAGGGTGCTGCCAAGTTAACATTAAGCTCATTTTAAATGAACTTGGCAGTATGGAAATGATCCCAAGAGCTTTCTTGATTTGTCTGCTCATCTTCGGCTCTTAAATCATTCTTGATCGATCCTCCAAAGTGTAGAGTGACTTCGGGTTGATGATGTATCATTACAGCTGATCGATCCCCTCTAAAGTCTTCAGTAGATTGATCATTTTCTCCTTATACTTTTTTAGTGAATAGATCAATCTTCTACATCCATCTCTAACCATATTGACTCTACTTCTATCTCTCCTTTTTACTATACGATTTCTGCAACTCCTTTTTCATGTCAGCATCCTCTTAGTTTTCTAACTCTCTCACTATTCTCCTTGCTCATCTTTTTTTACTTCCCTTATTTCTTCACTTTGCACTCCACATTCTGCATCTTTTTAAAATTCTAGTGAGAGTTTCCATTTATAGAGAGAGGTCTGTTGATTTACCCATTGAAAAGTAGTTGTTGCATATTTAATGTGTAGATTCTTGAAGATCCCTGATGCTACTATTCTGACGTCAGTTTCAGCTTGATTTCGGCTTTATCTTCTTTCCTAGTATGCTAAAAATGAAAATAACTTGTGTAAGACCCCGAATTTTAATAAATAGATTTTAATTTTTCTCATAATGTTATGCCTAACAGTAAGGTGTTAAATTAATAAAAATTAAAGTTAAGGATGTTATATGCAAAAAATTTATGTCGGATAATATTCGATTGGTCGGGAAATATTTGTTCTGTTGGGGAATATTCGTTCTGTCGAGTAATATTCGTACGACGGCGCCAAAATATTCAATTATGGGTGGATCCCACAACGAAATATTGTCGAATGTAGAAAATGATAGAAGTAACATTTCTAAATAAAAATGGCCAACGGTATTATCACTTTTAACTGTTAAAATACTCAATGATAAAGGTATAGTAGCATATGGTATTTTATATCAGCACACGATATTACACAATTATTGAACTGATAAAGTGGCTATTGCACAGTACTTCATCAATAATTATCATTACACAACATTTTACATTATTAAATCAATAATTGTCATTTCACAACATTTTACATTATTAAATCAATAATTATTATTACACAATATTTTACATTATTAATTGCACAGTGTTCCCTAATATTGAATCAATAATTGTCATAATGCACAACATTTGGCATTATTGGGCCAATAATTGTTACGATAGTAGTCACGGGTATTAAACAGTAAGACATATTTATTATTTGAAAAATACTGTATGTTCAATAATTAGGATATTAAATCAATAAAATAATATAAAAATGTGCAACGCGTGTAAGTGTGTAACACGTGTAAATGTGTAACACGTGTAAGTGTGTAACATGCGTAAGTGTATAATACATGTAAATGTGTAACACGTGTAGGTGTGAAATGTGTGTTAGTCAAAGAATGTTGCAGAGCAGATTAAAGTGTGAAACATGTGTTGGTTGATGAATGGTTTAGATTAAAAGATGAGATTAAAATGTGTAACGTGTGTGTGATAAAGTTGGTTAGGCTCTGGCTATAAATAGGGGGCTTAGCATAAGGAGTTTCATACATTCTTCACTTAATCTTCTTTTTACTCTTTAAATATTTCTTAGTATAAGTGTCTCTCTGAGTGCATTAAAATTATCTTAAGCATTAAAGATCTGGAAGGGTACGAGTATTGTTCAAGTTGATTAACCTCATAAAAGCTGTATTAATCACGAGATAAGGGGTATCATTCTTTTCATCAACATAAAGGGATATCATTTTCTTTTTTACTTGTAAGGGATACCATCTTTTTTATCTTATATCACTTAAACTTACTACGGTAAGAAAGTATTGCATTTGTACCTCTAATATTATTAAACGGTGAAAATTCTTGAATTAATAATTCATTAATATTCCATTAATAGTTTGCACTTCATCTAATACCCTTTGACAAGAACATTCCTATTAAATTTTCATCGTTACATTTGAATTATGAACTTATGGATCTTAAACTTTTGAACTGTGGACATTTATTTGAACTGTGAACATTTTTAGACTAATTCTTTGTACTATAAACCTTACCGTTGAACTTCTTCCCTGTGGATCTTGGACATTACTCTTGGACTTGAACACTTTTTTCTCTACATGATGTTAACAATTTAGACATTATTTGAATATGGACAAAGTAAAATTTGCTAACTCCTAATATTATTGTTTATCATGTTTCTTCTGTTCATTATTTATATCTCTGTTGTTATTTCAATTATCAAGTATCAGGTTGTTCTGAATATATGTGTCATGGGGCACATATGATAAGTTAAAGATGATATAGGTAAAAAGCAATATAGGATAAAGGTGATATAATTGTTGGGTGTCTTTGGTCGGATGATAAGGACACATAATGAATGTTCTCTTTTGCTGGGGGCAAAGATGAAATGTTGTTTGGCATGATCATGACCAGTGGTGTTTCGGATGATAAAAGTTGATGATAATTTTCTTAAAAAGAGACGCTAGTAGACATCATGATCTACTTGATTCTCTTAGTGGTAGTAATTTCACTACAGTTAAACTTTGTTTAAGAATTTAACTGCTATTTTTGATTTAAATCTTGCTGTTTATATTACTCTATTAACAACTCAACTGCATCTGTTGATTTAAAACTTGTTGTCTATTATATTCAATTAAGAACTCAACCGTTGAAGGCTAAGAATAAATTATTTTTCATTAGAAGTCATGATATTCCTTATTAGACTTTTTGAGCTCACCCTTTCTTTTTTGTTCAATTGTTCAGGAAATGAGAGCATAACCAAGACTAGTGAGGAGGAAAGGGGAATGGAGTAGCGGTCTGAAATAGTTGCTATAGTAGTCTTCACTGTATTATAGAATAGTAATAATCATGAAGATTTAGTTGTGTATTATTGAGTATTGTACAGTGTATTGTAATAATTTTGTTGTAGTCTTTTGACAACTCAAATTGGGTGGTGTGGGCTCGATTTGGGGGTGTTATAGCTGGTATCATAGCTTAGGGATATGACCTTTCATGAAGATCTGGGATTAGACCTAGGAGGGGAGAGACTATTAGAATCCTTCGCTAGTGTGTTTTACCTAAATTAAATTTTGTTAGTTGGCTTGAATGAAGTGATAAAAAGTGACAAATCAGTTTGTTTAAACTAATCTTTGTTTTGTGACCGCATTTCAGAATGACATCTGAAAACCAATGGATGAATTATGCCGTAGAAAATCGTGAGGCTACAAATAATCCTCCTGTAGCTTCAGAAAATAACACAGGTGGCCATGTGAATTATGATGATTTCTTTAGAAACTTTATGCAATTAATGCAAAATCAAGCGAGTGGAACTCCCACTGGTGAAAATGCTGGTAATTCAAGGATGGTCACTGCAAAATAGTTTAAGGAGTTGGGACCACCCGAATTTTTTGGGAAGCCGGACGCACTTAAGGTTGAAATAGATGACAAAGATATTTGACGTTCTGTGCTACACTGATGATCAAAAGATCCCATTTGCTACCTCATGCTAAGAGGAGAAGCAGACCATTGGTGGGAATCGAAAAAATATACCCATCATTCGGCACTTGAGATGTCTTGGATGGAGTTTTAGGATTTGTTTAATGAGAAGTATTTTTCCAGAAAGTGTTCGCCATATGAAAGACGTGGAATTTATTAAACTAGAACAAGGGAACATGACTGTTTTTCAATACGAAGCCAAGTTTGTGGAGTTATCTGGATTCGCGCCTCATTTGGTAGACGATGAAGCCCGAATGACTCGCATGTTCTTACGAGGCTTGAGAGCCAAGATTCATCGACACCTCATCTCTCATAAACTTTGTATATATTTGGATGTCGTGGATAGGGCTCAAAGGGTCAAACAAGAAGATGAAATATTACAATCAAGAGCCAATGACTAACCAAGAGGAAGAAATAACGAAAACAATTATTGGAACGAGAACCGTAGAGGCGACAGTCACCATTTCGGAAATAATAACCACTTTGGTGGTAATTCCGATCCAAATAACAGAAGGAGAGAAATAAGTATGAATAATTTCAAGAGAAAGAGATCCTACAATGATCATGAAAAGATACCAGCACCAACATCAACACCGGTAATAGTTTTAAGGGGAGGAGATCGACCACTCGTAAAATGTTACAGGTATGATTAGGAGGTTCAAATAAGTCCAAACTATACTCAGCAAACCAAGTCTTGTTTTAATTATGGGAAAGAAGGTCATATTGCTCGATTTTGTCCTGTTACAAAATCAAGTCTAGCAGCGATGATGGCTCTAAGGGCTAGCATAGACAAGGAAAAATCTGTAGTCCATGGGAAAGCTTTCATTATAACATCTCAGAAGGCACGGAACCTGAACGAGGTGATAACCGATAAGCTATTCATAAACTCTTGTGAAGTTTATACCCTGTTAGATACTGGTTCTACCTACTCTTTTATCTCACTTGTATGTGCTCAACGTTCAAATTTGATTCTTGAAAATTTAGGCTTTGACTTATGTGTTGAAACTCCATTAGGGAAAATAGCCATTACATCTACTGTTTATAAATCTTGTTTGGTTTAAATCAATAACCTTACCCTACCCGTTGACCTTATCTCTTTGGAAATGTATGAGTTTGATGTGATTTTAGGAATTGATTGGTTGACTACCCACAATGTTAAAATTGATTGCTTCCATAAGCTCATTAGCTTTCATATTCCTGACCAACCTATCATATAAATTCAAGCAACCAAACCTTTGAAATTTGTAAGCGTTATTTCTAGCCATAAAGTCATTCGTTTATTAAAAAATGGATGTCAATCCTTCTTACCTCATATCACTAATTTAAATAAAAACTCAATAAACTTAAACAATATTCCTATTATTAATGAATTCCCTGATGTGTTTCCCGAAGAACTTTCTGGCCTACCCCCAGATCGCGAAATTAAATTCTGTATTGACCTTGAACCCGATACTAAACCTATTTCTAAAGTACCATACCGAATGGCTCCCATAGAACTTTAAGAGTTGAAAGTTCAACTTCAAGAACTCCTAGATACCGGTTTCATACGACCAAGTACATCACCTTGGGGTGCCCCTGTTCTATTTATAAAGAAGAAGGATGGAAGTATGAGATTGTGCATTGACTATCGAGAGTTGAATCATGTCACTATCAAGAATAGGTATTCGTTACCTCGAATTGATGACTTGTATGATCAATTACAAGGTGCTCAGTATTTTGCAAAGATCGATCTCCGATATGGTTATTATCAGTTGAAGGTTAAAACTGATGATGTTTCAAAGACTACCTTTAGAACTCACTATGCGCATTACGAGTTTTTACTCATGCCTTTTAGACTAACTAATGCTCCTGCAGCCTTCATGAACATGATGAACCGAATATTCAAAGAATATTGGGATCATTTTGTGGTTGTCTTTATTGATGACATCCTCATATACTCCAAGAGTCGTGAGGATCATGAACGACACTTGCGATTGAAACTCCAAAATTTACATGAAAATAAGTTATATGCTAAGTTGAAGAAATGCGAGTTCTAGCTTGAGGAAGTAACATTCCTTGGGCATGTGATTTCTAAACAAAGAATATCAGTTGATCTCGTGAAAATTGAAGCAATTTTAAACTAGGAGTAACCTAAGACCGTAACCAAAGTATGAAATTTTCTGCGTCTAGCTGGTTATTATGGGAGATTTGTAGAAGGTTTTTTCTGAATTGCCACTCCACTAACTCAGTTAACTCGGAAAAATATAAAATTCGAATGGAGTAATGAATGCGAGAAAAGCTTTCAAGAACTTAAGAGGAGACTCGTTTCAGCCCCTGTTCTAACTATACCATCAGGATTAAGAGGATATGTTATCTACAGTGATGCTTCAGGTAGTGGTCTAGGATGCGTTCTTATGCAACACGGGAAAGTTATAGCTTACGCCTCTCATTAACTCAGAGATTATGGGAAAAATTACCCTACTCATGATCTAAAGTTAGCAGCAATTGTTTTCGCATTGAAGATCTGGAGACAATACTTGTACGAGCAAAGGTGGAGATCTTTACAGATCATAAAAGTCTCAAGTATTTCTTCACCCAAAAGGAACTCAACATGCGACAACGATGTTGGCTTGAGCTTTTAAAGGATTATGACCACAATATCCAGTACTACCCAGGAAAGGCGAATGTGGTAGCTGATGCATTGAGTAGAAGATCATATGCGAGTACAAATGCAATCCTAACAACACAAAAGCGCGTTTTGTATGATTTATAAAAGATGGAGATAGAGCTAAAGTCATCAGGGACTCATATGAGTGTTGGTTTGCAAAAATATGGCATACATATAATCAAATTATATAAGCGCAACAGAAGCAAAAAAAATCAGATTTTAAATTTTTTGTACAAACCAATAATCCGGATCTTTCTTATGCGACTATTATTAATTGAGGAAGGATAAAAGAATTTATACCTTTGTAGAACTAAGCTTCCACAGGTACAAGTTCATCTCCCTTTAATCCTTCACATTTTTCTTCAAATTCACCGATTACATTCCACGGATCAATGTTAGCTCCCCAAGTGTGAAGCCTCTAGAGGTGATCCACCAAGAGATCTATAAATTAAAGAAATGGATTATGGTTTCTCCAAACCATGGGTGGCTAGCCCTAATTCTCTCTCTCTCTAACTCCTTAGATGTAGAGAATTATGGAATACTCTCTCTATTCTAATGAAAGAGTGTGTAACCTTGATCAATGATAAGACTTCTCTTATTTATAGATATAGTCAACCCTCCTAAACTATTTAGGATTAGGGTTTTAATTTAATTCCTAATTTAATTAAGAACTAAATTAATTAATTATAATTCCTAAACCATTTAGGAACTTAATTATTTAATAATGAGTGTACATCTTATTAATTAATTACTAAACCATTTAGTAACTTCATTAATTATTATAATTACAATTCCTAAACTATTTAGGAACTTAATTATTAACAACAATACTACTACTTATTAATTAATTCCTAAACCATTTAGGAAATAAATAATAATACTAGTAATAATAATAATAGTAATAATAATAATAATAATAAGACTCATCTTATTAATTTATAATTAGTATTTCTAAAATACTAAGTGATAAATATTAAGCTATTTAATGTATTCTATCATCATAGTATAAATTAACTATACTTAATTTATTATTACAATTATGTCATCTACTTCTAAAATAAATATTACACTTTTGCGGTGTGACCCTTTAGGTTCTCTTGGAAGCTATCGTTATCACTCCAAAATTATTTCTTACTTTCACTCTATCAACATAAAATTGGTATAATGGCAAGCAAGAGTCGAACCCACGAGAAGTGTATTATTTATAATTTATCCGAATGCTTCTAACAGTAAATAACACGTAATAATAAAAAGGGGAGTTTTGAAACTATGATTATACTAGAAAACAAGAAATATTAATTAAAATTATCCAATGATTTGCAAACTTCAGTTCTTCAGTTCAGTATCATCTTTTCATAACTATGATATAATTAAGCCAATCAATTTCTTTCCTTCTATGAAATTAATAACCCTAGGTAACCACGATCCGCGTTACCCAAGATTCCCCTTTGGTTTTAAATCTAATGTGACAATCGCCCCAACTAGATCCTAATTATCATACAACCTAGAACTATCAGTCTAGATTTAATATAACAATAGCATTAAGAATTAGTGAATTAGGTTATTCCAAGCAATAATCGTACAATCGCAGATTATTTAACCTGTCTTTTTGATATCATAGCAATATTCAAAAGCTTGACCAAAATCAAATATCACTATTTGCTACTTATGATCAGATATAACATCATTTGCTTAATATTATACCCTAATCTAGCATATGATAATAATCGAATCAATTCAATGGGCCCTTATCAAATTAATCAAACCAATTATCATTAAGCAATTCTAAATTATCTTTAAGCAACCTGCTTAAGTGATCTGCCACTAAATTATCTGCTCCTTTCTTATCCTTTATTTGCAAATCAAATTCTTGGAGCAGTAGGATCCATTGTATGATCCTTGGTTTGGAATCCTTCTTGGTAAGCAGATACCTGAGAGCAGCATGATCAGAAAAAACTATGATTTTAGTACCGAGAAGATACGATCTAAATTTGTCTAAAGGAAAAACAACAGATAATAATTCTTTTTTCTGTTGTGGAATAGTTAATCTGAGCAGCATTCAATGTCCGAGAAGCATAATAGATGGCATGTGCAGCTTTGTCAACTCGTTGGCCCAAAACAGCCCCTACTGCATAGTTGCTGGCATCACACATGATTTCGAAGGGTAAAGTCCAATTTGGTGACTGTATCACCGGTGTGGAGTTCAATAACGTCTTTAATTTATCAAAGGCCCCTTTGCACTCATCGTCAAACTGGAATTCTACCTCTTTTTGCAGCAACTTACACAACGGCATTGCTATTTTGGAGAAGTCCTTGATAAATCTTCGATAGAAACCTGCATGGCCAAGAAAAGAACGAATCTCCCTCACGCTTGCGGGGTAAGGTAAAGCAGCAACAATTTCTATCTTAGCTTTATCTACTTCTATTCCCTTAGCTGAAACTACATGACCTAGGACGATATCCTGTTCTACCATAAAATGACATTTTTCCCAATTAAGAACAAGGTTAGTCTCTAAGCATCTATCCAACACACGAGTTAAATTATCTAAGCATGCATCTAACGAATCACCATGAATTGTGAAATCATCCATAAATACTTCAATGCAATGTTCAAGAAGATCAGAAAATATACTTATCATTCATCGTTGAAACGTACTGGGTGCATTACAAAGTCCAAAGGACATCCTACGGTATGCAAATGTACCAAATGGGCATGTGAAAGTGGTATTTTCTTGATCTTCAGGTGCAATCACAATTTGGTTATAACCCGAAAAACCATCAAGGAAACAATAATAAGTGTGGCCTGCTAATCTTTCTAACATTTGGTCAATAAAAGGGAGAGGGAAATGATCTTATCTAGTTACAGCATTCAATTTCCTATAATTAATACACACTCTCCATCCTGTTTACAGACGAGTAGGCACTAACTCATTATTATCATTTTTAACGACAGTTATACCAGCTTTCTTAGGAACTACCTGAACTGGACTGACCCATTGACTATCTGAAATAGGGTAGATAATACCTGCATCGAGTAATTTCAGAACCTCTTTTTTCACAACCTCCATCATGGGTGGATTCAGTCTGCGTTGAACATCTCGCTTTGGGGTGGCTCCCTCTTCCTAAAGAATGCGATGCATACATACAGCTGGGCTTATACCTTTGATATCTGCAATTGTCCAACCAAAGACTTGTACGCGGTCTCTTAAGACTCTGAGCAATTTTTCTTCTTGGACTTTGGTTATGTTGTTTGCAATTATCACTGGTAGTGTTTCCTCTTGCCCTAGATATGCATATTTCAAATGGAGTGGTAGGGGTTTTAATTCCAACCTCGGAGCCTGCACAACAGAAGGTAACAACTTTTCATGAGTCACCGATAGTTGAATGGATGAAACGACATACTTATCTAAAATTTTCCGTAAAGATTCTAATGCAGCTATAGTATCCTTTAAGTCTGTATTTTGTTCAATCTCGTCTTTCGCTTCCAGCTCCAAACTATTCGTGATAGCATGCTCCAAGGTTTCCATGTGTATGTGGTTGAAAGATTTCTGTACCAAGGAATCAAGGACATTAATAGAAAAAATGGTATTGACATCACTAGGGTACCTCATGGCCTCGTAAATGTTGAATTGAATCTTTTCGCCGTCAAATTCCATGGTCAAGGTCCCATTGTGCACGTCAATCATCGTTCTTGCTGTTTTCAAGAATGGCCTCCCTAACAAGATATGAGCAGGGTTTAGAGATGTATCGTCCTCCATGTCCACAATATAAAAATCTGCGGGAAAGATTAGTTCATTCACCTGTACCAATACATCCTCAATTACCCCTTCAGGGTACGTGTTAGTACGATCGGCTAATTGGATAATGACACCAGTGTTTTTCAAGGGACCTAGATGCAAAGAAGCATAAATAGATAGTGGCATAACATTAATTGATGCTCCTAGATCTAGCATAGCTCTCTCAAACCTGGTATTACCTATCTTGCAGGGAATGGTAAACATACCCGGATCTTTACATTTTGGAGGCATTTTTCTTTGCAAAACCGCAGATACATTCTCTCCAACTGTTACCTTTTCATTGTCTTGTAATTTCCTTTTATTTGCGCATAATTCCTTCAAAAATTTTGCATACCTTGGAACTTGCTTGATTGCATCTAATAAAGGAATGTTCACCTCTACCTTTCTAAATGTCTCCAGAATCTCTTTCTCTTGCTCGTCCTTCTTTGAAGTTCTAAGATTCCTAGGAGGAAAAGGTAAAGGGTTAGACTTAAGCTGAATAGGAGATTTAGGGATTACCTTTGAAATTTCTGCCTCCTCCTTAGCCTTATCCTCCTCAAATTCAACCGTAGCCCTTGGTGTGTCCATTTGTTTTCCACTCCTTAATGTAATGGCACTTGCATTTTCTCTCGGATTGATCATCGTTTGAGAGGGCAATTTTCCCGAGCCTTGAGAATCCAATCGTCCAACTGTGGTTACTAATTGGCTCATTTGATTTTCCAAGCTATGAATGGAAGTCCTTGTCTCTTGCTGGAACTGGTTCATGAAGGTCTTTGTATCTTGTTGGAATTGTTGGGTCTGGTTCATGAGAGCCTTAAACATATCCTCCAAAGATGCTTCAGATTTTATAGGAGCTGCTTGTCGAGGTGGGTAATGCTGTTGAGCTTGTTGAAAACCTTGTTGTCGATTTGGAAAAACATTCGACATTGGTAGCCTGTTTCCTCCGTAGCTCAGATTAGGATGATCCCTCCATCCTGGATTGTAAGTATTAGAGTAAGGATCATATCTTCTCTGAGGTTGTCCTTGAAAATTTCCCGTTGCATTGGCTTGCTCAATAGTGCCATCCTCTTGCAGTGTAGGACAAATATCTGTCGAATGATCCGATGACAAACAGATTCCACAAGTTCTTGTAACTTGCCCGTTCCCCACAGAAATTTGACGAACCATTGTAGCTAACTCTGAGAGTTGTTGTTCAATGTTGCTCGAGCCAACCTCATTAACTCTTTTTGGTGCATGGTCCATTCGAGTTCCGTATTGCTGTGAGTTAGCCGCCATGTTAGCAATTAGTTCCGTGCGGCGTCTGGAGTCTTATCAACCAATGCTCCTCCACTTGCAGCATCGATCATACTCCTATCCATCGGTAGTAATCCCTCGTAGAAGTACTGAATTTGGTGTTGATCGTCAATTTGATGTGGACAACACGAACACAACTTCTTAAACCTTTCCCAATACTCATGAAGAGTTTCGCCACTAAACTGTCTGACAGCGCATATCTCCTTCCTTATGTTGGCAACCCGTGAAGGAGGAAAATACTTCTCCATGAATAGCCTCTTCATATCATCCCATGATTGGATCGAACCGGAGGGAAGATAGTACAACCACTCTTTTGCCAAATCTGCTAAGGAGAATGGAAAAGCCCTAAGCTTTATGTGTTCTTCCGGCACTCCATGTGGCCTCATTGTGGAACAAACCACCTGGAATTCCTTCAAATGCTTATATGGATCTTCACCTGTAAGACCACGAAAAGTAGGCAAAAGGTGAATTAAGCCAGATTTCAATTCAAAAGCAGCATCTAAAGCAGGATATTCTATGCATAATGGTTGTTGGCGTAAATTAGGAGTAGCCAACTCCCTCATAGTTCTATTATTTGGTGCAGCCATTTCTTCTTCTGAATCGCTGGAAGAAGTCAGTAATGCGAGCGCAACGTTTAAGCCTGGTGATGTAATAAAAGCGTGTTCGAACTCCGAAGTTATGTTTCGTGCTCGACGAGTCTCCTTCCTTATTCTCTTGCAGTTTTCTCTATCTCTAGATCAAATTTTAAATCAGGAGAGTGAGAGGATCGAGTCATAAACTGAAAGAAAACAAAGAAAATTTATAAAAACAATCACTTCCCTGGCAACGGCGCCAAAATTTGGAAGCTATCGTTATCACTCCAAAATTATTCCTTACTTTCACTCTATCAACATAAAATTGGTATAATGGCAAGCAAGAGTCGAACCCACGAGAAGTGTATTATTTATAATTTATTCGAATGCTTCTAACAGTAAATAACAAGTAAAAATAAAAAGGGGAGTTTTGAAACTATGATTATACTAGAAAACAAGAAATATTAATTAAAATTATCCAATGATTTGCAAACTTCAGTTCTTCAGTTCAGTATCATCTTTTCATAACTATGATATAGTTAAGCCAATCAATTTCTTTCCTTCTATGAAATTAATAATCCTAGGTAACCACGGTCCGCGTTACCCAAAATTCCCCTTTGGTTTTAAATTTAATGTGACAATCGCCCCCACTAGATCCTAATTATCATACAACCTAGAACTATCAGTCTAGATTTAATATAACAATAGCATTAAGAATTAGGGAATTAGGTTATTCCAAGCAATAATCGTACAATCGCAGATTATTTAACCTGTCTTCTTGATATCATAACAATATTCAAAAGCTTGACCACAATCAAATATCACTATTTGCTACTTATGATCAGATATAACATCATTTGCTTAATATTATACCCTAATCTAGCATATGATAATAATCGAATCAATTCAATGGGCCCTTATCAAATTAATCAAACCAATTATCATTAAGCAATTCTAATAGATCATCAAGAATAAACTCCACAGACGAAGGAAGAAATATTAATAACTTAATTAATTCATAAGTAATAAATAAGATTCAACATCCCTTAGAACTGAGAATAAAGAACTTAGCCTGACATAGTCAAAAACGCAAATAAAATCTTCAATTCTTGCACCAATGAATCTCTCCTTTCAAAAGTTGAGTTACAATAATGAAATTCTATGTATTTATATCCCTTTAAACTATCCTAGAAGCCTTCTCACGTTTCACCTTTAACATCCTTCTCCAAGTCAACTTCCGAAAATCTGATAAAACACGTTCCGCGCCAATCTGCCAACAAGGGCCCCGGCCCTTGTTTTACACTGAGAAGGAGGCCCTGACCCTACTTTGCCTGAAATTACGAAAATGCCATTATCGCTCATTTTTCCATTTTTGTCCATCCGATGTCGTTTTCTGCAAAGTAAACATAAAAACAAGTAAAATACACACAAGAATAACAATACCTAAGTCCGAAAACATACAATTCATAGGTATAAAAACCCACTCATCATCTCTATATTAAACCGATTGTATAATAAATAAATTAGAACAATTCTAATTCATTTATTACGAATTAACTCTTTAATTCAGAATAAATAATTATTCCACAATAAAGGTAAGTCCCCTTAGCGATTAGTCGACATTCCAGATAATATAGATTTCAACATTTGATTGTAAAAGAACCTTTCAGCGAATAGTTACCGTACAATTCAATCATTCTATCATACAATGTCTCAATCAAATATAAGACACAAAATTTCTGTTAAGTCTTATTTATTTGATCATATGCATTTCAATTCACAAATGCACAACTTTAGTTAACGTAAATTAGAAACTCATTTCTAATTTCATTCAACCCTGGCCAGGGATTTCTGAGTTGTCACTTATTGAATCGCTTAGGACATTCTCTTCCTTTACTGGAAGTGGTAGATCCTTTGTTGATCATTCATCTATCTTCATGTGTACCTTATTATATCCAATCATATCATTTGATATACCAACAAGTCTTAAGGAATATGTCAAAGTATAACTTAGTACACATAAGATACTATGATGATCTCAAGTCCAAGGATCACTTATACGACTATCACATAAGGAACTCCTATTGACATACAAGTAAAACTCCATTAGGTGTTCCTTGAGCGAGTCACGTTCAATGAACTTATTCTCTAATAAGCACCTACATACTTGCTTTAGTGTCTCTACACAAATAATTATGAGATCAATCATCCTCTTCATAAGAGCAAACATAGTATCTACTAATCTATCCGGATCTATTAATCCCCTTTTTAGTGATCCAACGATTATGAACAATTTTAGTTTTGAGCTATCTTGAATTTAGATCTCATTAGTATGATCTTCATCATGGTTCTAAAAGCATTGCTCGAAAACTATAGGTATATCCATTTGATTAATTCAAGTAATTAATCATGAATAAAGAAATGCCTTGATACTTTAATAAATGAACAAGATTACAAAGTATATGCTTATCACATCAAATGTGATTGGCTTGAGGGCATACTACTTTCAATCTCCCACTTGCACTAAAACCAATTGCCCTTTGGTATCCCCATACCATTCTTCTCTAAGTGGCGTACAAATTGCTTAGTAAATGCTTTAGTTAATGGATCTGTAATGTTGTTCTGAGAGTCTACCATCTTTATGGTGTCATCTCCTTTTCAATGATTTATCTAATCATGTGAAAGTGCTGCAACACATGTTTGGATTTCAAATGAGACCTATGTTCCTTGGCGAATTAAACTCCTTTAATGTTAGGAACCATTATAAGTTCTGTAATGAACTTGTTTGAACCAAACAATCAACTTTGTAGCTTGACTTATAGCTATTTACTATGTCTGTGTCACTAAAATAGCAACTCTTTGCTGTTTGAAACTTTTCCAACTCATTGCAGCACCGTTCACGGTAATCATATTACCTAAAACGGATATACTGTTATCTTGATTAGTCTGAACACACTTGAGTTTGTTAAACCCTCTAGTTTTATATCAGACCCATAATTAGAAACTCTTTTCTAATATACTTCTCCAAAATTGAACTGATATCTGTTTATCGTACATAAGTAATATCAAGTCTAGTACATTTCAACGAATCAATGTACGTCCCTTGGGTCAAGCCGAGCATCCTTTATGATCTATCTCTATAGACCTTTATCCCGAATAGAATATTAGGATGCTTCTCCCAAGTTCTTGATGGAGAAGTTTTTAGACAACCACATCTTTACTGATTGTAGCATCGGTATGTCATTTCTTATCGGTAATATATCAACATATAATACTGGGAATGTCATAGTGCTCCCACTAACCTTTGTACACACTTGATTCATCTCCATCTTTGATAAAATCAAACTCTTTTGATTGTCTCATCAAAACGGATGTTCCATCTTCGAGAAATTTGCTTCAATCCATAATTGGATTGTTGTAACTTTTATACTTGATTTACTCCATTTCTATGGAGACAAATCCTTTTGGTTGTATCATACATACATCCTTTTAGTTAGTTGGATTATAGAAGTGATACCCTAAACTTTCTTTAGGATATCCCACAAGTTTACAATTATCAGATCTTGTCCCTAGCTTATCATGTCAAACCTTTTTAACATAAGCTGAACAATCCAAATCTTAACATGCTTAAGACTTGGTTTCCTCCCTATCCATGACTCATATGAAGTCTTAGGGATGGAATTTGAAGGTACCTTGTTTAGAAGATATGCGATCGTTTCTAAAGCACTACCCTAGAAGGATACTAGAAGATCGGTAATACTCATTATGGATCATCACTATGTCCATTATGTGAGAATATAATTTCGCTTGAGATGATCTAGAAACTTACTGCTTAAGTATTCCCTTCTCGATCTAATCGAAGAACTTTAATACTTTTGACATTTAGTTTCTATACTTCACTTTTGAATTCTTTGAACGTTTCAAACGATTCGTATTTGTATTTCATCAAATACATATATCGAAATCTAGAATCATTAGTGAAAGTAATGAACGAATACCCTCCTCTTGTATTTGTTGTCATAGGTCCCACACACGATTGTGTGTACCATCTCTAACAACTCCGTAACTCGTTTTCCATGTCCACTAAATGGAGATTTAGTTATATTGTCCATGATACAAGATTTACAAGTTGTATTTGATTCATAATCAAAAAGCTCTAAAAGCCTATCTTTATACAACTTGTTTAGTCTTGTTTCATTAGCATGACCGAGTTAACAGTATTGCATAAAGGTATGATTCATATCATCTCTTTGCTTTTAGTTTGTTCAAATTGGAATATTTTTCATGTAAGTCAAGTATACAAAATTCATTAAGTAATCAACCAGTTCTAAATAAAACATTATCATTATAAACAGAACAACTATTGTTCATTATTATAATGTCAAAAAAACCTTCATTGTCATCACATGGAACTGAAATAATGTTTCTAAGAACTGGAACATAGTAACAACTTACTAACTTAATAGGCTTGCCCGTAGGCAGTGCTAAACTATAAGTTCTCATGGCTAATGCAGCAACCTTTGCTTCATTCCCCAACACATGATTACTTATCTTTTGTTTAGTTTTCTACTTCTGCTTAATCTCTGCAACGACTTGCATATGTGAGACCACCATCCGGTATCTAATACCTAAGTAGAAACTTGACTTATAGAAAGTTCTATTTTATTGTGAACAAATCTATATCTGTAGCTGAAGCTTCATTAAACTTCTTTTACTTAACTACTGCAACTCTTTTGCAGTTAATCTTCTAGTGTCCCAGCTTATCGCAATGAAAGCAAACTCATTTGTCCTCGGGATCACTCTTATTTATGTCCTTTGTTTAGCCTTTCTTTTGCCTTCTACTCTTTCTGACTCCTCAGAAATACTTTTGACCATCTTCCTCTGTTTAGAAGATTCATCTACGAGTAAGACTTCATTTTTCTAGGAAGGAAAACGACTCTCAACAGTCTTCAACATGTTTAGCTAATAAGGTAAACTGACATCTAGCTTAATAATGTTTGAAATTCACAACATATTGTGAATTAGAGTCAGTGAGTGACTGCATGATCGAATCTTGACTCAACTCTCCATCCTTGACAAAACTGGTTATCCTAATTGATCAATCCAATTGATCATCTTTAGGACATGTGTCTTTTACTGTAGTGTCATTGGTTATTCTAGATCGAAAAAACTCCTTAGATATCTTATATCTAGTTGACCTACTTTGCTCACCATACAACTATTGAATGTGCAGCAATATAGTAGGTGCATTCATTTTCTCGTGTTGACGCTGTAACTCGATACTCATGGATGCGAGCATGATGTATTGAACCACCTTTGCATCATCTTGCCATTTCATAAAATAGCAATCTCTTCCTCAGAGGCTTAGTCTGCAATGTTTGCAGGAATAGGCAAATTAAGGACATTTGCTAGCTTTTCAGCATTGAGAACTATTCTCAAATTTGTTTAATCAATTCGAACAATTCGGTTCGATTAATTGTTAGCATCCATTATGCTATGCAGTGTTAGAGAATTAAACAAAGCAATATTCTTTAAGTGAATTAATAACAACATTAACATGCATTCGTTTTATTAATTACCAAAATAAATTAGGTCTTTATTTAAAATGGTGTCTCCCAGTATTTTCATCAAACTATATCACCCTCCTTATATAGTTCGGCAAATCTAGTTAAAGATCTGCTAGTGAGAAAAGGATCCTATTGACATAAGTACAGCCGTGTGTGTGCACAACAAACTATAGTTTATTCAATAGGTAGACAACTCATTATCAATTACATCAATATGTAACTCCTTTGTATTTTGCCTCTTAGATTATTATGATCATATGTGTGCATATCCAAATCAAAATTATCTAAGTTAAGTCAAACCTAGCACTTCCATATAAGTGAAGAGAAAAATACCGTCATTGTGTGTGCACAACAAAACAGTAATGTTCAATTCTTTTATAAGCATCAAATGTGATAAAATAACGTCTCAAATAATCGATATAAGCCTTGTATGTGCACAACAAACTATATCGAGTATTTGATACTATATCATTTTATCATGCTAGAAGGCGATGTTCGATATTTTTAATAAATATCTTTGAACGTTACAACTTAATATTATAAGTAGTAGAATAAATAAATTAGAACAATTCTAATTTTATTTAATTGAATTAAACTCCTTTAATTCATGAATTAAACATTTTAATTCATTTTATAAATAATATTATTCTACATCATGAGGGGTTTGTTAATATTAATTGTCCCATCTTGTTTAGCGCATATGCACATATATATATATAAAATACGTGTCATATTAATTAACATGCGAAACATGTTTGATAATATATAATATATATAAATAAGCATGCACATATAGAATACTATATTCTATTTGGATTGATTATGGACTTTTATTCTAGTTTAGTTTATTCGAGCCACCAAATAAACCAATTGGTCAAACCTAGGGCGCAAGAATAAATTAAATTAAATGTAACTATTACATTTAAATTCGGGCTCCATTACAAATGGTTCTTCATGCGCTCCTTGCTTCTTTGCTCTAATTCTTCAAAATAATTATAATTAATCATATTACAAATATTTACGATAAATATAAACCTTCATCAACAGTCAAGGGGAAGTACATAGGAGGGAGATAGAATTATATATAAGAAAAATAGAAAGATGAGGTACACAGACCCAATTTATTCATGCATTTAATTAAAATTAAATCCAATCATATTGGTCAATAGTCCATAATCAATCTCATTTATCATCATATATATCAACATATATATTAATAAATAATATTAATCTCATGAATTAAATAAATCATTCCATATATATATTGGTATCATTTAATAAGCAATTTAAAGTTACATGAAATATAATTTCATGTTTAAAATAAACCTTTTATTTTAATTATAAAATTATTTAAAAATAAAATATTTATTTTTATTATTTTAAAATTATCCAAAATAAATCCTTTTATTTTAAAATTTTAAAATCCGTACAAAATTATATATAAACTGTCAAAGTGTCGAATCCATGTCTTTATTTATTTTTTTTGGGATTCATGTGAATCGTGCAATGCTTCGTATATATATATATGATCCTGTGATGCTTTGAAAATAATATATCTTATATATATGATTACAAACTATCCTGAAGCCATTCACATTCACATTTACTTGGAATCTAAGTCCCGAAATTAAAGTCACATGGATTCGCAAATTAACAATCCCTGCGGGTCCGCCACTTGTCGGTTTTGGATTTAAAAAAAACTTTTGTTTTATTTTAATATAGCAGCCCACGTTAATGGCGATTAAATTCCGAAACTGGCTTTATATCTAATATATTATATCACCGAAACCATGCGGCTCGCTTTACCGGAACAATGCTTTACCGAAAATATTGTTTTTTTTTTCCTTTCAAAATTCGGTAATTAACAAATTTTAGTATTAAAAAAATAATTTATACAATAAATTGTTCTAAACACATATCCATACATATATGAAATTAAAACAATTAATAATTCACATAAGTTTGGCTCTTGATGTCACTGTTGGTTTGCAAAAATATGACATACCTATAATCAAATTATATAAGCGCAACGGAAGCAAGAAAAATCAGATTTTAAATTTTTTGTACAAATCAATAATCCGGATCTTTCTTATGTGACAATTATTAATTGCGGAAGGATAAAAGAATTTATACCTTTGTAGAATCAACCTTCCACGGGTACAAGTTCATCTCCCTTTAATCCTTCACGTTTTTCTTCAAATTCACCGATTACATTCCACGGATCAATGTTAGCTTCCCAAGTGTGAAACCTCTAGAGGTGATCCACCAAGAGATCTATAAATTAAAGAAGTGAATTATGGTTTCTCCAAACCATGAGTGGTTAGCCCTAATTCTCTCTCTCTAACTCCTTAGATGTAGAGAATTATGGAGTACTCTATCTATTCTAAAGAAAGAGTGTGTAACCTTGATCAATGATAAGACTCCTCTTATTTATAGATATAGTCAACCCTCCTAAACTATTTAGGATTAGGTTTTTAATTTAATTCCTAATTTAATTAAGAACTAAATTAATTAATTATAATTCCTAAACCATTTAGGAACTTAATTATTTAATAATGAGAGTACTTCTTATTAATTAATTACTAAACCATTTAGTAACTTAATTAATTATTATAATTACAATTCCTAAACTATTAAGGAACTTAATTATTAACAACAATACTACTACTTATTAATTAATTCCTAAACCATTTAGGAAATAAATAATAATACTAGTAATAATAATAATAGTAATAATAATAATAATAAGACCCCTCTTATTAATTTATAATTAGTATTTCTAAAATACTAAGTTATAAATATTAAGCTATTTAATTTATTCTATCATCATAGTATAAATTAAATATACTTAATTTATTGTTACAATTATGCCATCAACTTCTAAAATAAATATTACTCTTTTGCTGTGTGATCCTTTAGATTCTCCATATTAAACCAGTTGTATAATAAATAAATTAGAAATATTTTAATTCATTAATTAGGAATTAACTATTGAATTCAGAATAAATAATTATTCCACAATAAAGGTAAGCCCCCTTAACGATTAGTCGACATTCCAGATAATATAGATTTCAACATTTGATCGTAAAATAACCTTTTAACGAATAGTTACCGTACAATTCAATCATTCTACCATACAATGTCTCAATCAAATATAAGACACGGAATTTCTGTTAAGTCTTATTTATTTGATCATATGCATTTTCAATTCACAAATGCACAACTCTAGTTAATGTAAATTAGAAACTCCTTTCTAATTCCATTCAACCCTGGCCAGGGATTTCTGAGTTGTTACTTATTGAATCGCATAGGACATTCTCTTCCTTTACTGGAAGTGGTAGATCATTTGTTGATCATTCATCTATTTTCATGTGTACCTTATTATACCCAATCATATCATTTGATATACCAACAAGTCTTAAGGAATATGTCAAAGTATAACTTAGTACACATAAGATACTATGATGATCTCAAGTCCAATGATCACTTATACGACTATCACATAAGGAACTCCTATTGACATACAAGTAAAACTCCATTAGGTGTTACTTGAGCGAGTCACGTTCAGTGAATTTATTCTCTAATAAGCACCTACATACTTGATTTAGTGTCTCTACACAAATAATTATGAGATCAATCATCCTATTCATAAGAGCAAACATAGTATCTACTAATCTATCCGGATCTACTAATCCCATTTTTAGTGATCCAATGATTAGGAACAATTTTAGTTTTGAGCTATCTTGAATTTAGATCTCATTAGTATGATCTTCATCATGGTTCTAAAAGCATTGCTCGAAAACTACGGATTTATCCATTTAATTAATTCAAGTAATTAATCATGAATAAAGAAATGCCTTGATACTTTTATTAATAAATGAACAAGATTACAAAGTATATGCTTATCACATCAAATGTGATTGGCTTGAGGGCATACTACTTTCAATCTCCCACTTGCATTAAAACTAATCGCCCTTTGGTATCCCCATACCATTCTTCTCTAAGTGGCGTACAAATTGCTTAGTAAATGTTTTAGTTAATGGATCTGTAATGTTGTTCTGAGAGTCTACCATCTTTATGGTGTCATCTCCTTTTCAATGATTTATCTAATCATATGAAAGTGCTGCAACACATGTTTGGATTTCAAATGAGACCTAGGTTCCTTGGCGAATTAAACTCCTTTAATGTTAGGAACCATTATAAGTTTTGTAATGAACTTGTTTGAACCAAACAATCACCTTTGCAGCTTCACTTATAGGTATTTACTATGTCTGTCTCACTAAGTTAGCAACTATTTACTGTTTAGAACTTTTTCAACTCACTACAGCACCGTTCACGGTAATCATATTACCTAAAACGGATATACTGTTATCTTGATTAGTCTGAACAAATTTGAGTTTGTTAAACCCTCTAGTTTTATATCAGACCCATCATTAGAAACTCTTTTCTAATATACTTCTCCAAAATTGAACTGATATCTGCTTATCACACATAAGTAATATCAAATTTAGTACATTTCAACGAATCAATGTACGTCTCTTAGGTCAAGCCGAACATCCTTTATGATCTATCTCTATAGACCTTTATCTCGAATAGAATGTTAGGATGCTTCTCCCAAGTCCTTGATGGAGAAGTTTTTAGACAACCACATCTTTACTGATTGTAGCATCGGTATGTCATTTCTTATCGGTAATATATCAACATATAGTACTAGGAATGTCATAGTGCTCTCACTAACCTTTGTACATAGTTGATTCATTCTCGTCTTTGATAAAATCAAACTCTTTTGATTGTTTCATCAAAACGGATGTTCCATCTTCGAGAAATTTGCTTCAATCCATAATTGGATTGTTGTAACTTTTATACTTGATTTACTCCATCTCTATGGAGACAAATCCTGTTGGTTGTATCATACATATATCCTTTTGTATAGTAAGTTGCAACTACAAGTAAAATATAAATGGATATATGCATTTTCACTAGTGAAAATTTTTATTTTAGTCAACTCATTGACCTTGTTTGAAATCGATAAAGTTAAAGCTGCGTAAGTTACTGATCGAGAACTGATGAATATGATGAGGAAAGTATGAGAATGTGCTATTCTAGAAGCAAGAATCGATGAGAAAGGGATGCACCGAGTCAACTCTCGACTCTGTGTTCCTAACGACCCTGAATTGAAGTATAAAATCATAATAGAGGCACACAATACGCCGTTTGTAATTCATCTTGAAAGTACTAAAATGTATCATGACCTTCGACTTACATTTTGGTGAAGCAATATGAAGAAAGAGATCGCTGAGTTTGTCTCAAGGTGTTTGACGTGTCAACGTGTCAAGACGGAGCATCAAGTGCCTAAGGGTCCATTGCAACCACTTGAGGTTCCCGATTGAAAATGGGAACACATCAATATGGATTTTATGACGGGTCTTCCCAAAGTCTCTCAAGGCTTAGATGCAATTTGGGTTATTGTAGATAGATTGACCAAGTCCGCTAATTTCTTGCCTATACGAGAAAACTATTCACTTGAGCGTCTAGCTAATATGTACATAAGTGAGATTGTGAGAATGCATGGCATGCCAATATCCATAGTTTCTGATTGGGACCCTAGATTCACTTCACGATTTTGGATTGGTATGCAAAAAGCTATGGGCACCGAACTACGATTTAGTTCTGCTTATCATCCCCAAACAGATGGACAATCGAAAAGGACAATTCAGACTCTTGAAGATTTATTAAGGCTTTATGTGCTACACTTTAAAGGAAATTGGGACAAGTATTTACCATTGGTTGAATTCTCCTACAACAACAGTTATTAAACAAGTATAGGAATGACTCAATTTGAGGCTTTGTATAGACGAAAATGTCGCTTTCCAGTATGTTGGAATGAGGTGGGAGAAGCAAAATTGTTGGGATCTGAGCTAGTGTGCATGACAACAGAAAAGATCCAAATGATCAGACGACGAATACAAGCTGCATAAGAACGACAAAAGAATTATGTTGATCTTCATCGAAAGGACGAAAGTTTCAATGTTGGAGATCATGTATTCTTACGTGTTTTTCCATGGAAATTAATTACAAGTGTTAGTTCCCAGAGGCACACAAGTGATCTAGAAGGGGGGGGGGGGGGTTGAATAGATCTCTTAAAAACTTTTTCATTAACTTCAAAAGTTTATTATCAATTAATTCATTTAATCAAGATTTGTCTGCACAGCGGAATATTAGTTTGAAAACTCCCCTTAAAGATTTGTAAAGCAGCTCCGTTGAGTTAAGACATTATTGAAGATAACCACTTGTCAAGTAAATCAATTTTAGCAATTATATCTCTATATATGTATATATGACAGAATGTAAATGACTGAATGTAAATGACACCAGAGAGTTTTAAGTGGTTCGGAGATTGAATAACTCTTACTCCACTCTTCTACTATAACGAGTAGGAAATTCACTAAGAATGGTTCATGCAGAACCCTTCAAGCACATCACGCCTGGAAACTCTGGTTCACCAAGAACCCTTCAAACCCAACAGGTTTGGCTAGTTTAGTCACTAGGACAAGGACACAACTGCCCTCTTCAAGTCCAGCAGACTTGCCTCATTTAGTCACTAAGACAAGGACATAACTGCCCTCTTCAAGTCCAACAGACTTGGCCCCCTGCTTGTTGATAGATGTTGAAGTTACTACTGAGTTTGTACTTTAAGTCCCATTGTCTTTAAACACTCAGTAGCAGGGTGTGATCATTCCTGGAATAATATTGAGTTTGGCAATGATGCTTGACTTCTTTATATGATCAATATCTTCTTGTGATCACCCATTGTGCTGCTAGGCTTTTGAACTTCAGCTCCTTTGGTACTTGATAACTTCTCGACACGAACTCCTGAGATGACTGTGAAGCTCTTTCCTTTAGGTACTCAGTTGTTCCTTCTTATCATAGACAGTTTAAAGCTTCTCGAGATGGGCTTCTGAGATGACTGTGATGCTCCTTCCTTTTGGTACTCAGTTGCTACCATGTATGTATCAAGTTGGCGTTTAAGCTTCTCTCTACCATGTGCCTAGCAGCTCTGAACACTTCTCTTGTAATATAGTTATTTATCTCTATATCTCTCTCAATTCAGTGTTAGTGTTCTGACGGATCGTAGAGTCCTTCAGCATATTCATTTTCTGTTTCACTCTACAATCGGTTGTTGTCTACCATCATCTCTCTTGTATTCTCAACAACACTCCCTTTTATTCTGTGAGTTATTTTAGCCTTTATATCTCTGTGCATATTTTACCGTTGAAAGAAATCCGTTGGTTTCATTTGGCTTTGTGCAGATCTCTAATATTTTCAATGTTGACTTTCTTGCTGCTTGTGTCAGTGCTTTTCCCTTTTCTGACATGTTCTGATATATTAACCTGTAGCTCGGCTTTCTCTGAATTTATAGCCGTTGCACTCGTAGAGTTATTTTAGCAAGGATTATTATATTCTTTGCTACTTAATCTTCTTATCCATCAATAAATACCTTCCTTGACCTTTTAGAACCAGCTGTTCTGATGCATTCAGAGATGTCCCATTAGTCTTACCTTATTCACCATTTTCCTGAGCAGTGAGTCCTGACTTATAGTCGTTTAGGCACAAAGTCTTCTGTGACTCTGACATGCATCTGTATCTCAAAAGCATTTAATCTCTTTCGAATCTGGAAGAGAAATACATTCTCTCCTCTCACACCATATTGCAGTTATGATCCTTTTTTGCTTCTTATATTGAATTCGTAGAGTGATTATCTGCCCATTCGGATTCTACGAATTCAGCTCCATTCGTTACTTGAAGTATGTCGGATAAATGGTTGAGTTTGAGTGATCTTCTCTTTTACTCTGCGATCTTGCTGTTGTGTTCAGATCGTAGAGTTTGTCTGCAGTGCTTTGCTTTATGATTTCGTTCTACGATCTTGTCCCTTTGTTCAAATCGTAGAGTTTGTGAACTGCAGTGCTTCTTAGTGAAATCGTTGAGTTGTTGTCTTTGTTGGCACATTCTTCTACTCAACGATTGTTCCATGTGTGGAGCACTTTTCTGTAATGTCTTGTCATCCTGTATTACTCCACAATTTCTTTTATTTGTGCAAATCGTATAGATCTCGTATGCTTGCTCTTTAAGTTTACTCTACGAACTTGCTAGAACGTGTATATCGTAGAGTACATTTCTTCTCTAGTTCAGCGTTAACTGCTGGCTAGCTTAGCTGACTGTTCGACGATCGTAGAGTTCAGCTTTACGATTTGTACTTGATTAGTTCTTTAATTTAGCTTGTATATTCAGTAGACCTCCTGCACATCTGACTCTCTTTGATGATCGTAGAGTTATCCTGGTAAGGAGTCGTATAGTTCACTCTACGATTTATACAGAATCGTTGAGTCTTCTTTGCAAGGAATCGTAGAGTCCGTTCTACGATCGTATAGACTGATCAGATCAAACATAAGATCAACCTAACAGATTTGATTTTTTCTAACTAAGTCCTTTCTTACATTGTTACATCATTATATTGAGAGGACTTTACAGACTCTGACATACATAATATACATTAATGATTCATTCTTATGCTACTCTGCTTATATCATACATCTTTTATGCAGAGTGACTCCTACTGAAAGATCAACCTAACATTTCTGATCTTTAAAATCTAAGTCCTTTGTACACAGATATCTTTTAAAAGGACTTTACAACATTTGAACCTTCAACTTTCATTTTCTTTTATAAGACAAGATAGTTTACAGCAAGATCATATTTGTGTTAAACAAGTGTCTAGATTTACAGTATTTAGACATAGGTAATATATATCATACACACATGATCATGTAGACACATAATTTGATTAACATATAATCACTTTGTCAATTAAGCACATAAGCACTTTCAGAGTATCTAAGCACATAATCAATTAAGCACATTAGCACATAAGCACTTTGTCAGATACACATTGACAATCAACCATGTAAGCACATTTACCACAATCATTTTTGCACAACAATCATCATCATCAAATCAAAACAACCTTCAACAATCTCCCCCTATTTGATGATGACAAAACTAATAAACTTATTGAAATGACATTCATATAATGCATCTACTGGATAGGTAAAATATGTCTTACGATACAGTGAAATACTGTATGACTAGTGCAAAGTAATGATTTCATTAAATGAGCGTTTTTAGAAAAAGATTGTTCAAAAGGTTATACATACTTACTGCTACTCTTCATGTTTCACTTTTCTCTTACTTAGTTTGCTGGCTGTTTGCTGTCTCCCCCTTAGTTGGATGATTCTTCTTCTTCATAGATGTTGTTGCTCCCCCTTAGTTCCTTAGAATTGCTCTCCCCCTCAGTTCCTTATATTCTCTCCTCCTTTTTGACATCATCAATATTGTATGAAGCTGACTGTACCAATGCTGGTTTAGATACCAAGATATCTTGAAGTCTAACACAGAGTTTTGAGACTCTACGAGACAGAGAATAAGTACATTTTCATGGTCCATAGAATGTTGGGACTCTATGACTGGAAAGCTGGTATTTTGAAAAATGTTTGCAAAGTTTTGGGACTTTACAACCAGGGAGGTGATGTAGGGTGACTGAGAGTGTAGTGAGCCACAAGAGAGAACTATCAGATTTCTGCATTGTGATATCCCACAAACTGGCTGGATGATTGAGAGCTGGACAGATTCCAGATGGATATTTCTTGGCAGCTTTGGTAGTGAGGATAGAAAGGCTCATTGCTTATCAGTGTGGTTGCAATGGTCATTGCCTTTGAGAAATTTTGGGCAACTAATGAAAGATTTCGAAATGTTGAGTAGCTCCAGCTGATAGACCTTTGATCATCCATGACTATAGCCCTTAGAAGTGGTAGTATGGGAATGAAACTGAATAGATGATCATGATCCCATGAAATAGAACATTTTTCCATCTGGCTTGTATGCTTCCTTCTTTCTCTGCGTCTCCTTTTGATCTGCTTCAGTCGATATGCTTCAAATTGCTGTTTTTCCAGTTTCCTTAGTAGTTTTACTTTCTTCAGCTTCTTTTCAACTTTCATCCTCATTTGTCTCTCCTTAATACTTGTTCTTGAACTCCTGCCTATTTTCTTCATAGAGCCACTTACACCTCTTCTTCTTTTTAACCTTCTTGACCTTTTTGTTGATTCTTCTACTTCATGAGTGCTGGTCTCTTCTTGAACGTGACTGTCTTCTTTCATCACAGTTTCTTGACAGTCTCCTTTCTCATCTGATTTAGTCTTTCCAGCTTCAGAATATTCCGAGCATTGTCCCCTTGGTTCAGCAACTTCCTCAGCTGTATTATCATTTTCGTTGAACTCAGGTGTTGAGTCTTTTTCAACTAGTTCAGTTTCCTGATCAGAATCCAATATGATTTCTTTTTCAGACAAACTATTTTTATGACATTCTGATATTTCCTCTGAAGATCCTATAGATGTTTCTTCTTTTGAACTATAAGATGTTCTTTCTTTAGAATCCGAATTTGCTTCATCATCATCAATTTCTATAACCTGAGGTGGCCCTGTAATGATTGAACTTCTCCACTGTTCTCTAATTCTCCAACTTCTCCTTGGAACAGTGTGAGTAATTTTCTTTTCTGTCTTCTTCTTCATCTTCTTCTTCTCAATCACAGACCCTTTGAGATTTGTCTTCACCTTCTTAGCTTTACCTGTACTGACATCTTTCTCTTCTGCAGTCTTCTGTGCTTCATTGAATTTTCTTTTCTTCTTTGATTCCTGACAATCATAGATCACAAGAGTTTTGTTTCTAGACTGCTCATTACCCTCCTGTAATTTTTCTTCTGTCATCTCTTCCATTCCCCTTTTTCCTTTTCCTTTAGATTTTTCCTCCATCTTTTTGCTAATGCTTTTCGATCTTTGAGCCTTCTTACCCTTATTGGCATGAGGGTTCTTTTTCCAATCTTCAAATAATCTTGGAGTAATTCTTTTGTTGCAGTTTAGAATTTTTCCTTCATCTTCCCCAATCGCATTTGCCAGCAGTTTCTTCAAAATGATGCTTATGAATCTCCCATAGAGCATTTTGGGAGTGGGCTTTCCTGCTTCAGCTCTTCTCTTGGCATCATCTATCCATCTCTTTATGCATCCTAAGAGAACTGCACCGAAGTTGATTTTCTTTCTTTGAGCAATAGCAGTCATAAGCCTCAATTGATCTTCACTGATAGTATCATATGTAGTGTTTTTGCACAGAATGCTCTTTCTAACAATGTCAGCCAGAAACTCGTACTGCTGAGGGAAATCCTTCTTCTTGATTCCTTTTAGAGGAGACTTCTTCTCATAGCCCATTAGCTCCAGTCCAAGCTCGATATTAATCTTGTCAAGAGAAGCAATTCCTCCGCTTGGAATACCTAAACTGAGATTGATTTCAGAAACCCCTATTTGCACTGAGATTTCCTTTACCTTTGAGATGAGGGTGTTTCCTCGATAATCAGCGTTTAAATAGAATTCTTTCACAAGTATAGAGAAAATCCTGGTGCTGGTTTCCAAACACATGTTGAATCCAGCATTCTTGACCAGATGAAGAATATCTTTGAATTTCTGCTTTACATCTCCGAATTTTTCAAAACAAACAAGATTTCCAGGAATAACTTGAAGAGATGCCATGAGATTAAACTGATTTGGGAATAGCACAGGGAGAGAGATTTTTCTTACTGAAGAATTTTCGATTTTTAGGGTTTTGATGAGTTTTGGGAGAATGACAACTGATGGGAAATGACAATGGATATTGATAACTGATGGGAAATGACCACCGTCAGTTTTAAAAATTGACTTATGTTAGTTCCCTCTTATTTTTGCAGAGTACACGTGTCAGATACTCATTTGTAGAACGTGGGCTTAACTTTTGCATTTTCCATAACTGAAGCACATCAAGTATTCTAACTCACTTAAGTTTAGAGGGCATGAGGTTCACCTTCCCTGTTAGAGTAAGTTTGAGCAGTTCGTAGAGCTGGCTGCCAGCCACACAACCATCATCCTTTCAATAAATGACCTTGATTACTGAAGTCATGAGTTGTAGGCTGGTAAAAAGCTATGAAGTAGTTTATGAGCAAGAAATTTGTATGAAGTGCACTCGTAGACTCAATATACTCTACGATCAGGAAGTGACTCTATGATTTGAGATGATAAGACTTGCTTTGTTATCAATCATAGAATACAGAGATTATAACAGGAAAGATAAGTGCATTTGGTTCATCAATCACACTGTTTTGGGACTTTGTGACTAGAATGAGAAAGATAGTCCAATGAAGAATAAAATTTAGCTTTAGCTTGCCTTCCGAAGAAACAGAGTTGATCATTCAACAATAATTTTCCCAAATTTTGTCTTCTGATGAGTTTTGTACTTCTGAGCTTGCTTTCTTACTCTACGACTAGGCTTTGCTACTTTACGATCTTGCCTGAAGTACAATCATAGAGTTATGATTTGAACTGCTCTACGATCTCTGTTAAGTCTGAAGCTTTAGATGAACTCAGAGATCTTTGTTCAACTTGTTTTGGCAGCTCAAATATAACTTTCTGAATTGACTTTGTAAGGATTGTTGTCATGGCTCTGACTGCTTATGTAGAGGTGGCTTGAAGACTGATTTTAGAGTGTCGTAGTGTGACTGACTGTGTTGACTTTACGATTTCGAGAAATTAGCCTTTTTTATGCGGAGACAACTCTACGATCTTCCGAAAGAACAGCCAAGCCTTATTCTGCGATCACCTAACAGAGACTCTACGATCATTCTTTGAGAGATGAATTTTCTTCTGTCTTGAGAGATCTTTTACCTTACCATGATATTAGTGACAACAGATCTGACAAGTTTCACTAAATCAATAGGTGAGTTCAAAGATTAATAGATGCCTCCCTTTATGACCAGCTTCTTTCTCTTCTAGAGAATTCCAAGATTCAAGTCTTCTTTATGCATCATTATTCAGACTTCATTCAATCTCTCATAGATTGACTTCCTTGAGATATCCTACAAATTCGTTGAGTAGGGTATTCTATGAAATACATCGTTGAGTCTCAGAACACTTTTCTCCACCTACTTTATATCGTAGGGCTTTTCTCTTGAGGCTACAGCATTGATTCCTTCCTGTTGATCTTCTTGGATTATCTTCATCCAGAATGATTTGTGAGGATGTATGTTATTAGAAGACTTCCGGTTTAGCATTTTATAGACCTAAATTTTTCACAGAATATCAAGTAGATAAATCTTCAACCATTTCAAGCTTAGAGCCTACTGTTAATGGTTATGAGTGTGAACTTTTCTCGAGATGAACTTTTCCTCTTCTCACAGAATGAAGGGTGATTTCTAAATCTTAGAGTAAGTCATTCGTGATTACTCCTTTTTGCCTTGATCTTTTCACCCTTCTCATTCATAGTTGAATTTGAAGAAATTTGACGTTGAGAGTATTTGCTTTTTAAAACTGAGCATGTACACTGGGTGTGCATTGTATGAACTTCTTCATTGAATGAGTTGCTTTGAACATGAATGAGTTTTTTTAAATCTTCTTGAACTTTAATGATCTGCAGCATGAATCTTAGATCCGGTGATCATAGATATATAAATGTCCATTCATCTGTGCTGAGTTGATTTTCAGGTCTCGGGCCTGGTATTTGTGATTTAGGAAATTGACTTTGATATTCATCACCAAGGACATTGCAGTGAGGTATAAACCTCTAATTTGATCTACCTCCCACTTTCAGAGAAGTAGTTCCAGAAGACCAATGAAGACTCATAAATTAGATTTCTCAAAAACCAGTCAAGCTAGAGATCATCCACTAGAAGAAATGAGAAATGCTGCTTGTGGATTTCATCTTTGATTACCATATAATGTAGCTTGACAGAACTTTTGATGCTGTTCTTAGATAAATGACGCACTTCCTTTAACACTAATCTTCAGATAAGATCCTTAGAATATAAGTCCTTAAGCTTATCGGAAAGCTTAATGCTGAGCCCATCGAGTGAACAATTAGATTCGAGACTGATTTCAGCTGCTGACATCTGGTAAGTAGAAAATCATTTAACACTTTAAGCATAGATTTCTGTTGGGCTTGCATCTGCCATAAACTTTCTAACCGATGAGAAGTAGTTTTGCTAGTGCTTGGCGCAGTGATGTTTCCTTTGAGAAGAATAGGATCCGGTGTCCTTTGGCATCAAGATTTAAGCTTCCCAATTTGTTTGAGGGCAGAGATACAAGTTTGTATTCTTCGAGTGAATCAATTAATAATTCTTATCAACAGAACATCCTTTTGATTTCTTCATCTTGTAGCACCAGTTTAACTTTGAAAGTTCACTCGATAGCTTCTTTGCAAAGATCATCTGAATTTGTCTTAGAAAGGATTAATGTCAATGAATATACAACATCAGACAGAGAATCAACAATCAACATTCGTATTTGTACCTGCATGAAAAGACACATTAATTTGTAAGCTTGTTCATACATAATGGTTCACTTCAATTCTTAAAAAACACTAACAGAGTTTTACTAGTGCCATAGGATCTACTCAAAACGTGAGTTTTATGTTTGTGAGAACCTGCTCTGATACCAATTGTTAGTTCCCAGAGGCACACAAGTGGAATATTAAAAACTTTTTCATTAACTTCAAAAGTTTATTACCAATTAATTCATTTAATCAAGATTTGTTTGCACAGCGGAATATTAGTTTGAAAACTCCCCTTAAAGATTTGTAAAGCAGCTCCATTGAGTTAAGACATTATTGAAGATAACCACTTGTCAAGTAAATCAATTTTAGGAGTTATATCTATATATATGTATATATGACAGAATGTAAATGACACCAGAGAGTTTTAAGTGGTTCGGAGATTGAATAACTCTTACTCCACTCTTCTACTACAACGAGTAGGAAATTCACTAAGAATGGTTCATGCAGAACCCTTCAAGCACATCACGCCTGGAAACTCTGGTTCACCAAGAACCCTTCAAACCCAACAGGTTTGGCTAGTTTAGTCACTAGGACAAGGACACAACTGCCCTCTTCAAGTCCAGCAGACTTGCCTCATTTAGTCACTAAGACAAGGATATAACTGCCCTCTTCAAGTCCAACAGACTTGGCCCCCTGCTTGTTGATAGATGTTGAAGTTACTACTGAGTTTGTACTTTAAGTCCCATTGTCTTTAAACACTCAGTAGTAAGGTGTGATCATTCCTGGAATAATATTGAGTTTGGCAATGATGCTTGACTTCTTTATATGATCAATATCTTCTTGTGATCACCCATTGTCCTGCTAGGCTTTTGAACTTCAGCTCATTTGGTACTTGATAACTTCTCGACACGAACTCCTGAGATGACTGTGAAGCTCTTTCCTTTAGGTACTCAGTTGTTCCTTCTTATCATAGACAGTTTAAAGCTTCTCGAGATGGGCTTCTGAGATGACTGTGATGCTCCTTCCTTTTGGTACTCAGTTGCTACCATGTATGTATCAAGTTGGTGTTTAAGCTTCTCTCTACCATGTGCCTAGCAGCCCTGAACACTTCTCTTGTAATAAAGTTATTTATCTCTATATCTCTCTCAATTCAGTGTTAGTGTTCTGATGGATCGTAGAGTCCTTCAGCATATTCATTTTTTGTTTCACTCTACGATCGGTTGTTGTCTACCATCATCTCTCTTGTATTCTCAACAACACTCCCTCTTATTCTGTGAGTTATTTTAGCCTTTATATCTCTGTGCATATTTTACCGTTGAAAGAAATCCCGTTGGTTTCATTTGGCTTTGTGCAGATCTTTAATATCTTCAATGTTGACTTTCTTGTTGCTTGTGTCAGTGCTTTTTCCTTTTCTGACATGTTCTGATATATTAACCTGTAGCTCGGCTTTCTCTGAATTTATAGCCGTTGCACTCCTAGAGTTGTTTCAGCAAGGATTATTATATTCTTTGCTACTTAATCTTCTGATCCATCAATAAATACCTTCGTTGACCTTTTAGAACCAACTGTTCTGATGCATTCAGAGATGTCCCATTAGTCTTACCTTATTCACCATTTTCCTGAGCAATGGGTCCTGACTTATAGTCGTTTAGGCACAAAGTCTTCTGTGACTCTGACATGCATCTGTATCTCAAAAGCATTTAATCTCTTTCGAATCTGGAAGAGAAATACATTCTCTCCTCTCGCACCATATTGCAGTTATGATCCTTTTTTGCTTCTTATATTGAATTCGTAGAGTGATTATCTGCTCATTCGGATTCTACGAATTCAGCTCCACTCGTTACTTGAAGTATGTCGGATAAATGGTTGAGTTTGAGCGATCTTCTCTTTTACTCTGCGATCTTGCTGTTGTGTTCAGATCGTAGAGTTTGTCTGCAGTGCTTTGCTTTATGATTTCGTTCTACGATCTTGTCCCTTTGTTCAAATCGTAGAGTTTGTGAACTGCAGTGCTTCTTAGTGAAATCGTTGAGTTGTTGTCTTTGTTGGCACATTCTTCTACTCAACGATTGTTCCATGTGTGGAGCACTTTTCTGTAATGTCTTGTCATCCTGTATTACTCCACGATTTCTTTTATTTGTGCAAATCGTATAGATCTCGTATGCTTGCTCTTTAAGTTTACTCTACGAACTTGCTAGAACGTGTATATCGTAGAGTACATTTCTTCTCTAGTTCAGCGTTAACTGCTGGCTAGCTTAGCTGACTGTTCGAGGATCGTAGAGTTCAGCTCTACGATTTGTACTTGATCAGTTCTTTAATTTAGCTTGTATATTCAGTAGACCTCCTGCACATCTGACTCTCTTTGATGATCGTAGAGTTATCCTGGTAAGGAGTCGTATAGTTCACTCTACGATTTATACAGAATCGTTGAGTCTTCTTTGCAAGGAATCGTAGAGTCCGTTCTACGATCGTATAGACTGATCAGATCAAACATAAGATCAACCTAACAGATTTGATCTTTTCTAACTAAGTCCTTTCTTACATTGTTACATCATTATATTGAAAGGACTTTACAGACTCTGACATACATAATATACAGTAATGATTCATTCTTATGCTACTCTGCTTATATCACACATCTTTTATGCAGAGTGACTCCTACTGAAAGATCAACCTAACATTTCTGATCTTTAAAATCTAAGTCCTTTGTACACAGATATCTTTTAAAAGGTGATAAGTAGGTTTTATACCTACTATTTCGATGTCAACTTGCTTTAACTTTCGCTTGTTCTCATTAGTTTTTATTACTTTTCATGCTTTTATGTCTCTTTTGTAGGTTTCATGCTCCATAGCTCTTTATTGGCCGTTTCCATCGTTTTGTGGACAAACCCGCGTGTTTTGGACTAGAACTTGTGCGGGGAGGAAGAATTGCAGCTTTTGGGACAAAAGTGGTTCAATGCGGGAGTGATAAGCGTGATGATCGGATGCAGCAGAAAATAAAGCTCAAATCCCAATACTGGTGCACGGCGCAGCTGCGCCCCAATCCTTCACAAACACGGCGCAGCTGCGCAGTCCCTCTAAGGCTGCCTGACTGGTGCACAGCGCAGCTGCGCCGAATTCCTTCACATTTTCTGCGCAGCTGCGCAGTCCCTCTGCTGTGTATTTTACTGCCGTGAGGCGCAGCTGCGCCCCATCTCAGTACAATCACGGCGCAGCTGCGTCGGTTCTTTGCCCCAAAAATCCTGATATGACTTTTTGAACGGGCCAATTAAATTGCTTCATGCTACAGTGATCGCGAGGAAGCGCTTGAGGCTATATATATCAGTAGTATCAGTCCAAGCTAGATATAGAAGATAACATAGAGAATAGCTAGGTCAAAAGGAAGAAGAGAGAGCTCATTGTTCATTTCCATTCTTTGTTTTCGTTATTCTCTCTTGTTCCTTGTGATTTAGCTAGAGTAGTTTAGCTTAGGGCTGGGCATTGGAAGTTTGAAGCATTGTGTCAACATTAGAACTCCGGATTTGAAGAAGAGAAACCGAGCTTTCCATTTCTTAACTCTTGTTTTCTCTTTCTTTTCATTTGTAGCTCCAATGTATGAACATTTGTGGATGATGGTTGTTATTTCTATTATGAACTAACTTCTCTTATGGGATTATAATGAAACCTAGGGTTTAGTTCAATTTGTTATGCTTCCTTGTTTTGGCTAAATGATTATGTATGGATTGTCTAATGTGGTTTATTTTAATTGTTTAAATGTTTGATCATCATTTACCTTGTTAACTCACACGGAACCGAGATGGAGAGTGTGAGTGTAGAACTGACCATGTTAGCTTGTGTTCATGATTTCACATGACGTTGGATTGCATGATTAGTGCTAAGGATAGACATATACCGAAGCACCACACGTAGTCTTTTGAAAACTTGCGCTTAAACCCGTTTTTCTCTAAGTCACATAGACATATAGTGATTTAATTAACTTGGGTGTTCTTTCCCGTTCTGTTGCCCTTCGGGTCGGATCTGGGTTGGATATGGGTATGATACAACGAGGGTTGGTCATGCTTTAGTTTCGTGTTTTTGACTAACAATCCGAGATAATCAGTTAGGTTTAACAGGAAGTAGCACAGTTGAATGGCGCCCTAGGTGAACTTATAATCCCATACCTCCTTTGTCTACTTAAATCGTTTATTATTTAGTTGTCTTTAATTGTCTTAGCTTAAATTTAATTCACAACTCATTAATTTACTTGACACTGTTTAAAGAAACCAATATAGTTTTAAAACTGTTGCTTGATAGTATAGTAACGATTCATAGTCTTCGTGGGAACGATACTTTACTTACTTTATATTACTTGTTGACCACGTGCACTTGCGTGTAAGTGTTGATTTGTCATGCGTACGATTTGACACCCAACAAAAGGACTTTATAACATTTGAACATTCAACTTTCATTTTCTTTTATAAGACAAGATAGTTTACAGCAAGATCATATTTGCGTTAAACAAGTGTCTAGATTTACAGTATTTAGACATAGGTAATATATATCATACACACATGATCATGTAGACACATAATTTGATTAACATATAATCACTTTGTCAATTAAGCACATAAGCACTTTCAGAGTATCTAAGCACATAATCAATTAAGCACATTAGCACATAAGCACTTTGTCAGATACACATTGACAATCAACCATGTAAGCACATTTACCACAATCATTTTTGCACAACAATCATCATCATCAAATCAAAACAACCTTCAACAACAAGGTTTGGAAAGAGAGGAAAGCTTAATCCTCGATTTATTGGCCTATTTGAAATCCTTGACCGAATAGGAACTGTCGCCTACAGACTAGCTCTACTACAAAACATGTCCCGCATTCATAACGTTTTTCACATATCTATGTTACGTAAATATGTGAAGGACCCAAATCACATTACTGAGTTAGAGGCAGATGAGATAGCGGAAGATTTAACATATGAGGAGATACCTGTCAAGATCTTGGATAGGAAGGAGCAGATCTTACGCTCAAAGATTATACCTCAAGTCAAGATTTTATGAAAAAACTAAGATATTGAGGAAATGACCTGAGAGTTGGAATCTGAAAAGAGAGCTAAGTATCTTGATCTTTTCGAAATGTCAGGTACGTAAATTTCGGGACGAAATTTCATTAGGAGGGGAGGATGTAAGACCTCGAATTTTAATAAATAGATTTTAATTTTTCTCATAATTTTATGCTTAACAGTGAGGTGTTAAATTAATAAAGATTAAAGTTAATGATATTATGCGCAAAATTTTTATATCGGACAATATTCGATTGGTCAGGTAATATTCGTTCTATTGGGGAATATTCGTTCTGTCGATTAATATTTGTACGATGGTGCCGAAATATTCAGTTATGGGTGGACCCTACAATGAAATATTATCGGATATAGGAAACGATAGAAGTAACCTTTCTAAATAAAAATGGTCAATGGTATTATCACTTTTAATTGTTAAAATACCCAGTGATAAATATATAGTAGCATATGGTATTTTACAGCAGCACACGGTATTACACAATTATTGAACTGATAAAGTGGCTATTGCACAGTATTTCATCAATAATTGTCATTACACAGTATTTTATATTATTGAATTAATAATTGTCATTACACAATATTTTATATTATTGAATCAATAATTATCATTGTACAATATTTTACATTATTAATTGCACAGTGTTCCATATTATTGAATCAATAATTGTCATAATGCACAACATCTTGCATTATTGGGCCAATAATTGTTACGGTAGTAGTCACGGGTACTAAACAGTTAGATATATTTATTATTTGGAAAACACTGTATGTTCAATAATTGATATATTAAATCAATAAAATAATATGAAACTGTGTAATGCGTGTAAGTGTGTAATACGTATAAATGTGTAACACGTGTAAATGTGTAACGCGTGTAGGCGTGAAACATGTGTTAGTCAAAGAACGGTGCAGATTACAGTGTGAAACGTGTGTTAGTTGATGAATGATTTAGATTAAAAGATGAGATTAAAATGTGTAACATGTGTGTGAAGAAGTTGGTTAGGCTCTGGCTATAAATAGAGGGCTTAGCATAAGGAATTTCATACATTCCTCACTTAATCTTCTTTCCACTCTCTAAATATTTCTTAGTATAAGTGTCTCTCTGAGTGCATTAAAATTATCTTAAGCATTAAATATCTAGAAGGGTACGAGTATTGTTAAAGTTGATCAACCTCATAAAAGCTATATTAGTCACGAGATAAGGTAAGAGATATTATTTTCTTTCAAACTCTTAAACTTATTACGGTAAGGGGTATCATTTTTTTCACCATCATAAAGGGATATCATAGTCTTTCTTACTTGTAAGGGATACCATCTTTTTCATCTTACATTATTTAAACTTACTACGGTAAGAAAGTATCTCATCTGTACCTCTAATATTATTAAACGGTGAAAATTCTTGAATTAATAATTCATTAATATTCCCTTAATAGTTTGCATTTCATCTAATATCCTTTGATAAAAATATTCTTATTAAATTTCCATCGTTATATTTGAATTATGAACTTATGGACCTTGAACTTTTGAACTGGCGATATAGGTTAAAGGCGATATAGGATAAAAGCGATATAATTGTTAGGTGTCTTTGGTCGGATAACAAGGACACGTGATTAATGTTCTCTTTGACCGGGGGCAAAGATGAACTGTTGTTTGGCATGATCATGACCAGTGGTGTTTCAGATGATAAAAGTTGATGATGATTTTCTTAAAAAGAGACACTAGTAGACATCATGATCTACTTGATTCTCTTAGTGTTGGTTATTTCACTGCAGTTGAACTTTGTTTAAGAATTTAACTGCTATTTTTGATTTAAATCTTGCTGTTTATATTACTCTGTTAATAACTCAGCTGCAGTTGTTGATTTAAAACTTGTTGTCTATTATATTCGATTAAGAACTCAACTGTTGAAGGCTAAGAATAAATTATTTTTCATTACCTTAGTCATAATATATTTTACTGGGCTATTTGAGCTCACCCTTTCCTTTTTGTTCAGTTGTGCAGGAAATGAGAGCGTAGCCAGGACTAGCGGGGAGGAAAGGGGAATGGAGTAGCGGTCCGAGAGAGTTGCTATAGAAGTCTTCACTGTATTGTAGAATAGTAATAATCGTAAAGACTTATTTGTGTATTATTGGGTACTATACAGTGTGTTGTAAGAATTTTGCAGTAGTCTTTTGACGACGCAAATCGGGTGGTGTGGGCTCGATTTGGGGGCGTCACAACATGACTGATGTCATACTGTCAAGATAGTTGTCAGACACATCTTCTTCTGTCTTGTATCTGAAATATCCAACGGTCACTTAATATCTTGAGATTCTCAATATCAAGTCTTCTCAATGTCGATTCCAGGTCAGATCTGATTGAACTTATACGAATTTCCTAATTGTATAGTTCCTTTAGGTTTTTCTTGGCTCTAACATCCGCTCTACGATCTGTAGGCTCTATAAGTTTTTTTCACGTTCTGCAGACTTTACAATTCTTCAATTCTGTGTTATGCAATTTATAAATTTTTGCGAACTATTTTACGATCTTCATTCGGCTTTACATCCTTGTTTGAACTCTGCATTTTGCTTAGCCTTACGATCTTCAACTCTTTGTTCTTCTTAGCTTTACTATCAGCTCTAAGAGACTTTATTTTGCTTTATGAACTTGGAGCCTTCTTTACTCTACGAATTCTAAGCTAACTATACTTCATGCTTTCCTTCTTTGCCTGTAGACATTAGATAATCTTCTAGCCAAGCTTAGTTCACTTCCTAAGAACTAAGACTTTTCTCTCTTTAAACTTGATCAGCTCCCCTTTACTTATCTACTTGATCAGCTCTCCCTCACTTGTTCACTTACTACTGTAGGATTATGAAATTCCACTTTATCTTTGTTCAGTATTCTTTTTCCATTTTAGTGGAAATCATATGTTCTCATCTGCTATCAAACTAGCTATTTGGTTCATGCTCTGCTCAGTCTCCTTCAACCAGTTTTCTCATATCACTTCCTTATTGGAGAACTCCTTGATAAGATCATCCCAATCATTTGTTGTAGTGGATCTATCTCTTTGTGTCGCTGACTTTATGAACTCTGATAGGTATAACATTGAGGCAACTCATTAGGAATTCAACTCTACGTTCCGAAGTAGCTTAACGATATTGACTCAACGATCTGATTCAATTCAACTTCATTCTACGATCTTGAGTACTTTAATCTGTTCAGCACCTGTGAGCTTCTTTCTTCACTTCTTTAGCTAGAGCCTTTGTCTTTGCTATGCAGTGATGAGTCTGCTTGACAGAATTCTATGAATTGTTCATTTGAGTTGATCTTGTGGGATGACCTCTTGCTCCTTCTGATTCTTCTTCCCCCTAGGAAGTATGTTTGATTTATCTAATATTGTGCTTAAATATTCTCATCTCCTTAGCACAAGGTTTCTTAAAATCTTCTCGTTATTGTTCAGCTTTTATCTTTAGTGGTTCTTTGTTGATCTTGTTTCTTCTCATCGATATTTTTTGTTTTGCTTTCTATAATCTTCTCTTTACTCTGAGATCTCCTTCTTGCTCAACAATCCTGATCGTTTTGCTCTTCTTCTTCAGAGTTTTGATCATCGATCTTGAGGTTTGCTATAAATTCTATGAACTTGATTTTACTCAATGATCTGTGAGTCGTAAGTCGTAGAGTTGAGTTTAAGGCATCTTACTAAACAATTCTAGCTTGTTCTACGACGTCTACTGTTTTGTCTGTTACTTCAAACTCTTAATTTGGTTTTTCTGAAGCTCTGTTCGATTCAACGATCCTGATTTGCTTTGCCCGATGATCTATTTGTTCTACACTTGATAACTCTGTGATGATGGTCTTCAATTTCTATTATTCTATTCTTGACTTTGCTGCTCCTCTGTTGTAGTTGATCTTCAACCTAGTCTATTACATTTTAGATAATACTCTGTATTTAGATTCAATCTAACAAATTTAATCCCTAACGTCCTTTTTACAACAATGTTCTTATAAGGATAATACATAGTTTATCTTTTGGATCAACCTAACAAGTTTGATCCCTAATCCAAGTCTAGCTTTTTCAGTTTGGATCAATCTCACATTTTTGATCTCTAAGTCATTTTACAATTATTATTCTTTCAAGGACTGTATGAAGGTGAACAAATGTCTATATACTCACATTTATTTTCATAATGTTATCGTTCTTCTTTTTCCTTTTCTTTCATATACATACTTAACTTAAATGAAAACTGTAAATGTAAACACATATAACTCTACGAAGCATGAAGTACATATATAACTCTACGAAGCACGAAGCACATATATACCTCTACGAAGCCCATATAGGTAATATAACACATATAGAACGAATATTGCAGGGTTATTTTGTCATTATCAAATCCAAATGGGTTTACCACATAAATTTACTAACAAAGGGTACAACTGTTATTTAAAAAACTAAAAGGAATGTGAATGCTATTATAGTTGTGTATATAAAATGTCATTATAATTTATTCTATTTAAACTATTACAATAAATTTAAGAATTTTGTCACATTGTGTGTTACAATTCATGAGAAGAAAACTCTTTTTGAAAGCAACAAAACAAATCGTACTTTTTTTATGAAACAAAGTAAGTATCAAATGTTGCATCACCCAAAAAAAATATTATACAAAGAAAAAAATTTTGAATTTAATTTTTATTATAGTAAATTAAATAAAAATTTATGAAATTATACATGGGTATGAGAAGTTAATGAAACCAAATCCACAACTTAATATTGTGGAGAGTATAAGTATTTATTGAACCAACTTTTGCAATAATTCCACTTATCTAGATCTATATTATAAAGCTTTCATGGAGGCTTCCTCCACAAGTTTAGTGTAATTGGGTTACATTTTTTTATTTTTTTTTACTCTTTTATCTTTACAATTTTAGATATATTATTATTTTATTTTTTTTAATGTTAATTTTTTATATCTTTCTATTTATTCTATTAAATTTTATAAATTTTTTATTTCACTTCCATAATTTACACAAGGCGTGTGCAGCGGGGACCGATAAATAGAAGCAGTGGGACATGTTAGTTCTTAAAACGAAAAGACCCCTGACCAAATGTGACATACCACAAGCATCAAAAAAATGTCTCCCTTCTCCTTACCCACTGTTTTGCTCCTCCTCACCTCCCTTTGGTGGTTCATCCACCGCTGGAAAACCCCAAACCGCCACCGTAAACTGCCGCCTGGCCCTCGACCCTTACCAATAATCGGCAGCCTTCACTTATTAGGCACCCTCCCCCACCGCGCCTTCAACAACTTAGCCAAAAAGTACGGCCCCATAATGTCCATGCGGCTCGGTTCCATCCCGGCCATCATAGTCTCATCTCCCGAAGCCGCCGAGCTCTTCCTAAAAACACACGACGCCGTTTTCGCCAGCCGGCCCAAAATCCAAGCCGCCGAATACGTGTCTTATGGGAGCAAGGGCGTGGCCTTCACGCAGTACGGATCGTATTGGCGGAGCGTTAGGAAATTTTGTACGCTAGAGCTTCTTAGTACTACAAAGATTGATTCGTTTTCTGGGATGAGAAGGGAGGAGCTTGGGTTGTTGGTGGCGGCGATTAGAGGAGCTGCGGTGGCGCGTGAGGTGGTGAATGTTTCGGAGAAAGTGGGTGGGGTGATTGAGAATATGACGTATAGGATGATGTTTGGGCGCAGTAGGGATGAGAGGTTTGATCTTAAGGGTGAGATGAAGGAGCTCATGGATTTGGCTGGAGCGTTTAATGTCGCTGATTATGTGCCATTTCTTGGACCATTGGATCTTCAGGTATGTATTGTTCTTACTGAGTTGGAGATATATTTTTAATCTGTGCTAAGGAGTTTTTTTAATTCGTTTTAAAATTATAAATACATTTATTTTTAGAATATATCAGTATAATTTAGATTGAGTGTATATTAATACTATCATGTTACTGCTAGTACTATATTTTGGATTAATATTAAGAATTTAATTGAAAAGTAAAATATGTCTTGAAATCGTGATTTTTAGAATGCATATCTGATTTTAGGACAGTAAAATTAGAAGATAGGCGTGATTCCATGTAGTTAGAGTTAATATGGGAGTATGGGACTTGTAGCGTGTGTATTAAGGAATTTATCAAAGATAATACTACGTCAATCGTTTATATATTTATTTACGAGTGATTATTAAGGAATTTATCAAAGATAATACTACGTCAATCGTTTATATATTTATTTACGAGTGATGTTAAAAATCTCAAATTTTTAATTTTAAAAAATATCTTAAATGATATGTTGTCATAATATTAATTAAGTAAATTTTATATAATTAATTATGCTATAAATTATTATTAAAATATTTAATATCATGTTATACGAGTGTTATTTAGAATCAAAAATTTAAATCCTTAACATCACGTTTTATTTATAAAGGGGGAGACCTTCACCAGCTTTGGTAAAGCCTTAATCCGCTCCTCATTTGCCCCTTCAAGATTTTACGATTCTCTCGAGTTTTAAGCTTTTCTTATTTTATCATTCAACGTTAAGGATCTTCTTATATCCTTTGAATTTAAAAATTATTTTTTAATTTATAATTTAATTTTTAAATCAATAATATAATAATATTAATTATGAACATAACACGTGTGTTTAAAGTATCTTCAAAAACTTCACATTAGTCAACTATATCACTATCACCAAGGTTCGCAACGTGAAATTGGACTGTATCATCTGGTGTGATTCCATGCCATTAATTAATAATTTTTAAAAAGTAAGACGATTCAAATTTTTTAAGGACCCATCGCCCTATAAACTATAATATATGTTGGTAGCATTTATGATTATTTTTTTTCATCCCAAGTGTGATAGTTGAAAAATTAAACCAAGTGTGAAAGTTAGTCAAATTATCCAAACAATAATTGTGAACTATATAAAAGGAAGGAGAGGATACTCAGAGTCAATTTGGTTTCGTGAAATCTTGGCAAAATCATTCAAGAGTTGGCATCCCCTGATCCCCATAAACAACTATATTTTCTTTTATTTTATATTTTAGGCAAGTGATATTGTTAGAAATAAAATATTATAGTGTCATTACTAATAAGTGACGTATAAACGGTTAAGTATCGAAGTTAAAACTATAATATTATATTTGGATCGAATGAATAAATGTAAGAATTGAATGACTAATTTATATAGAATTAAAAAAATTTAGTTTGATTGCGATTAGAATGGAATAAACTATTTTTTCAAAATTTATGAATTTTATTCCTTGATGGAGAATATGGAATAACTCATTTTAACTTGAATGAAATGAATTATTTCACTCTCTATTTTCTCTTATATTCTATTCTTTTACCTATTATATTCCTTCAATTTAAACGTAATATAAGTATTATATAAAAATATTATTTTATTTGAAATATTTATTCTGCCAACATTTTTTTTTTTTTTTTGCCAATATCTTGTGTTAATAGATGTTCTTTTCTTTAGCTAATAGCTATCATCCCACTAATATCTTGTGCTGCCTTGCACGGTATTGCAGTATATTTGATTGGACTTGAACTCTCGTTAATTGTGTTTGTATTTTGACTTTCAAATATAGTGCAGAATAATTTAATATCCGCCAAAAATATATAAATGTTAATATTGTCAAAGGAAAAAATGAAAATAATAATGTTAGAATAATAAGTATTATTTTAAATATTGAGTATTATTAAAATAATTACAAAAATATATATTGTGAAATATATAATTACTCTAAAAGTTTTTTTTTTCCCTTTTAAAATATCAACGGCCAAATATATACTGACCGAACATTGAATATAACATTTTTCTCTACGATGCAACCCTTTTCTATATATATCACAAAAAATTAATAAGGCATAGAAATTAAAAAGTTACATTTGTAATATTTTTTGTTTTTATAATTTGGTGTACATTTTCCATGAGTATTATTTGTTAACCACAATTATAGAATCAGAGAGGTTTACTTCACTTATGGTAGTTTTTTTAATTCTCTCTTATCAACCATAGGGATTGACTCGACGTTGCATGGCAAACCGAGATGCTGTCGGTAAGATCTTGGAAATTATTGTCAATGAGCATGAAGAAGCTGCTAGAAATAATGAACATAAAATGCATGAAAGGGATTTTGTTGATGTATTATTATCAGTAAATGGAAAGTCTTCAAATACACATGATGATCTATCACACATGATTGATCGAAATAGCCTCAAAGGAATCATAGTAGACATGATTGCAGGAGCTATTGATACTTCACATACGGCAATTGAATGGATCTTCACAGAACTCGTAAGGCATCCGAGAGTCATGAAAAAACTTCAAGAAGAAGTTAAGAATGTTGTGGGAGACAATGAAATCGTTGAGGAAACGGATTTGGTCAAGTTTATATATCTGGATATGGTGATTAAGGAAAGTTTTTAATAGATTCCACCATTTCAATGATAATGACAGAAATGAGAAATAGCTCGAGAAAGAAGTTGAATTAATATTGTATATTCAACGTATAGGTTATTACATTGACTCTTAGTATTGATACTAATACAATTCAGTTATATGAGCTAGACTACCCTGCTTATCATCCACATCATGCTGTTGCTTATCTTGCTTCTGTGTATACTTGGTTGCTGTTAGTGAGAGTGCATTTGATATTTTGCTCCTCAGCACTATGACTGGTGCTGCATCCTTTGATACTGCTCCCACATGGATAGCACGTGCAATTCCATTTGCTACACCACTAACGCCACTTGTTGTACCAGCTGCGTCACTAACGCCACTTGTTGTACCAGCTGCGTTTGCTGCACCACTAACTTCAATTGGTTCACTGATCACCTTGTTCACTCTATTACCCCCCCCCCCCCCCCAAGTTGGAGGGGCACAAGGATTGTGCAACCCCAACTTGGATGCTAAAAACCAATGAGGTACATTGCCTAAAGCTTTAGTAAGAAGATCAGCTAGTTGATCCTTACTAGTAATTTTGACAGGAGAAATGATCTCATCCTGCACTTTTTCCCTTACAAAATGACAATCAATCTCTATATGTTTTGTCCTAGCATTATAAACTGGATTTGCAACTATATCTATTGCTGCTTTATTGTCACAATAGATAAGAGTAGGACCAGTAAATGAAACTTGAAAATCTTGTAAGAGGCTACGTAACCATAAAACCTCACAAGTGGTGGTTGCAAGAGCTCTGTACTCTGCCTCGGCAGTGCTCCTAGAAGTCACAGATTGCTTTTTAGATTGCCAAGAAATAAGTGAAGACCCCAAGAGTAAACAAAAACCTGTAATTGATCTTCTAGATGTAGGAAAACTACCCCAATCACTATCACAATATCCAGTCAAAACCAGATTATTGCTAGAAGAATAGAACAAACCTTGACCTGCTGTACATTTAAGATACCTCATTACTCTGACAGCTGCAACAAGTTGTTTTTCTCTTGGATGTTGCATAAACTGACTCAATAGCTGAACTGAATAACTAATGTCAGGTCTAGATAAAGTAAGATACAATAACTTGCCAACCCAACTTCTGTATATAGAAGGATTTGAAAGCAATGCACCAGAATCAGCATTGTTATGAAGTTTAGTATGCTGATCTAATGGAATGGTTAAAGGTTTAGCATCCAATAAACCAGCTGAATCCAGTAAATCAAGAATGAATTTTCTTTGACTGAGAAATATACCATGCTTATCTCTAACAACTTCAAAACCCAAGTAATACTTGATTTCACCCAAATCTTTAATACCAAATTTTGTATCAAGCAAATGCTTCAAAACTGTAACTTGATTAAAATCATCACCTATAACCAGAATATCATCTACATACACAACTACAGCTATAAACAAATTCCCATTCTTGAGTGTAAAAAGGGAATAATCTGCTAAAGACTGTGTATAACCAGCTTTCAACAAGCTGTCAGTGAGCTTGGCAAACCATTGCCTAGAAGCTTTCTTAAGACCATAAAGAGATTTCTGCAGTTTACATACCAGATAAGAAGAATGAGCTGGTACAATATAACCCTGAGGAAGATCCATGTAAATTTCTTCTAACAAATCTCCAAGTAAGAAAGCATTGTTCACATCCATTTGATGTATCTGCCAATTCCTTGCGGCTGCTATTGCTAAAAGAACTTTAACTGTGACCATTTTGGCCACTGGTGCAAAGGTATCATGGTAATTTTCACCTTCTGCCTGAGTATAACCCTTGGCAACAAGTCTTGCCTTGTATCTTTCAATTTCTCCATTTGCAAGGTATTTTATCTTATACACCCATTTGCATCCAACTGTGGTCTTGTCTTTGGGGAGTTCAACTAACTGCCACGTGTTATTAACCTCTAAAGCACTAAGCTCTTTATTCATAGCTGCTATCCAATTAGGATCCTTAGCAGCTTGAGCAAAATATACTGGTTCTTTCATAAGTGATAGATTTGCTATGAATTTTGATGAGAAATAGGAAATGAAGAATAAGAGAGATAATTTGTAAGAGCAAATTTAGAAGACTGAGATGTATAAAAGTCTGCACAAGGAAATGTTGAATAAGGAACAGTTGAGAACAAGCTAGTTGGCTTATCAGAAACATCATAGTCTCTCCACTACTGTGGTCTTGTTTTAGTTCTAGTAGAAGCTCTAATAGGAACATCAGAATTGTTAGCAGATGAAACATCATTGAGAGAATTAGAAGGTTCAACAGTATTCTGTGAAGAATCTTGAGAAAACTGTTCAGGACTATCAGAAACAACAAATGTGTTATCAACAGAAGATCTAGTACATGGATTAACACTTGACGTGTTCTGATTTGATGTTTAATCTGTAAAGGTGTCAACCCAAGGTAAAATGGTATGTGAAACATTCTCAGAATTAGTATTGGATTGAGAGATAAGAAAAGGAAAATCAGTTTCATGAAATTTAACATGTCTGGTCACAAATATTTTCTTAGTGTTGAGATCAAGTATCTTGTATCCTTTTTGGCCTCTAGGATAACCTATAAACACTCCCCTCACTGCTCTAAGAGCAAATTTATCTGTTGAATGTACGAAAGCAAAAGCCAAACAACCAAAGACTTTTAAAGTATCATACTTGGGAGGACATCCAAAAAGCATTTCATGAGGACTTTTGTACTTGAGAACAGGAGTAGGTAGTTTGTTACTGATAAAAGTGGCTGCAAGAACACACTCCCCCCAATACTGTATGGGTAATCCAGATTGAAATCTCAGACTCCTTGCCATCTCAAGTAGATGTCTATGTTTTCTTTCCACCTTAGCATTTTGTTGTGGTGTATAAACACATGAACTTTGATGTAAAATTCCTTGAGAAGAAAGAAACGAAGTGATGTCTTTATTAAAGAACTCAGACCCATTATCACTTCTGAACATTTTAATAGGTTTATCAAATTGAGTTTTGACATAAGCCATAAAATCTAAAAGAACATGAAAAACATGTTGTTTGGTTGGTATAAGGTCCATTTTGAGTAGATGTAGCATAAGGTCCCCACAAATCAATGTGTATGAGATCAAAATTGCAAGAAGCATAACTAGTACTTTGATTAAAAGGTAATCTGCACTATTTTGCAATGGGACAAATAGGACAAGGTTTATTACAAGAATGATCAATGTCTGATGCAACAACATCAATTTTATGCAAGATAGATGAAGAAGCATGCCCTAGTCTCAAATGCCACAGGACACTCATTCTAGATTTAGAAACTGAATTGACATAACTGGAACGAAAACTTGAACCACAAGTGGATGAACTAAGTTGTAAATGATATAATCCTTCAAGCTCTTTACCAACTGCCAAGACTTTCTTCTGATTCTGGTCCTGAAATATACATTTCTCAGGATAAAATAAAACTGAACAATGTGAATCTCTGGTTAGTGTACTAATGGATAAGAGATTGTATTTGAAGGTAGGCACAAACAGCACATTGTACAATGTCAGATTGGGACTTAATTTCACAGAACCAACTTGATTTATCTTCACTGTGTTGCCTGTGGGCAAGGTAATATCTAAAGGATAATCCAAATGAGAAATATCATGCATAACTTTTGAATTGTTACACATGTGATCTGTAGCTCCTGTGTCAATGATCCAGGTTTGAGAAAACAAATGAGATAAGGAAGAAAACATTGAGGCAGTACCTGCAATGTGAAGATGATCTTCTGGAGATTTTACACTTTTATTTGCTAGCATCTGTTGCATCATTTTATTGACCTGAGACAATTGTGATTGCAACATTTCCATCTGTATGGAATCATCATGTAGTGCAGTATTCAGAACATTAGCATTCAAGGCATTAGTATCAACACATGTCTGCATTGCCTTTGGAATTGTTCTAAAATTATAATTGGTAGTTGGGAACTTCCCTTTCTTCTTGCCTTTCCTTGGTGGATACCCATTCAATTTGAAACAAGTATCTCTTGTGTGATTTTCTCCATTACAATAAGAACACTTCAGAAGCTGTTTAGAAACTGAACATTGAGTATTAGAAGTAACAGCAGTGTTTGGAATCTGTCCTTGATGATGAGTAGTACCATACTGTGAATATGCAGAATTTGTAAATTCCTTGTATTGAGACTGAATAGCAGTAGGAGACTTCATATTCTTGCCTGTGGCAGCAAAACTTGCACCATCTAAATGATTAGGTAAATAACCTTGCCTTTGTTTCTCGTCCTGCTTAATCAAAGAAAAAGACTGCACTACAGATGGTAATGGATCCATCATTAAAATCTGTCCCCTCGCTGTGGCATAACTGTCATGAAGGCCCATGAGGAACTGTATAAGTTTCTTCCTTTGCTCTCTTTCTTCTTGGATCTTATGCGCACCACAAACACAATTCGCAATTGGTTCTAAAACCCCATATTTATCCCATAAATTCTTAAGTCTATGAAAGTAAATCTCCACAGACCTATTTCCCTGCTCAAGTGAATGTATGTCTCTTGATATTTCATAAATTTTGTGACCACAAACTCCAGAAAACCTCTCATGAAGTTCATTCCATACTTCAACTACTGAACTAACAAAGTTCATTCCATCACTGATTTCATCAGAGACTGTGTTCAGAATCCAGGTAATTACCATGTCATTTACTCTATCAAATTGAGCTCTTAAAACTGTGTTTTCTGCAGGTTTAGGAAAAGAACCATTAACAAGTACCAACTTGTTTTTAGCAGACAAAGCTATTTGCATAGATCGTTTCCAAGGACCAAAGTTTTATATTCCAGTAAGCCTTTTAGCAATTAGAATCAGTCCAGGATGATCATTATTATGCAGATATAGAGGATGAGCATTCGATTCAATAGACAGTGAATCAAAATCATTATGTTCAGGTTCATCACCTTGATTCTGCGTATTTGATATGGATGGAGCAGGGGAAGTATTCACTACGACATTAGCATAGCTAGGTTTATGGTAAGGAAGAGCCATTGATGTAAAAAAAATTAAGAAAATCAAGCCAGATCTAGAAAAATTGGTCTGAACGAAATCACAATTTCGAATAAGAACATCAACAACTTGAAAACTTGATAAAGAATTAAGTAAATCAAGATAAACAAACTCAGTTTGACTCAGAAATGACTGAATTTGATCTCTGCTCTGATACCATAATAGATTCCACCATTTCAATGATAATGACAGAAATGAGAAATAGCTCGAGAAAGAAGCTGAATTCATATTGTATATTCAACGTATAGGTTATTACATTGACTCTTAGTATTTATACTAATACAATTCAGTTATATGAGCTAGAATACCCTGCTTATCATCCACATCATGCTGCTGCTTATCTTGCTTCTGTGTATACTTGGTTGCTGTTAGTGAGAGTGCATTTGATATTTTGCTCCTCAGCACTATGATTGGTGTTGCATCCTTTGATACTGCTCCCACATGGATAGCACGTGCAATTCCATTTGCTACACCACTAACGCCACTTGTTGTACTAGCTGCGTCACTAACGCCACTTGTTGTACCAGCTACGTTTGCTGCACCACTAACTTCAATTGGTTCACTGATCACCTTGTTCACTCTATTAGTTTTAGGTTACATCCAATTGCACCACTATTAGTTCCTCGCGAATCAATGGAGGACATTGTGATTAGTGGATATTTTATACCTAAACAGTCGCGAATTTTTATTAATTCATGGGCAATGGGACAAGACGCTGACTTATGGTCTGAGAATGTCGAAGAATTTCTTCCTGAGAGGTTTGTTGATAAGCGTATAGATTTTAGAGGACATGATTTTGAGTTTACACCATTTGGTTCTAGTCGAAGAGGGTGTCCTGGGATGCACTTAGGGTTAATCAATACTCGACAGATTGTAGCACAATTGGTGCATTGCTTCCACTGGGAGCTACCCACGGGCATGTCAGCTAGTGATTTGAACATGGATGAGAAATTTGGTCTAACATTACCAAGAGCAAAGCAATTGTGCGCGGTGCCTAGTCTTCGTCTATGAATAAGTAATGTTTTTAGAATTCTTAAGTTTAATCATAATTGGTTATTTTAATTCTAAGTTGTATTAATGTTCTCAATACGTGTAATATAAATCTGGTTAGAATAAAATTGTTACATTCTTTAACTATTGCCAAATTTTATATATTTTTTTGGTTATATTAGTTATAGTAAATGTTGTATCTGTGCTGACCAATCAATAAAATAGAATTAAAATAAATATTTTCTATAATAAATATAACAAAAAATTATAAATTTTATAATTATCAGTGGTGTCACAATTTCACCTTAATCGGATTCATGCTACATCTATCCGAGTCGGAGGCTAACGAGTCATTGTTCAAATATCAAAGAATAAAAACCATAAAACAACAGTATTAAGTCATGTTTTTTTGTAGTCAGTTGACGAGATTTTTAGGATCGTTTCTTATTAATATAATCATAAAAAATTGCTACCAAGATGGGAAAATAATGATTAAATTTCTTAACAAGTAAAGTTTCAGGTTATTTAATTATTTATTAAATATATATAGAATTATATTTTGTTGAAAATTGTTTTTCAGCTATCACTATCATAATATCTAGGGTTTATAGAAGTCTCTAGCTAGATTTGTAACTGTGAGGATCTGAATTTTCATAATTTCTTTAATAATATCAAATGAGAATTTAATTGATTAAATTATCAAGATTGTTCAAATTAATTATTATTTTATGTGATTTAAGGTATGTGATGAGATTTAATTAATAAATTAAATCTGTGCAGAGATTTTGATAAATGGAATTGAATTGAAGTAATTAAAAAGTAAATAAATTGTTTAAAAATAATTTATTAAGAATAAGAGAAATTTCAGGTAAATGTACAATAAATTGTACAATTAAATGGAAATGCAGAAATTATAATTTAATTGAGGTTACGTGGTAATGTGAAAATTTATTAAATTTGACATGTATATTTATATATGTGAATGTTTAATTGATAATTATAAATGTTTTTAAATATGGAAATAAAGGGATTAATAATTAAATTAATCCAATTTTAAATGAAAAGCGAATGGGGAAGTTAATAAAATTGTAATTATTGATTTTGGATTTTATCAAGAATTTTGGTGAAAATTTAGAAATTGATTGAGAAGAAATGTAATTATATAAATTACATAAAAATAAATTATATAATTTATATAAGAAAATTAAAGTGATGTTTAAAGGAAATTATAATTATATAAATTATATAAGGATAAATTATATAATTTATATAAGAAAATTAAAATAATGAGAGAGTTAATAAATGTGAAATTATTGATTAATTGATAATTATGGAGGAATTTAAGAAATTATTTAAGAAATGAGAATGTAAATATATAAATTATATAATATTAAATTATATAATTTATATATAAAGAAATTATTGTAAATATTAAAGAAATTGAATAATAAATAAGAAAAATGAATGTTTTAAGTTATTAAAAATTATATTTATGTATAATGGAATTATTATGACTTTTATGAAGAATAATATTTCGGAAACGTGAACATGTTAGTGTAACATGATGTCCAAGTAACGAAGTGAAAAATTATGAAAAATAATTTTTATATGCTATATGTATTAATTTATGATTTTTGGAGGTATAAATTACCTCAAATAACTACATGCATGGCGTTATGCGTGTACAAAATTTGTCAAGTAAGGTACCTAAAAGAGGTATTAATATTAATGATAAATCATGTTATGATTTTTGGTAAATTAAAATAAATATTTTATATACATTATATAAAATATTTATTACACGATATAATTATATAATGTATTAAATAATTAATTATATATGGAATTAAAACTTGCATGCGTGAATTGGAATAATCCAGAAGCTTAAAGTCGGTGGCATTTTTTTTATTTTTTTTATTCCAAATGGCTAGTGTTTGGTGATTATAAAAAGGAAGAAACAAAAAGAAAAGAAAAAGAAAAAAAAAGCAAGCAAGCTTTCTCTCATCCTCTCTACTTATTCCACCGAGCACCACCACTTTGCCGCCCGAACCTCCATAGCCACCAACCAAGAAGAGAGAAATTATTGGTACTTCCATGGAAGGATTTCAAAGCTTTTTGGAAGGTACAAAATTAATTATTTGATTTATTTTGTGTATTATGGGTAGTAAAATAATTTGGAGAAAAATTAGTAAATAATTATGATAATTATTCTAAATAATTTATGGAAGTATATTTATGAATTTTATCATGTTTGGGGTAATTATGTTGTGGAATTGAGAAGCAAAAATGGTGAAAAAAATGAATAATTTGGCAAAAGGTGGCCACTATTCACGACAGAAACAGATGAAGGAAAAAGGGACGACCGCGCATTGGGCGCGGTCAGATTTGCCGGACGCGTCGTTAAAACGACGACGTTTTGGGCGTATAGGGCAGGGCGCGCCATGCGCGTGAGAAATTTCTGGAAGAAGGCACGAAACGACACCGTTTTGCATCGACTGTAGAGGGGCCGCGCGCTATGCGCTGCCGACGCAATAGGCTAAAATGACGATAGTGCCCCTGCCCTTTTCCAGAAATACCGGCCGTGCCCCTAGAGGCACGAAAATTACAGAATTGCCCCTGGACTTTCCGAAAAATTACGAATTTGTCCCTAACGTTACTGAAATTACGGTTATGCCCCCAGTTTTTTTAGGAAATTCCGGTTATGTCCCTAAGGACGCGGAAATTACCAAAATGCCCTCAGAAAGTGTTTTTAATTGAAATAAATGTTTAAAAATTGTTTTAAAATTCTAGAAAATTTTGGAAAAATACTAAAAATATAGAAATGATGTTTGGGCATTAAATTTAATATTTTTGTAAAAATATTAAATATTGGGGATTAATATTTAAGTATTTTAAATATTAATCAAATGAGTTTAAAGGTTAGAAAATGAATAAATAAAAATCCGGACAGCCGAATATGATAAAATTTAACCGATGAGCTGGGTTGTCCATACTGAAGATATTTGAAATTAAGTTAAATTAATATATTAAGGAACGAGGTTAATATAGTTAATCATATTATTAAAAATTGGCCCAGAAATGATATTAATTAAGTAAATTAATATCACAAAGAGATAAATAATTGTTATCTGATTATTTTATGATCATAGGTTGATCGAGTTAAGGGTTTGAGCTAACAATTTAAATAATTGGACGTCAGGCAAGTTCTTCAGTCCTTTTATGTTAAATGTTGAACTATTATGATATGCAATTCTTATTTTAAATGCATACAAATTATGTGCTATGTGATACGTGTTTAATATGACCACAATATGTTCTTTGTGCAACGATATGAGATATATTGCTATAGTTGAAGCACAAGCACATGATATATGACACACACCAAGCATGTGAAGGTATGTGCTACGTGAAGCATGAACTGTTGAACTTGCTGAGCCGCTGTGCTCATTACTTGTTTAATAAATATTTTTGCAGGAAAGAAATGAAATTGAAGAATATTGGATTATGTTAGAGAGGAATTGCCTAGAAGGTAGAAAACGTGATTGTTATATTGTTAATATTATAATTCAATGTGAGAGATTTGTTAATTTACTATGATGAGTTGTATGTATATATATAAGTTGAATCTGGATATGATAGAAGTTCAATCATGAACTGTGATTGATCAGGATAATTGTTACGATAGAAATTATTATATGTTTGATTACGATTGACGCAACGAGAAATATTTGTATGTAAATAAATGACTGTAAATTTTAAATCAATGAATAGTTATACGGATATGAAATGATATTAAATTTTGAATGATGAGATTTAAGATATTGGTACAAGGAAAGAAAAGAAAAAGTAAAGGTTACGATCCAGGGACTAGGATCGAGAAATTAAGTTTTGAAATATCCAAATATTTTAATACAATGATTAAGAAAAAAAAAATTATACCAAAAATTTGGTAATTGATGACAGTAATGTCAAATTATGGGTTAAATAAGGAGATTAAAGATTTATTAACGAACCGAAATTTGGACGTAAGGAAGATAATGTATAATAAATATCAGAATTAAGTTAAGAATATGGGTCGAATTTCGGGGTCGTTACAGTTGGTATCAGAGCTAGAGGTTATAAACCTTAGGTAAATGATACCTTAGGCTATAACCTAAGTAAGGAAGAGTGCGGTTAGTTGAGTGTTCTGAAAACTCAAGCGTATAGTAAGCTCATGACTCATAATTGTATGGTGGAGCCCCTATAGCGAATGGGCGACTATGGCCTGACTAGGACAAGCTCCTCAACCATATGATTATGGTAAGTTCCTGAGTCCAAATACGTGATAAGTTTGATGAACATGGGGGAATTAAAATAGAAAGATGTAAGTTAAGAAATACAGATCTCAGATATTGGCTAAAGTAAAGGAAATATGAAAGATATAAGATTATGAGGAAGAGATAAAGGTGTTAAGAAGGATTTGAATGAAACGAATTAAGAAAATTAATAAGTTCAATTAATAACATATCTGAAAGAATATTTGAAATGATTCAAAGATGAATCTCAAAGATAATCACGGGACACCTGATTTAAGTAATAAAGATGACAAGGTAATCTAAAAAGTACAGGAGGAGATCATAATAACATGATCAGGAACGGTAAGAGGATTATACTACGATATGATCATAAGATAAGGAAAGCAAATAAGAAATAGATTGTAAAGTGAGATCATGATGGGATCAAATGAAACTGTGAAATAACAGAGAGACTTGTTAATGGTCCAAAAGGTATAGCTTGATGCTATAAAGAGATATGGTACTATGAAATAGTACAAGAAGAATTCAGAGAATGATAAGATATGAATGACAGAAATGTTATGATAAGGGGCAGAAAGCTTGGGTACGAAATTTCAATTGAAGACTCATGTGGTGACTGAATTGCACAATTCTTTGTATGGGCGGAGGATTTGTGTTTACTTAGTTACTATGTGATAATCATTGAAATGTTAGAGTCGCGCTAGCAGTTTTGATAGATAGATAATATTAAATTTAGGCACGAGTTCTTAAAACTCATGCATATGGTAAGTCCATGACTCATAATCGTATGGTATGTTTTGAGCCACTCAGCATATGGATAGTCTTTGATTGTTCTTAGACTACATATTGCTAGGACAAGCTTTAAAACTCATATTCTTGTGGTAAGTTCCTGGACTCATAATGTGTGGCAAGTTTGATGAACTATACGGGGGTATAGAAAAGTTGGAGTAGTTAGAAATTTTTGATATGATATGTAATAATAGTCCTAGCAATAAATTTAATAATTAATTAAAGAAGCAGAAGGTGAATGTTAGGGAATTTAGGATATTCCCATTATTCTAGCTTTGCTAGACTTCGAAATTTTTGGCCTCAAACTAATTTGGCACGAATGTGCTTTGAAAAGTACAAAAGAAATTTTAAAGCGATTTAAAAAGTGTCTATGCTACTTGTTTCAGCTAGACAAAAATATTTTTAACATCAAAATGTATTTCAAAAGAATCATCCACGCACCTTTTAGCCCGTTGCAGATGTGATGAATGACGGAATGCTCAACGTGTTGTTGAGACAGTGCGGTACTATTTCGTTATAAGATGATTCAACACCATAAAATATAGTTTATGGTGTAGGAATTATCAATGACGGAATTCTCAACGTACTGTCAAGATGATGCGGTAACATGAAGTCATAAATGATTTTGATTTATGAAGGTATGTCAAAGCTATAAGTCAATGCCATTTGATTCAGCTAGACATTTTGAAAGTTTTGACATGATGAATGTTTTAAAATTTTCTGCGAGTTATAAATTGTTAAAAGTAAGTCTATGCTAATTGATCTGGCTAGACAAGCGTTGAAGAAATATAAGTCTGAGCTATTGATTCAGCTAGACAAATTTTGTAAAATATTGAATTAATATTCTTTGAAAGTTATAACCAATCAAATTACTTTTGAATGAATACTAGCGCTGAGATGAACAAAGAGATTAAGAATGTTGCAGGTTGATCAAATGGTCACCTGGCATAAGAGACACGGGCATTACAGATTGTTGTACTGGAGTGCCAAATTACAGATTAAATTTACACCACTTTAATGGCAGACTGATCCACTGTCAGGGTTTGCCGTATGAAGTACTCGGGGAGCGAAGTACTGTAAACCGGGATAAATGTTCGTTCAGCATATCATGAAAATTTCCCAAAATAATTTTTTTTTGAATTTTTCTACTCTTACGAAGATTGGATGGTAGGATGGGGTGGTATTTTAAATTATGAGTGATAAGGAAAGTAATATTGTAAAGGAAGGAAATTATGAAATGTGATGGATTAGAAAATTGCAATGGGCAATGATTACGAGAAATGAATGGAAGAAAAATTTGTGGAATAAATGCAAAGGAATTGTGTAAGTTACAAATGAATGAAGTATGAGTACATAGAAATTTCGAGGACGAAATTTTATGAAGGAGGGGTGAATGTGACACCCAGGATTTTTTTTGAGTAAATTCAAATAAGGATTATGATGAATTAAGTAAATGTTAGGATTTAAAACCTAGTGTTGAATAATATGAGTATTAAGGAATGATTTATGGAATGTGAAGAAGATTTACATGAATTAAGAAAGAAGGATGAATGTGTAAAGTATCAATAAGGTGGGATAGAGAATATGAAATAAGCGGATTGACTAAGGGTAACTATGATTAAAGAAAGGAAATTTTTAGAGAATGAGAAATCAAAGAAATTGTAGAGTAAGTTATGAATTGAATATTTTGACTGTAATAACCATTATGAGGTTATCCATGTAAGTTATGGATATTAAAGAGGTACAATATAATTATTATGGATTTAGTTGTAATTCATCAAGATAAAGGTATAGCAAGGTGCTATAAATAGGATACGTATGAATATTACGGCAATTATAATTCCGAGGACGGAATCCTGTTAAGGGGGGACGAATGTGAGGATCTGAATTTTCAGAATTTATTTAATAATATCAAATGAGAATTTAATTAATTAAATTATAAAGATTGTTCAAATTAATTATTATTTTATGTGATTTAAGGTATGTGATGAGATTTAATTAATAAATTAAATCTGTGCAGAGATTTTGATAAATGGAATTGAATTTAAGTAATTAAAAAGTAAATAAATTGTTTAAAAACAATTTATTAAGAATAAGAGAAATTTCAGGTAAATGTACAATAAATTGTACAATTAAATGGAAATGCAGAAATTATAATTTAATTGAGGTTACGTGGTAATGTGAAAATTTATTAAATTTGATATGTATATTTATATATGTGAATGTTTAATTGATGATTATATATATTTTTAATTATGGAAATAAAGGGATTAATAATTAAATTAATCCAATTTTAAATGAAAAGTGAATGGGGAAGTTAATAAAATTGTAATTATTGATTTTGGATTTTATCAAGAATTTTGGTGAAAATTTAGAAATTGATTGAGAAGAAATGTAATTATATAAATTACATAAAAATAAATTATATAATTTATATAAGAAAATTAAAGTGATATTTAAAGGAAATTATACTTATATAAATTATATAAGGATAAATTATATAATTTATATAAGAAAATTAAAATAATGAGAGAGTTAATAAATGTGAAATTATTGATTAATTGATAATTATGGAGGAATTTAAGAAATTATTTAAGAAATGAGAATGTAAATATATAAATTATATAATATTAAATTATATAATTTATATATAAAGAAATTATTGTAAATATTAAAGAAATTGAATAATAAATAAGAAAAATGAATGTTTTAAGTTATTAAAAATTATATTTATGTATAATGGAATTATTATGACTTTTATGAAGAATAATATTTCGGAAACGTGAACATGTTAGTGTAACATGATGTCCAAGTAACGAAGTGAAAAATTATGAAAAATAATTTTTATATGCTATATGTATTAATTTATGATTTTTGGAGGTATAAATTACCTCAAATAACTACATGCATGACGTTATGCGTGTACAAAATTTGTCAAGTAAGGTACCTAAAAGAGGTATTAATATTAATGATAAATCATGTTATGATTTTTGGTAAATTAAAATAAATATTTTATATACATTATATAAAATATTTATTACACGATATAATTATATAATGTATTAAATAATTAATTATATATGGAATTAAAACTTGCATGCGTGAATTGGAATAATCCAGAAGCTTAAAGTCGGTGGCATTTTTTTTTTTTATTCCAAATGGCTAGTGGTTGGTGATTATAAAAAGGAAGAAACAAAAAGAAAAGAAAAAGAAAAAAAAAGCAAGCAAGCTTTCTCTCATCCTCTCTACTTATTCCACCGAGCACCACCACTTTGCCGCCCGAACCTCCATAGCCACCAACCAAGAAGAGAGAAATTATTGGTACTTCCATGGAAGGATTTCAAAGCTTTTTGGAAGGTACAAAATTAATTATTTGATTTATTTTGTGTATTATGGGTAGTAAAATAATTTGGAGAAAAATTAGTAAATAATTATGATAATTATTCTAAATAATTTATGGAAGTGTATTTATGAATTTTATCATGTTTGGTGTAATTATGTTGTGGAATTGAGAAGCAAAAATGGTGAAAAAAATGAATAATTTGGCAAAAGGTGGCCACTGTTCACGACAGAAACAGATGAAGGAAAAAGGGACGACCGCGCATTGGGCACGGTCAGATTTGCCGGACGCGTCGTTAAAACGACGACGTTTTGGGCGTATAGGGCAGGCCGCGCCATGCGCGAGAGAAATTTCTGAAAGAAGGCACAAAACAACGCCGTTTTGCATCGACTGTAGGGGGGCCGCGCGCTATGCGCGGCCGACACAATAGGCTAAAATGACGATAGTGCCCCTGCCCTTTTCCAGAAATACCGACCGTGTCCCTAGAGGCACGAAAATTACAGAATTGCCCCTGAACTTTTCGAAAAATTACGAATTTGTCCCTAACGTTACTGAAATTACGGTTATGCCCCCAGTCTTTTTAGGAAATTTCGGTTATGTCCCTAAGGGCGAGAAAATTACCAAAATGTCCTCAGAAAGTGTTTTTAATTGAAATAAATGTTTAAAAATTGTTTTAAAATTCTAGAAAATTTTGGAAAAATACTAAAAATATAGAAATGATGTTTGGGCATTAAATTTAATATTTTTGTAAAAATATTAAATATTGGGGATTAATATTTAAATATTTTAAATATTAATCAAATGAGTTTAAAGGTTAGAAAATGAATAAATAAAAATCCGGACAACCGAATATGATAAAATTTAACCGATGAGCTGGGTTGTCCATAGTGAAGATATTTGAGATTAAGTTAAATTAATATATTAAGGAACGAGGTTAATATAATTAATCATATTATTAAATAATTGGCCCAGAAATGATATTAATTAAGTAAATTAATATCATAAAGAGATAAATAATTGTTATCTGATTATTTTATGATCATAGGTTGATCGAGTTAAGGGTTTGAGCTAACAATTTAAATAATTGGACGTCAGGCAAGTTCTTCAATCATTTTATGTTAAATGTTGAACTATTATGATATGCAATTCTTATTTTAAATGCATACAAATTATGTGCTATGTGATACGTGTTTAATATGACCACAATGTGTTCTTTGTGCAACGATATGAGATATATTGCTATAGTTGAAGCACAAGCACATGATATATGACACACACCAAGCATGTTAAGGTATCTGCTACGTGAAGTATGAACTGTTGAACTTGCTGAGCCGCTGTGCTCATTACTTGTTTAATAAACATTTTTGCAGGAAAGAAATGAAATTGAAGAATATTGGATTATGTTAGAGATGAATTGCCTAGAAGGTAGAAAACCTGATTGTTATATTGTTAATATTATAATTCAATGTGAGAGATTTGTTAATTTACTGTGATGAGTTGTATGTATATATATAAGTTGAATCTGGATATGATAGAAGTTTAATCATGAACTGTGATTGATCAGGATAATTGTTACGATAGAAATTATTATATGTTTGATTACGATTGACGCAACGAGAAATATTTGTATGTAAATAAATGACTGTAAATTTTAATTCAATGAATAGTTATACGGATATGAAATGATATTAAATTTTGAATGATGAGATTTAAGATATTGGTACAAGGAAAGAAAAGAAAAAGTAAAGGTTACGATCCAGGGACTAGGATCGAGAAATTAAGTTTTGAAATATCCAAATATTTTAATACAATGATTAAGAAAAAAAAAAAGTATTCCAAAAATTTGGTAATTGATGACGGTAATGTCAAATTATGGGTTAAATAAGGAGATTAAAGATTTATTAACGAACCGAAATTTGGACGTAAGGAAGATAATGTATAATAAATATCAGAATTAAGTTAAGAATATGGGTCGAATTTCGGGGTCGTTACAGTAACGCTATCACTAGCCACATATTAGGGAAATATCACTTACGTAATCAAGCCTCCTTTGGTTTGGTACAGGTACAGTGATTAAGCACACTTCTTGAATATCAAGAGATCTTGAAATTCAGGTGACAGGGATGTTAAATTTCTCTTAAGCTATATATATATATATATATATATATATATATATATATATATATATATATATATATATATCACTCACGTGCAAATTTTGCATACATTATTGAGCATCCTCAACACAATTTGATATTTCTAAATGCATCAACTTTTAAGATTGCACACATAGAAAATAATATAGTACTCCCCCCGTTTTAAAATTAGATATAAAATTTGATTTTTAAAGTCAAGCGACGACATATTAAACTTTAAATTGATGTAAATTTATTTAATTTTAGTTGATATAATTATTAAAATTGTATAGTGTATAACAAAAAAAACTATTAATTGCAAAATTTATTTCATTCTAAACTGACGCCGGACACAGAGATAACGATTATCTTGCGGGCTAATTTGCTAGAAAAAAAATTCGAGTTCTTTACAGTTATATACAATAATTAATAACAAATTACAAAATTAGTGTACAAATAAAATAATTACAAAAAGAGTACAAGTAGAGGAAATTAATTCCACAACATATATTTAAAACCCTGAAAACAAGGACTTACTGCCATATCCGGCAGTTACTATTATTTGCAAAACCAAACAAAGCGATCAAACTAAACAAATCCCTCCATAACTGCAGCAACTTGATATCCACTGTTTTGTAAACCAAAAGAATCACTCCATTCTCGATACGAAAAGTAGATCAAATATCCTAATGTCCCGTCTCTAATTTCCTAATCACTTCATTCATGATTTAAGCAAACTGAATTAACATGCAACTTTGATATCGAAATAACAGATCAACGCCAAATCAATCGAAGAAGACAAAGCCTCCTGTCGCGACGCAACACGTAATCGGAGAAGAAGAAACCTGTTGTTGCGACACATCTATAAGATCGAAAATATCATACAAAATCAACAAAGCCTTCAAGTTCAGTAACCAAAAACTTAATTACTGCATTGATTGTTGAATAAAAGATCAACATCAACTTCGATACAAATACTGATGTATGTGAGTTTAAAATTTATAAGCATATAGTTACCTATAGTTACTATGAATTACTATATTGATTACCTTTCTTAAGTTTTTTGAACTTAAAATTGCCACAAAGTTTGAATACTGAATGTTGTGATTGCAAAATGTATTTGAAAACATGTTTTATATTATGGTTACTAAGGTTATATAAATTGTTAACTGTCTAATGTAGTCTTGGTTACTGACTATTTTGTATTGGTTACTGTGTAACATTATACTGTCTAATGCTGTCTTAGTTACTGATTAATGCTGACTTGGTTACTGACTAATGCTGAATTGGTTACTTTGTAACATTATATTGGTTACTGACTTGCTTACTGTGTAACACTATAATGGTTACTGACTAATGCTGACTTGGTTACTATGTAAAATTATAATGCTGACTTGGTTACTGTGTAAACATATTATTTAGTGACTAATGTTGACTTGTTTACTGACTAATACTGACTTGGTTACTAACTAATGCAAACTTAATTACTGCAGCGATTAATTGGTTACTGTATTATTGGTTGCTGAAGCATATTAATGTACACTTCTACTTATGTTTTTTATATTAATGGTTACTCGTTAGCTACATGGGTTACATTCTTTCAAAAGTTTGCCTTTAGTTGGTAACAAACAAATTATACTAGTGGTTTTTTACTATAAAAATGCATATGAAAAATGTGTTTATCTTGTGGTTACTAAATAAATATGTGTTGGTTACAGTCTAAAATGTATTCGGTTAGTGTATAAAGTTGTTATGATTACTGTATAATGTTACGGTGTTTTATATTGGTTTGTTTTAATATGGTGGTTATTTATTGGCTACATTGGTTACCTGCATACAACTGTTATAATTTAATTGGTAACAAATATCAATATACTTATTATTTCTATTGTAAGATGAATGTACAAATGTGTTTTATGTTCTGATTACTAACATCATATAGTTTGGTTACTACCTAACATTGATTTGGTTACTTTACAAATACTTATTATGTTGTCAGACAATGGAGATGATTCCAGTTGTACTTTATTTCAACGGTTCATGGACTGATAGTAACCAATGCACCAAATTTGAAGTTACCGGCATACTAGTTCCATCAACTTGTACGTTCAGAGAAATACAAAACATGATATGCAGTGCATTACGGCTAGACACAAACGCAACAACATTGTCAATAAAATTTCAGATTAGAAGCGATATTCCACCGATCAGTATATCAGATGAAGCAACCTTAAGATTTTTTATTGAAGTCAGTAGAAAATCTGATGAGCAAGGTAAATTTCCAGTGATTATAGAAACTGAACACCGAAGGGAACGCACAACAATCTTGCATAACTTGACAAATGTAGAAGAAACTATAATTCACAAAGTAACGCCAATCAGATCAACATAAGGGAATTCAACACTAGTTCCACTACCAACACACAATTGCCAAATTGGAACGCAATATGCCGATCACCTTGCAATGGAAATTATTGAACAACAACGAGACAGACAATATGACAGATCATACACAGAAGAATGACATGATGATGTAATAACAGATCCGAATGAACGTGAAGTACAATTACATTAAACCTACAAAGACAAAAAAAATCCTATCACATGCTATGAGCCTGCATTCAATCAAGAAAAACAGACAACACAAAGTTTAACGAATAGGTCATAGAGACTTTGTGCTAGTGTGCGTATATGACGAAAATTGCAAATGGAAGATGAGAGCATCAAGTTTTCGAAAAACCAGTATGTTCAAGGTGAAAGAATTCAATGACATCCACATGTATTCAGTCAACGTATTGCTGGGAGACCACAGACAGGCAAATAGTGAGTTGGTCAGTGAATGGATAATGCACAAATTAACAAATTTGAAAAAAATATACACACCAACCAATATTGTGGAGGACATGATGACAGAATATAATGTGTCTATCTCTTACCAAAAAGCATGGAGATCGAAGGAGAAAGTGTTGGAAAAGGTAAGAGGAAATCCACACGACTACTCAATTATACCATCATGGTTACACATGCTAAAGAAAACAAATCCAGGTAACAATTAAAAATATTTTATTGGTTTTTCATAATTAGTTGGTTACCCAACTAAACTGATTTGGTTACCCAACTCAACTGATATGGATACCATTAATCAACTGAATGGTTACAAATTACTGGTGATTTGGATACTGTATACTACTTGGAATTCTAATGATAATGCTCATGTTAATCCATCATCAGGTTCTATCACTACCCTTGAGTTGGAAACAAATGGTCGTTTCAAGTATTTATTCTTTGCCATTGGAGCTTCCATTTAAGCATGGAACCATTGCTTTCCAATAATTGTAATAGATGGAACATTCATACAATCAACTTATGGGGGGACACTACTGATAACAAGCGCACAAGATGCAAACCGAAACATTGTGCCGATTGCTTTTGCAGTGGTTGACAGCGAAAATGAATTATCTTGGAGATGGTTTTTTTGTAAATTTGAGAATTGCTTGTGGAGTTAGGGAAGGCTAATGCATTGTCTCAGATAGACATGAAGCCATTATACAAGGACTGAATGTTGTGTTTCCGGACGTCATGCATGGTTCCTGCACATACCATGTACTAAAAAATATCAAAAAATAGATTCAAAAAGAGAGGAGAGGAACTTAAATAGGCTTACAAAGGGGTTTGTAGAGCTTACACTATTCAACAATTCAACAAACACATGACTGAACTTGATGCCATTGATTCTCGAATAAGGACATATTTGGAGGAAGAGGTCAAGTTGGAGAAATGCACCAGGCTCTATGAGACTGTAAGCAGATACTCAATAATGACTTCAAACACCGCCGAATCTATTAACAACGCAATCAAGATGATCAGAGATCTTCTAGTTGCATCAATAATTGAATGCCTACGTTGTCTAGTTCAAAGATGGTATTTCACAAACAAACAAGCAGCTATATCAACATTCACAACACTTTCCACAACAGCTGAGGGCAGGTTGCAATCTAATATCATTAAATCAAAGAAACTTAAGGTAACTAATACAAATTTTAAATTATTGCATCATAAGTTGCATTTGCATTTTATGGAAATCTATTTGTTCACTATTGGTTACTGTATAACATTATACTGTCTAATGTTGTCTTAGTTACTGACTAAATCTGACTTGGTTACTATGTAACATTATAATGGTTACTGACTAATACTAACTTGTTTCCTGACTAATGGTAACTTGGGTACTATGTAATATTATTTTGGTTACTGACTACTGCTAAGTTGGTTACTGAGTATCATTCTACTGGTTACTAACTGATGTTTGTTTGGTTACTCTGTATAATTATAATATTATTGTGTTTTGTAATTGTAACATTGAGTTGTTTACTTTACTATATTTATTCTGATTTCAGACAATGAAAATGATTCCAGTTGTACTTAATTCTAACAACACTTAATTTGTGTTGTAGGTTGAGACATCAAACTTAGTGATTTTCACTGTTTATGATGTTGCCAAACAATATATTGTGGACATCGACCAAAAGACATGCACATGTCGTAAATTTTAGTACCATGAGATGCCTTGTTCACACGCTGCTGCTGTTATGAAGAAGCGAAATTTGAGCTGTTATGATTTTTGCTCTAAAAATTACTCTAAAACAACTTTGGTCGACACATATTCAGCTTCCATCATGCTGTTAGATGACAAAGAAGACTGAGATATACCATACGAAGTAAGAAACATATGTGTAAAACCACCGAACACAAGAAGACCAGCGGGAAGACCAAAAATAGGGAGGTACAAACACGGGTCTGAACTTAAAATTCAAAACAAATGCAGCAGGTGCCAAGAAAAAGGACACAACAGGAAAACATGCAATAATCCACCTGTTTTAAGACCAAAAAAGGTCTGATATAGTGCAATTACATTAAGAGTGTAAATACATGAATATATAATTGTTTACTATGAATAACCATTATCCATATAGTTGGTAACATTTTTTATTGTGTACAATAAACAAAATTTTTATTGATTAATATTTTGATTTATGATTTCATTATAAGTTTAGAATATAAAGCACACATACATATACATTGTACATTTGTTAACTATTCTAAAACATTTTTATGTAAATTTGTTTACCACCTAAAATATAATTGTTACCACTTCATTAATGTTTCACTATTTGGTTACCAACAAAAACAAAAATTGTTAACATATATGTAGGTTTGGATATTTACCTAACATTTCAACTTAAATAGCTGATATATACTGATTTTAACAAATTTTATGTCAATTCGTTCACTAATAAGTAATAAAATGGTTACCTATATAATAAAAATAATGATAACTAGAACAAAACAAGAATCCATCTTAGAAAATCATGTATAATAAACAATTACATATTAACCAAAAAAAAAAAAATTACTAAAATCCCTCATTGATTGTACAATAATAGTAGTCAAAAACCATTAAATAACAGTAAAACAAATATAATAAAATAAGTAACCACATAGTTACATAACAGTAACCAGAAAATATTTTAATGGTAACCGAAACATAAAACAACCTGTGTATCCAGCATCCTGTAATGAAAGTGATATTATTTGTTTAGGCAACCCAAATATACTCTGACATGTACATTTCACAATTGATATATTTTGAAACAAGCTTGTAACTCTCTGGTTACTATCAAAATAATAGTTGGTTACTTTTTTATACATATTTGGTTACCAACTGTACATCTCAAACAATGTAGCAAACACAACTTAAAAGAAACAAAAATCAACCAACAAACAATGTTACTTTCATTACTGCTAAAATTCCCAAATATGTAATCCCCTCTACATAAGATCCAATAAACATCACAAACTCATAACCCATATAAAAATGTTGTGTATATCCCAAAAAAAAAATGTTGTATATATCCCAAAATATGTCCTTTTCTCCAAAAATATTGTGTATATCCCAAAAAAATAAAAAAAATACAAAACACGAGATCCGAACTAATCAAAATCTGGAACAAATCTTTTTGGAAATTCTCTGTCAATCTCATATCCCTCCAACTGTTTGTTCCTTGCATGCATATATAGGTTTGTGCTAACTTTTTTCGATACTGCGCAATGGGAAATGGAATAGGAATTTCATTAAATTTCTGATGAATGATATGCTCAACGAAACATATCGTGAACATCCCGTAATCACTACACAAACAGAAAAAAGATAACAAAAATCAAAACTAAAATCAACTTATATGTAATAATTAAAAAATGTAAACAATGTAACCCTTACCTGCTCGACTTGTTAAGGAACCGCTTATGCAAATTCCAATTCAATTATATCATCTTCCTCCTTGTCGCGATACAGTTCACTACTAAAGTCAATGTCAGACCTATCCCTCCAAAAACCACTCTTACGCAATAAAGTGGGAAGAATGAATATGTATGGCTCACAAACATCCATATTTTTTGTTTGCATGGATTTCTTTTTTGGACGCAAAGAATTATAAACAATTAGACGTCTACGATGCACATCGAATGTCAACAAAAACCAATGTTCCGGTGATGTCATATGAATGGGGAACAACACGTAGTCAACATTTCTCCATGGTATGTTGACATCCATAAACAGCCCATGGATGTATTCAGCAACATCACCCTCCCTAGACAAAACACTCGTATCTGCATTTTTACTTGTATACTCATCGAAAAGAGCGGTCATCTTGTTATGAAACCAACAATCCGTAGTCGTTGCCCTTATATGAACACTGTCGGAATGTCTGGCCAATTTACGGAAATAATATAACGCAACATTGATGTGCTGAACCAGAAAAAAAAAATTACACAGTTGCTGAAAAATATAAGCATGTAAAGAATGTAACCAACTTTGTTAACACTAGTTACTACCCCAACTAAAAAATGTAACCACATCTAGAAAAAACATAATTTTAAAAAAAGTAACTCACATCGTCGTCTAACCATTGTCCAGGAGTCTTTAATTTATAGAACCACATTTTTGATGATATTGGGACAGACCCAAATACAAAAGCAGGTTCAATATTATCGTTCTTTCCAGGGAATTTGTTGGTCCTTCAATATAAAAGCATATTAGTATACACGCTAACATTAACAGTTACCGTAGTAGTATACACTACCCAAAATCAAACTTGAACATGCAATATTTAACATACTAATCAACAACTTAATTGTAAATAGTAACCTGATAACAAACAAATATTAATATAAAAACCATAATGGAATAGTAACCAATATATAACAAAAACAGTAACAAAAAATATAAAAGAATAGTAACCATAAAATAATTTAATAGTAACCAAATCAACATCATCTACTCAATAATAATTTTAGACAACATGAATGTACTAAACAAATACCTTGTAATCAATCAAAATATAATATAAATTAACAAACACTTTACTTCAATGGAACGTTAACATAAAACAAATATTACATGATAGTAACCAAAATATAATAGATTAATAAACAAAACATAATATGACAGTAACTAATATATAATATGGCAGTAAATAAAACAGAAATATAATGTAATCAAAAACAATTTAACCAACGTGCATAAACCTAACAATTACATAGTAACTAACATATCATATGATAGTAACCAAAAAACCATTTTGAGAAAAAAAAATGATATCCAACTTATAATATAACATTAACCATAACATGATAAAACAGTAACCAAAACATAAAATAATAGTAACCATGACATTTATTTAATATTTAACCATATGTTTCTACAAAGAAAACAAATTTACTTGTTTAATAAAAAGACTATAGCATTCTTAACAATAAAAAACAAACATTTTCCTGTTGTTTAGAGCAATTTTAAACCATTGTTCATACAATGCCTCTTCAAACTTTGATGACATATGCACGCATACTTTCAGAAATGCAGAAAGACATGTAAGTTTTTGACTAGCACCCACGACAGTAGACGATGAACCAGCCGATCCAAACATTGATGTATATGGAGACCGCAAAACGAAACTCTTTGCGTGTTCACGGACAGGTCTATCACCGGCTTTATGGACACTTTTCTACAACTCACCACATTGAACTATGTCCTGTGTGGTCAAAACCATCTGATCAAGGGCATACTTGCTTTCTTCCTTACATTTATTCCCCTGTTTATATTGACATAAAGGGTAACAAATAAAATTTATATTTTCAACATAAACACATGCAGTTAACAACTATATGCAATAAAAAAATGAATGAACAATAATCGACATATTAAAGTGAACATATCATAATTGTAACCAAAACAAAATAAATTACTAATCAAATTATAATATAATAGTAACCAACACACAATGTAATAGTAACCAACCAATATTATAATAGTAAACATAATATATATAATAGTAACTATATCACAATATAACAGTAACCAGAACCAATTGCATGTAAAAAAAAGGAAGGCATGTCATTATAACACTAACCTCAGTAGCAACATACACAACAATCTCTTTCCCAGTGCATTGGCTTAATATGTCAAACGATGGCATGTCATTATTCTTGCCAATCTGTGCAAAATGAAAAAAAACAAATTAATCATTAAAAAAAAAGACATATCACACAACAAAACAAACAAATATCTCTAACCTTGACATTTTCTGCATCATCATTAATTTTTATTTCATGATGTTCTTCAACCACAACATCACGTTCAACTTCATTACCAATCTCAACTTCATTCCCATCCTTATTTTCAACAAAAATCAATACATCATCAACATCCTCATCAACATGAGAGTCTTCACACTCTTTAACAACTTCATCAACCATAACAACATCTTCACACTCTTTAACGACTTCAGTTTCAAACTCATCATCCTTCTCATCGACTTTCAACCCAACATCACCAACTTCATCATCATCATTATTATTACCTTTAAGAATATCATTATCATCATCAACAACATCATCAGCTACATCATCTTCATCATCATCATCACCACCGCCATCATCATAATCATAATCATCATCGGAATCACCATCAACTTGTTTGTCACCAACATCTTTGATCCCGCGTAACTCATCTCTAATAATGCATCTAAAGTCCTTACATAACTGAACATGTAAAACATACATATCATCCTTAATATCAGCCCGCAATTTTACAATGTCTTTCCTAATTTCAGACACTTTCTTCTCCAATGGCCTAAATTGTTCATCAATTGCATCTTTAACTTCAGAAATATCAAATCCAATGTTGTCACCCTTCACTTTTTTTTCAACCTTCTTATCAACATCCTTCCCATTGAAAAATGGAAACCCGCCCAAATCAAGCTGATCCTTCTCCTCGGACGTGGGAATCAAACTTTTTATCCTCAACTGAAAAATATTAAGTACATTTAGTATAACATCTGACAAACATTGTACAAATACAGTAAAAAAAATAGTAAATAAAGAATCATGAAACATAATTAGTAACCAACTACATATATACAGGTAACCAAATGTATATAAATCAGTAGCCAAATCAATGAATAAAGGTAGCCAATATTTGTATAACCGGGTAACCAACAAAATTGTTATTAGCAACATGAGGGTAATTTAATTAGGAACCAAATGCATATATTTAGGTAACAAAATACATTGTTATTATTAACATACACATAAATAATCAGTATCTAAATGAGTATATAAAAGTAACTAACTACTTTGTTAACAGTAAAATTCATAAAATATAATCAGTAACTAAATATATAACTAAAGATAACCAATTATACTCTTAGTAGTAAACTGCATACCTGTCCAGAACAAAATACTAAATCATTCAACTTGTCATTCGTAGGGGGCTTCACTAGCTCCTTCCATCTAAATAAACGGACATCCGACGAATGCTCATCATTGCATATGCCCCAATTTTTGAACGTCAGAATGGTTTCAAACATAAACACTTGGAATATATAAGGTAGCCCATTCAACTTGTACAATTTTGTATAATGATCCTTGTAGAAATTATATATTGACCCACCATTCCTTCCTTTCTTCAAACACCCCTTCAACGCATTGGACAAAGAGTACTTTGTCATCTCGAACGCGACTTTCCCCCAAGGAAAACTACTAATATCACCATAACATTAAAAATTGAGCATTGTCCCATCCACATAATTTTCAGAAACTGTGGACAAAATGAAATTAAACACCAAAAAAATCAATGACATCTTAATAGCCTCATCATCGTCATCAAAAACTGCCTTCCGATAAACCCTACCTATACTTCTACGCGTCAGAGCTTCATCCCTAAAAAACTTTTCCACAAGCATATTCCCCATATACCTTTATACGCAGTTATATCATCATCACCCTGCCATCTCAACCCAGAAATTAGACAGAACTCAGGCAAACCAAATCTCACCCTTTTATCACCAAACAAAAATCATATTTCACCATCATCACTCTGGTGAACCTCCCTTACAAGAGCATGGTGAATAATCTAGGAATACATTTGGTGCTGATCACCAAACTCCAAAAAAATCCCAAAACATGTTGCCTTAAACTTCTCCAACTGACTTTCATTCAGTTTCTTGGCAATAATGCTTCGGACTTCCACGTCGCACCAATATATAACTTTTCTCGCAAATTTTCTATTGCATCCCTCGTAATACAAATCCCATAACTTCAAATAAACAAAATCAGATTTGCATAATTATTAGTAACCAAAATAAAATATTATTTATACCATAAACAGTTACATAGTAACCAACAAATAATATCATACTAGCAAAAACATAATATAACAATTACACAGTAGCCAAAACACACTATAAAAAGTTTTCAACATCCCACATTGACTGCACAAAAATAGTTACCATATCATAATATAACAGTAACCATAACATAATAAAGCAGTAACTAAACAGTTATATTATATAATCTAGTGTTAACCAAAATATGAACAAGATGTAGTACATATCAATTTATATAGTAACCAAACAGTTAAATGATAGTAACTAAACAATTATATCATAGTAATCGAACAGTTATATCATAGTAACGAAAACATGTTTTCATGGTAACCGAAACATGATCAACATGTAGACCAAATCCATTTCAGCCAACAAATGTATACTACACAAATACATGGTAACCAAAACAACATACAAAAGTAACCAAAATACCAAATTGAGGGAACAATAATAGACTCCAAATCATAAGCAAACATTAACAACAAACATGCTAAACAAGTAACCAAATAGTTATATCATAGTAACCAACATATTTTTCCATGATAACCGAACAATTATATGATAGTAACCGAACAATTGTATGATAGTAACCAAAACATCTTCTAATGGTAACCATAACAGAATAAAAAAGTAACCAAATATGCCAAATCGATTGAACACAAGTGGTATCCAAATCAAAATCTACCAGTAACCAAAAACATACTAACTAAGAAACCAAACATTTATATGATCATAAAATAACAAAATTTAAATTAACAAACCTTTAAAATTCTTTCTGTTGGAATTATATTATGGCCAAGCACTTGTCCTTCTGACTTAACTACATCGACATCAAAAACATCATCTAAATGCACTTCAGAATGCTTGATATCACTATGAATAACCAACCTATCATCACTCTTACTTGATTTCTGACCTGCATTCTCCATCTTCCCCTTACTCTCCACAACAAACTTCTTCAAGCCCTTTGCATAATCTTCCTCCGTGATTATCTTCCTCTTTCCGTACTTCTTCATTGTATCAACCATTCTACACAAATCGAACGAATAGAACAGAACTAATCGAACGAATAGAAAAATGGCGACCACGATAACAAACAACGATAACAAGTAACAACACCCAGACACGATCAATAGAGAGAGAAGAAAGGGACGAACACGAACAGAGATATAAGAAAGGGAAGAACACGAACACATATAGAAGAAAGGAAAAAGTCGTAATGGCGGTTATCATGTCTTTCAAAAAAAAAAACAATCCATTTTAAGTTGGACACTAATTTGTCATGTCAGCTAATAATATTAATCCCTTAAATTAAGGACTTATAATTATATTAGTATTGTAAATAAAATTAAAAAAGTGTAATATTTTTGTAATTATTTTATAGAGGTATGGTTTTTGTAATTATTTTTAAAAATGTACTAATATATATAATTTTTCCAAAAAATCCACAGGCAAAGTAAACAAGAGATAGGCCCAAAAGAAACTCAGAGATAATTTTCTAGTTTTCAGATTTAATATTATCAGAATCAAAAAATATCCCTTCCAATTAACCCACAAGCCGGGTTATATAGTTAAACATACTTGGGCAACAAGAACGAAAATACCCTAAAAGTGCTACGTAATAGATTTTGACAAATCCCTAAAATTATGCCAAGCAGCTGGTCCCTATACTCACTTCACGTATTTCTATAAAAGAAAACAAAATTACTATGATAAATAAACTAAGGAACAAAAGAACGCCCGAAGCAAAAACACAAGTATATATGCCAAAGTCCATCTCTCGAAGGCATATGACTTCTAAAGCTGAACTTCTGAAGCAAGTCGAGCTTATCCGAACTCCTAAGCCATCAACACTTGCCATTCTTGCACCAATCCATTTTCTCCATGTATTTCAGTGCCACCAATGTATTGTCTAAAAGGTTAGCTTCTTCGGACTCTGATCCTTTTATATCAGTCACCACGGGTTGGAAAGAACTCGTCCTCGAGTTCACAGGATTATCTTCGGACTCTCCAAGACAAGGACTCAAGTGTTTAACATTAAAAACGTCCGAAGTCCGCAGGTGGCTAAGAATGCATAATCGATTAGCATTATCAATAATTTTCTACAAAACCTCACAAGGCCCAATTTTCTGATCTTTAAGCTTGCTGTATTCTCCAATGGAAAATCGTTCACGAGTCAACACTGCCTAGAGATAATCACTAACTTTAAAAAGTATCTGTCGACGATGTCTGTCCGCCCGATCATTGTACTTGGCATTGCTCTCCTGAATAGCTCGTCGAACCTGGTCGTGAATGTCGCGAAGATGTGCTGCCAATTCATCTGCCTTTGGATTTACACACCTAACTCTTGGAATATGAGTTAAGTCCAGAATCCTGAATGGATTTCAACCATTAACAATCTCAAAAGAACTCAAGCCGATAGTTCTGTTCTTTAACCTATTATATGCAAATTCGATTTGAGAAAATTTCATATCCTACTGCTTCTGCTTAGTTCCAGCCAGACACCTCAGAAGATTTCCTGAACTTTTCTTCACCACTTCGGTCTGACCATCGGTCTGGGGATGGTATGCACTGCTGAAATTTAGTTGTTTCTCGAGCTTCTCCCATAAATTTCTCCAAAAATTACTCATGAATTTAGTATCCTAGTCATAAGTAATTGATTTCAGAACACCATATAAGCGTACAACTGCCCAAAAATAAAGGTGGGCAATTCGATGAGCATCCATGGTCTTTTGGCAATCCACAAAGTGAGCCCTATTTTTGAAAACCGATCAACCACAACTAAAGTAGAATCCATTGCCCACTGGGTTCAGGGTAAAGCCTAACACAAAATCCTTGTTGACTTCAAACCATGGAACTTCAGGAATAGGTAAAGGTGTATACAATCCTACATTCGTAAGAACTCTCTTGGACCTCTGACATACGTAACATCGCTCCATAAAATCAACCACATCACTGTATATATTCGACCAATAGTAATCAGTCGAAACCAAGGCCAAAGTCTAGTCTCGCTCAAAGTGACCTTCATTGTGAAGTTCACTGATGATTTGTTCTCGAAGAGAGCAATCTATAATGCATAATTGTAATCCGAAATAAGTAACCATTTTATAAAATGAGGTCATGACGCCGACCTTTATCCACGTCGAACTATCTTCCTAAAGGAAAGATCTTCAGTATATATGTCACTGAAGGCCTCAAAACCTACAACTTTATTGCTCATGGTGCTAAGAAGTAAAGCACGTCGGCTAAGTGCATCAGCAACACGGTTTAGACTTCGCGATTGGTGACTTAGTGTAAAAGTAAACTCTTACAAGTATGCCACCCATTTGGCATGTCTTTGGCTTAGCTTGTTTTGGCCATTGATGTACTTTAAGGCCTCATGATTAGTGAAAAGAATGAACTCTTTCTGTATCAGATAGTGATGCCAATGTTTCAATGATTGAAGTATGACATAGAATTTCAAGTCATACGTGGAATAGTTCTTCTTTGACCCTGACAACTTTTCACTGAAAAATGCAACCGACAGACCTGATTGGCTTAAAACATCACTAATAACAATTCCCAATGCATCACAATTTCACTTCAAATACCTTTCTCAAAGTCAGGAAATGCCAATATTGGTGCTTCGGCCATCTTCTGCTTAATCAGCTGAAAACTGGTTTTCCCTTCTTTGGACCATTGAAACTCATGCCCTTTAAGGCACTCTGTGATAGGTATAATTAGAGTGCTGAATTTTTTGATGCACCGATGACAGAATGATGCCAAACTATGGAAACTCTTGACATCATGGATAGTCTTGGGTATAGGTCATGCCAAGACGGCATCTATCTTTGACTGATCGTCATGAACACCCTCAATAAAAATGACAAAGCCAAGAAAAGTTATTGACGTTGTGAAGTAAAAGCTCTTCTTCTGATTGAAGAACAAACGTTCCTTCCTCAATTCTTTAAAAACCCTATTATGACTTCACGTCATGAATCAATAATATAATTGATAAAAATAGTTATTTTTAAAACTTTTTACAACACACTTTGTTTCCCTGAATCATAATCTTTACAATTCAACTTACTTTTCAAAATCATATATATTATGATTCATTTCAGTATGCTAAATATGAGTATACAAAACTCAATCTCAATACATGATTCATTCTTCGATACATTCGTATTTATAATCCAGCAATTAAATGTTTTATATTACAAACTGGATTACCATAAAGTATATTATAATCACAACATACATTATCTTTCCTATAATACATCATCATATAATTATACTTTATAAAGATAAACATAAAGTGTACAACATAACTTCAAAGCGAATATCTTTTATTCACCTTCCCAAAGTTTATTACAACATACCTTATTTTCAATACAGGAAGTCATTTTGACTGAACACGTAGAAGATTGCGGAAAAACAACACTTGCTTCCTATCTTTAATTCTCTATAGCCACATTCATCCAGAACTTCTTCCGTTAGCTGTAAATAAATCATTTGCAAGAATGAGCGCGACGGCTCAATAAGGTTAACAGTTAACAAGTTTTATGTTTCACGTATCATACGTGTTTAGTATTTCATTCATGTGTCATGCATCTCATGCTGTGCATTCTATATATGCATTATACATGTGCATTCTATATATGCATTATACATTTTATGTTGTGCATTTAGACATGCTTCTCAGTTTGCATGCATCGCATTTAATCAAACCATAGTTAATATATTCTTCACATGTAATCATACTTATCACGTTCACGTAGAACAATAAATTTTGCTAACTATCATATACTCAGGGTTTAAAACACATTATCACGTATTTTTCACATAGCAATAAATTTACAAATTATTGAAAGAACTTGTCTCGTTCGTTGTTTTATGCAAATCAAACGTCCGGTGTATAACCTTGCTCGTCAATTAACATAACCCAAACTATAACCATTGTCGTATAACCTATATATAACAAATCTAGGTTATAACGCATTCAACAATCTAATTCGAGACTTCACCTTCATTTAGATTAGTTTCCTAATCTTAATTTGTGCCACGCTCGATGTATTATATACCTTATATAGGTTATATAGGTTAGTGAATACGTCAAAACACATTATTTATGAAAAACTTAATTTCCTTTTTAGATTAGTTTTTCTCTAATCTTTAACTCCTTAACCATCTTTGGTTTAACATCCCTTAAATAGGGTATTTCATACCTTTTAAATTCATTCCGTGTTGGAGTATATCATTTAGGATGCTTAGTTTTAAAAATAAAAATCAAAAACAAAAACTGCAGACCAGCGCCTTGGCGCCAAGAACAGCACACCGGCACTCCACCCCTGAACTAGAATTTTCAGTTTTTCTTTCTTTCATGCTCACTTCCTATTTTCATATCTTGCACATCATAAATCCAAATGATTTGAAACTTGATTAAACCTCTAGACCATACAACAAGGTACAAATTACACCAAAGTTAGATCTTTAAAAACTTCATTAGGATATACAACGGAAAGCTCAAAAATATGCTTTTAGCTAAATTTTCATTTTGAACTAGTTTTGCAAGAAAATCTTTTTAAACCATTTTGGACTTATTTTAAAACATACAACCTAAGTGAGTCTATAACCCATATATACTTATTGATCACCAGCAATGCTTAACTAATTTTCATGCTTTAGCAAAATAACCTCTTTGAGGCATTTTTATCAAACACTTTGAATGCATGTTTTGGAAACTTATATTTTTCATGAATTCAAACATAGACACATGACTTCATAATCAATCCCACCCTTATATGTGAATCCTCCATGATTCCCATCCAAAATACAGTCCCACAATCAATCATACCATACTAGAAACTAGAATATAAACTAATTTCTTTAAACTAAAGGTTAAGAATACATTTTTAATCTTTGGAAGTATTGAATGATAACTCCCTTACTCAATCTTGATTATGGCTTGATATAGGCTCTCTCTTGATAGAAAATTGCTCTACACCTTCATCAATACTAGCTAGTAACACTAACTTTCACTATATAACTTCTAGTTTTGGGTGAAGGTTTAGGTGTATGAGTAATGAACTCTTGATTTGGTAGCTAAGGAAATGTATGAATTAAATTTAGCAATGAATTGTTGTTGTTGTTGTTGTAAATTTCCACTAGCAAAGCTAAGAAAGTAGTTAGGTGGACTTCCATTCACAAGTTAATGCCAGGTGTGAGACTAATATAAAACATACTTAACACTTCAACATTCCACTCACATTTTCCAGCAATTCCCACTGACTAAATCAGCATTCTCAACATACAAGTATCCTTAATACATATATACGCTGTTACATATTACATTTTCGGTATACATGTATCTAATATATTAATACATACATCTATATATATTATACGCTAATACAAGTAATATCAATACATGGATTATTAATAAAATATAATTTGGTAAAATTATACATTTATAACATGTATAAAATCTTTTCACTAAAAATGAAATTAATCAATTTATAAAAATTAACACTTTTAGTGTAACGAATCACTAATTTAAAATAATTAATATTTACTTTATTAATTATTTTAAATAGTTCATTTAATTTATACAACTATTATTGTATAATTAAATTTAATTATCTCATTCCTTCCATAAATTATTTTCAAACAATTTATTCAAATATTAAATATATTTAATCATTATTCAAATATGAATTTAATTTACTCATTTGGAACCAATATACATATATTATATATTGGACCCTTATTTTATATTTAACTTATATCCATTTGGCGTAATATCATACATTAAACTATTATACACGTTACATTTAATATATGTAACTTAACCAATGACCCCATAATTATATCGGTTGAATTTGTCTATTTCAAACAATTCCTTACTTCCATCCCTGGATCGTAACTTGGCATCAACCTCTTGTTACAATACCAACTGTAACTCACATAATTGGTGCTTACTATAAATTCTAAATCAATACAAGTATAGATGTTACTTGTATCCATAAACCTTATCAAGCTGAAATTCAGAGTATCATTAATAACATGAACATTCCATATTACTAATACCCTCATCCAGACAAACAGTTTTACAAATAAAGTTATCATCTTAACCTTAAATATCTTTCATCAATTCATACCAAATCCTTATACTTAATATAAGGGACTTAGTACTTCTTATAACACCCCCAGGAATACCTGTACTAGTTACAGTCGACCTTGTGTGTTAAAATATAATATTTTTCTTAAAAGTCATATCTTACATTCATAATACGAATAATAAAATATAATTATTTAGCTTACAACCATATCCTGTCTCAGAATCACAATATTCACATTCTTTTCTTTAGAACTCAGATTATATATATATACATCATGACCTAGTCTTTTACAATTCAGAATCACATATTTTATGATTTAATCCATACACCCATCTGAATAAAATCACTATTCAGAACCATTCATACAATCTTTGTTTACACATATTTATTCTCATTCATTCGAGTTTAATACATATAACACCTGAAAATATCAGTTTAAAGCAATAATGAGCACGACGGCTTAGTAAGTTTAATAGTTATCACCTTTCATGCTCGCAGTTTATATACATGCATTGTACCTTTCATGTTGTGCATATTATCCATGCATCATATCTATCATGCTGTGTAATTTCAAAACCTAAATATCACATACTGCATTTAAACAGTTATAATCATATAGTTGTACAAAGTTCACACTTTAAGCATATTCACATCGATTTAAGATAACACATAAATCTTACACATAATTCACCAACTAATTCACACATAGAATAATTTATCATATTTCAACAAGTTCTAAAAAACTTTTCAGATACTCGTATCCATACACAACCTTTACACTCATCGAACGTCCTTCCTATAATCCATCTCGTTGGTTAGTTAATCCAAACTCTATCTATCGTCGTACAACCTATAAATTATAATCTGGGTTATAACGCTTTGACTTATCTCCTTTGAGACTTAAATCATAAACGTTAGATAACTAGTCTTTAATTATCCCACGTTCGACGTATTACACCTTAAATAGGTTAATAGTACATTCGAACTCGTTACCATTCTTTTTACACAACATAATCATACATAACCTTAGGTATGTTTTAATATACCTCATATCGCTTAATTAAACCTCATTTAGACTTTCATAACTTGACATTATCTTATAATAGCATAAAATAACATAGCATAGCTTAAACTTTTAAAACTAGAAAAAAACATAGCAGACTACGCCCTGACGAGCTCTGATGCTACCCCCAACGCAGTCTTCTCAGTTGGACTGCGCCCCGACGCAGTTCACAGTTCAAAACATTGCACCCCGACGCAATTTCCCACACCATAAACTTAATTTTTGCAGTAATGTTGCAGATTTTTAACTCCTTCATCTTTTATCAAAATAAGTTTAAATTTGAACCATAGTTAGATCTTACTACATAATATTTTATAAAAATACAACTTAGCTCAAACGATTTTTTTAAGACAATGAAACAATAGCCCGAAAAATAGCGTTTAGCCATTTTTTTCATACTTTGCCATCAACTTGTGACTTTTGGCCATACATGTCTAGACTTCAAACAAATACTTGTTTTAGCATCCATACAACATTTCAAATATTTCTAGACTTTCAAAAATAGTTTAGGTTTCCAAAATACATTAATTTTTCTTTAAAATCATTTTAACTCACAATGATTAATTTCGATTGCCCACAACACATTTTCATATCCATTTTTACCAAATGACAAAAAAAAAAAAGCAGACACATGTAAATACATAAAACTTAATGATCAAACCTTGTTTCACCTTTCAAATCTCAAAATTGCCAAAAAATCGCCTTTTCGTAGGATTTTACCAAACTTGACCTAGTTTTTCATTTTAAAACAACTTTGTGCACATTTAGGTTCCTTTCAAAACTAACACAAGAAATTCGTTTTCAAATCTCCTAGACTCATAGTATATATATATATATATATATATATATATATATATGGTTCAAGAGCATACCCCCTTAAAGAACATACCAAGCATACCCTCTTTAGCGACGAACGGGGCGACGATTTAGTCCGTCGCTAAAAGTTATGACGACGGACAAAATCGTTGTCAGTCCGTCGCTAAAAGGAGTATGCTTGGTGTGCTCTTTAAGAGGGTATGCTCTTGATATCTTGATACTTGCTATATATATATATATATATATATATATATAAACGAATCTTCAAAACATTCTGTTATCATATCTTGGTTTATATGAAAATATTACATCAAAACTAGATTTTCAATATACATAATATTGTTTTTCATACACTATCACATCTAGCATGCTATAACACATACTACAACATGTAATACCATCACACACCACCTTATCTCCTTGGAACAATCGTGTTCCACTATTAAAACTAGATTTCCCACAACAAAACATACTAGGAAATCATCAAACATAAGTTTAGCTAAAGTTAAAATTTAGAAAACTTTCTAAGATAGGAAGCTTATTGGATGATCCACTTTCTAAGATATGAAGCTTCACAATGAAAAGGCCTTCAACTTTAACTATTGCTTAAAGTTGATCCAACAACTCTAGCTCACAAGATCTTTCTTTCCTTTTATGGCTTCCTCTTTCATTTCCTCTTTTCTTTCTAGGGTTCTTAGCTCTTACAACCCCCTCTTCACTCTTGCTACGTTAAGTGTAGAGACTTAACTCAAGGTGGGTTAGGTAAACATAATCATAGTTAACTAACCGAGGGCATTTTAGTCTTTTTCCATACCTAGTCAATGATATTTTAGACATTTCATCTCTTTTATGACACTAAGATCATTAATCAACTTGTAAAGGGTATTATGGTCATTTTCTATTTTGTCTAGACTTTCCTTTTATGGTAACTTCCTAAACTTTCCATTTTTGGAAAGCTTTTTACACACACATGATTAGTCCATTGCATGCTCACTTGAATTGTGTTTCTTTCACTCAACCAACTAGGTAATTCCTTTCCGTTCGTGCTACTTTCAGTTAGTTAGGATTTAGTTTAATTCCAACTAATTCAATTACTGTAACTAGATTTTACTTGTAGTTCTATACCAACCGCCTTGATTAGGTATTTAGTCCAATTTCGATTCCCATAATCTTAAATAATCATAACGCTCCTATATAAAAAATTTAGAAAAAATGAAAAACGCATACCGAATGAATAGTGATTCCCGCGTTAATTCTTTAAGAAAATATTTTTCTTTTATAATTAAATAACACATATATTTTTTCATACCATACACTGATTGGATTTTCAAAATCCATCTTCGTTTACCATTTATGCTCATATTACCCGTTTTTGTGACTTTTAGGTTATTAGGTTTGTTCGTTTTATAAATATATGATAATTTGTATCATACACATATTCTAGCATACTCTACTCGTATTTGTGAGTATTATCTTTTGTATTTAAGATAAGTGGGTTTTATACCTATATATTGACTATCTTTTAGCTTAATAATTTGTGAGTTCTTAAATATTTTATATTAATTTTAAATATTTTATGTTAGTTTTATGTGTTTTGACTTTGTTTTGTAGGAATTGGAGTAAAGGCTTGGTAAATCAAAGTTTGGAGTTGTTATGCATGCATTTTCAGCTTGTTAATTACGCAGCAGTCACTTCAGGCCTAATTTTGACTATGATTCGTTCAGAATTTGTCAAATCCTAAAACATGAAAGTTGTAGATCTACTTCTCAGCGTTCCGAAACATCTTGAATCGAAGTTCGTATGTAGAAGTTAAGGTCATTTTTTTGAAGGACGTCAGAGCAAAAAATGGGGCGTAACTGCATGAAAAACGAGGCAACTGCGTGGTGCACTTCAGCCAAAAATAGTAGCATTTGACGCAACTGGGTGGGGCCTTGAGGTAGCTACGTCAAGGTTGCGGCCAGACAAATTTTTGATGCATTTTTTTTTTTATGATTTTTGACTACGAATTGGATTGAGCTGTCCATATATATTAGGGATTTGATGTGTAACCTATATATACATGTCAAAATACATAAACCAATATAAGTTAGGGAGTCTAATATATAATTAACAGTAGATTAATGTAGAATATATTAACATAAATTAGAGAAGATTATTATTATATTAGAATAGAGTAGAATAATATAGATTTAAAGCAAATATTCAATGCGAAGGATTTGAGAATTAAAGACGGAGCTTGAGAATTGAAGATTGTGATCTGAGTACAAGACGGATATCAAAATACAGATTTGATTTCTTTTCTTTTTTTACTTTTCTTTTTTTACTTTTTGAGATATTGAATTATTTGTGGATAATTTATTATTTAGTCATGGGTTAATCTTTAATTAATATTGCAATAGAACCCAATGTGTAGTTTAATTTAATTTATTTTCTTTTTAATTATCATTGATTATATATGAGTTATTTATCATATTTTATGCATTCATGTATAATTATTTACAAAATAATTAATGAGATAATTTATATGAAATTAAAAATGAATTATAGGTTTAAACTCGACTATGATAATATTTGAATTTATTTATTCTGTTTCGGAAGAGTAGCACGATAGTGTATAGGATGAATATATCTATATGCCGCATGTAACTTGATTGAGAGTTTATACTTAATGAATATATTTTAAGTGTTTTGCATGAACATAACAACATAACTGAAATAAGTTTTTTTATTATTTTTTGACAAAGGTTAATAAATAGTTAGGCATTCTCAGTTAACAATTTAATATAATTAATTAATTAAAAAGAGGGTAAAGAGATTTAAATGAAGCATTGGGAGAAATTATATTCTTAACTATTTTTAATCTGATTTAATAATTTTCATTAGTTTAATTTAGTTAGTAGTTTTAATTTGTTTTATTTTATAATTTATTGCGGTTGTTTAAATAAAATTAATTTGATATAAAATTAGTATTTGTTAATAATTATTTTTAATTACCTATGGGTTCGACACTCGACTTAATCATTATATTACTTGTGGGCCACGAATACTTGCCTGTTAATTCCTATTTAAAATTAGGCAAATAAAATTTTGGCACTGTAATTCCTATTTAATTTAATAATTTTTGTGAATATTAATTTTAATCATATTAGTTTTAATTTAAACTTGTATATATTTTTTTCTTTTCAAGTACAATGAAGTCTCAGATGATGCTGTTAGATTTCGCTTGTTCTCATTCACTCTTAGGGACAAGGCGAAGAGCTACACTCGCTACCACCGGGTTCTATTACAACATAGAACAACTTGGCTCAAAAGTTCTTGGCAAAGTTCATTCCACTAGCCAAAACAGCAAAGATGAGGAACGACATCACCTCTTTTCTTCAACATGATTCTGAGTCTTTGTATGAGGCATGGGAGTGCTTTAAGGATTTATTACGGAGATGCCCCCATCATGGCATTCCTAAGTGGTTACAAATGCAGACGTTATATAATGGATTATTCAGTTCTACGAGGACTAGTATAGATGCTGTGACGACCCCAAATCCGGGTTACTTTAACCTCAGATCCGGTTCAACACGAGTACTACATTTTTCTTATTGTTCATGAATTACAACAATATTATAATTGCTAAATAATCATTTATTTACAATTTTACAACTTCTCTTTCTATTGCAGAATCACAATCTTTATACATTCCTAGTATGTCTCAATATCATACATGATACGACATTCTATTACAATCAAATTGCGTATTTAACACTCATATAATATACCAACTAAGTATTACACTGCACAATCATTTACCTGTCCAATTCGGACTGATATCTATAATAGACATTTAGATCTTTAGTGAAAGTAATATGCTTTCCTGTTCCTTGATCTTTATCGAGAACTTCAACTAACTTGCACTATCTAAAAATGTTGGTTTAGGCAAGAGTGAGCACGACGGCTTAGCACGTTCAACAGTTACACATAACACATTACATGCTTCACATATTATATATGCTCTGCATTTTATTCTTACATCATGCATTTCATTTTATGAATGATTCATACTTCTTATGCATCACATACAATAAACAACTAGCATCTAGCAAATCATGCTTCATATCGGTACATATTTCACATGTAACCATATCTCATGTTATTCATATATCACAAATATCATCAAAATATCTTCATATTAATAATATAACATCAAATTGTAGCATGTTAATGCACATAGGAGCAAGTTCTGAAAAACTTGTTTGATCGCTTCTACCATTTATGTAACGACCCCGAAATTCGACCCCGCTTTATTACCTTAATTTCCCTATTTATTAAACATTATCTTTCTTACGTCCAAATTTCGGTCCGTTAATAAATCTTTAATCACCTTATTTTACCCATAAATTGATTTTAAAAAATATCAAGTACAAATTTTCCAGTATAAATTTTTCTTTTTCTTAATCATTGTATTAAAATATTTGAATATTTAAAATTCTTACATCTTGGATCCTAGTCCCTGGATCGCAACCATAACTTTTTCCTTCTTTTACACGTATCATAAAGCTCGGCATTCGAATTTTAATACCATTCATATCCATATAAATATTCCTTGTATCATCATTCATAAATTAAACATATAATAATTTCTACCGTAACAATTATCCTGATCAATCACATTTCATAATTGAACTTCTATCATATCCAGATTCAACTTATATATACATACAATTTATCACAGTAAATTAACAAATTTCTCACATTGAATTATCATATTAACAATATAACAATCACGTTTTCTACCTTATAGGCAATTCATCTCAACTTAATCCGATATTCCTGAAACTTATTTCTTTATCCTGCAAAAGTTTATTTTAAACAAGTAATGAGCACAACGGCTCAGCAAGTTCAACAGTTATACTTCACGTAGCACATACCTTATCATGCTTGGTGTGTGTCATACATCATGTGCTTGTGCTTTTACTATAGCAATATATCTCATATCGTTGCACAAAGAACACATTGTGGTCATATTAAACACGTATCACATAGCACATAATTTTTATGCATTTAAAACAAGAATTACATATCATAATAGTCCAACATTTAACATAAAAGGGACTGAAGAACTTGACTGACGTCCAATTAATAGCTCAAAACCTTAACTCGATCAACCTATGATCATAAAATAATCAAATAATAATTATTTATCTCTTTATGATATTAATTTAATTAATTAATATCATCTCTAGGCCAATTATTAATTTATATGGCCAAATTTATTAACCTCGTCTCATAAAATACTAATTTAACTTAATATCCAATACCTTCGTTACGGATAACCCGACTCATCGGATAAATTTGAGCATAATCAGTTGTCTGGATTTTTATTTATTCATTTTCTAACCTTTAACCTCATTAGATTAATATTTAAAATATTTGAATATTAATCCCCAATATTTAATATTTTTACAAAAATATTAAATTTAATGCCCAAACATCATTTCTATACTTTTAGTATTTTTCTATAATTTTTCCATAATTTTAAAACATTTATTTCATTAAAATCACTTTCTGGGGGCATTTTCGTCATTTCTGCAACTCTGGGGACATAACCGGAATTTTTCGGAAAGTCCAGGGGCATTTCTGTCATTTCTGCAGCTTTAGGGACACGTTCGGTATTTTCGTAAAAGACCAAGGGCATTTCCGTACTTTAACGAGGGTCAAGGACACGCTCGTCCTTTCCGAAAAAGTCTGGGGGCAAAATAGTAATTTCGGACCATAAACTCGGTCGCGCATTGCGCTGCCTCCTCCTTCCCGGCTCCGCCTACAAAACGACGTCGTTTGTATCCCTGCGCGCATTGCGCGGACCTCCCCAGTTGCGCCCAAAACGGCGTCGTTTATAAGCGCGCCTTAGAAAAAAAATTGGCCGCCGCGCAATGCGCGGGCGGCCATTTTTTTTTCTTTCCCAGTTTCCGGCAACAGTGTACCAACTTTCCAAACATTCATCATTTTTTGCTCAAAATTCACAACCAAAACTACTCCAAAATTCATGTAAACCATAGATATACCTTCTAAAATTATTTAGAATAATTATTCTAATTATTTTCTATTTTTTTCACAATAATAATTTAATACCATAAATACCAAACTAAATCAAAATAAATTGATTTTTACCTTCTAAGCTTGTTTATTCTTCCTCTGATGGTCCCAAGACTTCCTCTTCTACCTCTTATAGCTATGGTGGTTCGGTATTTTCCGGTGGAGTTGGTGTCGGCTACGGGTGGTGGTGAAAAAAGAGGAGAGTTTTCTCTTTCTTTCTTTTATTGCTTGCCTTAGCTTATTTTTTTTCCACTTCTTTTTCTTTATATAACAATCACCAACTTAGCCATTTGTAATAAAATATTTTCCACCGACTTAACGTGCTGCATGCTTAGCCAATCTCTCGAAAGTTCCAAAATAAATATTACATAATTGTTACGTGTAATAAATATTTTATATAATGTATATAAAATATTTATTTTAATTCATCAAAAATCATAACATGATTTATAGTTAATATTAATACCTATTATGGTACTTTTCTTGACAAATTTTGTACACGCATAACTATATGCATGTAATTATATGAGGTAATTTATAACTCCAAAAATCATAAAATAATTCATATAACTTATAAAAGCTATTTTTCGTAATTTTTCACGTCGTTACTTGGACAACATGTTACATTAACATGTTCACGTTTCTGAAATATTATCTTTCATAAAAGTCATAATAATTTCAATATTCATAAATATAATTTTTAATAACTTAAAACATTCTTTTTTCTTATTTATTATTCAATTTCTTTAATATTTACCATAATTTCTTTATATATAAATTATATAACTTAATATTATATCATTTATATATTTACATTCTCCTTTCTTAAATAATTTCTTAATTTCCTCCAACCTTATTTCATTTAATCACCTTATATAAATTACATAATTATTCTTATATAATTTATATAATTATTATTTTCTTCATACAATATTTTAATTTCCTTATATAAATTATACAATTATTATTATATAATTTATATAATTACATTTCTTCTCAATTAATTTCTAAATTCCCACCCTAATTCTTAATTAATCTAAAATCAATAATTACCATTTTATTAACTTCCTCATTATCTCTTTATTTAAACTTGGATTAATTTAATAATTAATCCCTTAATTGTCATAATTAATGAAATTTATAATTATCAATTAAACATTCAATTAAACATGCACATTTATAAATAAATCTATATACACATCTATTTCATATATCTCACTTTACCACATAACCTCAAATAGACACAATTTCTGCATTTTCACAATAATTTAACTGTACAATTTATTGTACATTTACATGAAATTTCTTTTATTATTAATAAATCGTTTTTAACAATTTATTTACTTTTCAATTATTTTAATTCAACATACTTTATCCTGATCTCCGTACAGATTTAATTTACTAATTAAATCTCATCACGTACTTTTATTCACATAAAATAACCATTTCTTTACACAACCTTGAAAATTGTATCAATTAAATTCTTATTTAATTTTATTAAATAATTCTGAAAATTCGGATCCTCACAATTTACGCCTATTTGCGTCATTTGCTCAACCTACAATTTATATAACAAATTGACATAATCATTAGCTACCAGAACTTTCAATTAGTCTTAACTTAAGACCTTAACTTCAAATTATTAACTCTTTAGTTGTCCGATAAACGAACTCTTAAGTTCCGGACAAAAATCATAGCCCAACAAACCTAGTTGGACATGTCGGTAAACTTAACCAACTTATTAATATTATTAATTATTTAATAATATTTTAATTCCTTATTAATATTATTAACCATTTAATAATATTTTAATCACTCATTAATATTATTAACCATTTAATAATATTTTAATCTCTCATTAATATTATTAACCATTCAATAATATTTTAATCACTCATTAATATTATTAACCATTTAATAATATTTTAATCACTTATTAATATTATTAACCATTTAATAATATTTTCATCTCTCATTAATATTATTTACCATTTAATAATATTTTAATCAATTATTAATATTATTAATCATTTAATAATATTTTAACCACTTATTAATATTATTAACCATTTAATAATATTTTAATCTTTTATTAATATTATTAACCATGTAATGATATTTTAATCATTTACAAATGTTATTCATCATTCAATAACTTTTTAATCATATACTAATATTATTGATCATTTAATAATATTTTAATAATCTTCAAATAATACTCATAGTTAACTTTTTAATTGTGTTAAATTTAGTCTTTATTTTAAACATTTAGTTACCAATTAATGATTAATGGATTTCATATATATTGGTTTAATAACCAAAACATTCATTTTACACTTATTTCAACTTAATTTTTCAAAGAAAACTCGACCCGGACCGACCCGACTCAACCCGGACCGACCCGACCCGGAGCCGACAAAATCTACTAGTCAGATTGTTCTGGCGCAGCTGCGTCAGTCCGTGACGTGGCTGCGTCAGCCATATCTGTCCGGAAGTCAACTTTTTGACTACTCGACCCTCTGACGCTCCGACAGCCATAACTTCTTCATTTTAAAATATTTTGGCGTGATTCTTGAGTCCATTCTCATAAGAATTTCCCCCTCTATAATTTCTCTTTAGATCACAAATCCAAATTCCAAACAAAACTGGACTAAAAATGGCTCACAACGACAAAGTGAAAACTAAAATCACAAATCCTTGGTTTTAATTGTTCAAACTTGAATAAAATAAACTCTACACATCCAAATGACACCAACTTAGTGTTGTTGTCTTCCTAACTTATTGTTTTACAATATTTGATGGTTCGATCTCATTTTGGAAAACGTTTGACACGAAATTTAAAGATCGAACAACTTAGGTACCGGTAAATCGCAATATGGAATTTTCTTCCATTTATTTGCGTAACACACATACCAATACATGTATTAAACATACTAAACCATGAGTCTACATATATATCATAGATTTAGACTTCTAGATCATCAAAATAAATTTTGATCGGTTAAAAATATATTTTGACCGTTTAAAACTTATATAATTTATCAAAATGCACTAAGGAAGAGTTAGAGCACTTTTGAACCTCTTGGACATGGATGCTCTTCTTCTTCTTGATATGATCTTGCTAAGGACTCCTCATTGACTATTCTCTAGAACTTTTTCTTGGTGGAATCATCAATCTCCCAAAGTTTGCTTGCTTTTCTTTCCAAGAGCTCTCTCTTTTCTTTCTAGACTTTCTAGACAAATGACTAACAAACATAGCCAATGTGTAGAGCACTATATTTATAGCACATCCTTAATCACCATCAACTTTCCTTAATCAACTAACATTGGTCAATTAGAGGCTTAATTGAGATTACTATTGGATTGATTGACTCTTGGATTGACATGTTGATTGACCTCCATCAAGTTGCTTACAAGCTATAGGTTGAGTAAAACAAAAGCAACTTTCTCCAACACTTAACCAAAGTGTGGTCAAGGCCCTTACTCTTGTAACCTATGATAACTCAACTATCAACCATGGTTCAAGCTCATCAATTAAACATACACACATCTTCCACCAAATAACCCAAGTAAGGTTAATTCTCTACAATCAATTATACATATGTATTCAATATATTTATATAATTACTAACACTTAACTCTAGCATTAGTTAAGGTTTTATTTTTATTACCACTTAGGGTTAACAAGTAACCCAACAATGGTTAGTTCTCTATAACATAAATTCATAAGAATTGACCATCTTCATTGACTAGGGTTGGTGAACCACCCATTGGTTAATTCATTTAACCAACATTGGTTAATTCATTTAACCAACATTCGTTAACTCTCTACAAATTCATATACTTACAACATATATATATCTCTACATATTCACCAATAACCTTTTATTTAAATTACATCATAGCTTGAATTGACCAATTTAAATTGAATACAAGCAACATACATTTTTACTCAATCTCCAAGTGGGACCCCATGTTTGGTCAACACTCCATATTTTTTCCTTTATTTTTATTATATATACATATCTATATATAATACTTGCAATTTCTACTAACAATTAACCAAGGTATGGTTAGTTCTCTACAACATACAACCCATGGTTACCTACTAATTCTATCTTGGTGAATTATATACATACATAATTGTATCTATAATATTCTTCCTATAACTATCTCATGCATAGTTAAATCTTTAATTTATTTACTACCTAGGGTTACTCAATTAACTCATCCATAGTTAATTCTCATCATCACATTCATTCACCTAGCAATTAACCAACGTTTGGTTAATACTCTCTCTTGTCTACCAACTAGGGTTATTCAATTAACCCTACATTAGTTAATTCTCTACACTTCACAATACTTGAATTTATTTTTCCAACATATTGACCTATTTGACTTTTAAATTTGGACTCAATATTTGGGCTACTAGTTTATTTTGCATTGGGCTCCCTTATTTAATTATTTGGGCTACCCAACACAACTCACACATCTTTATAACTTGGGCTAGGTAATTAATTTAATTGGACTACCACCACCTTATATACAATACTTGCCAACATAATTTAATTGGACTTACATTAATTACCTCTTGGACTATAATTAACATAACATTTGGGCTTATTATTTAATTACCCACCTTCAAACAAATATTCTCATATTGGGTTTGTTTCAAATCCATTAATGGACTCTATACAATAACTTAATAATTAAATTAATTACTTAATCAATTAACTTCTTGATATTGTCATTCTAGACAAACTTTCTAGTTTTTTTTATATAACTTTAACTCATAACTAATATAATTCACCCAAATTATACATATCTCACTTCTCAAACTCTAGGTTTTAAACCATAACCTTTAATTGATTATTTTAAATCTTATTTACAATTCTTGTAAATATCTGAGATATTACAGATGTAGTTGCGGGTGGTGCTTTGATGGCGAAGAACTTTAATGAGGGCTATGACTTGTTGGAGACCATGGTTGCAAACAATTACCAATGGCCTTATACAAGGATAAACAACCAAGGGCGGCTGGGATATATAAAATAGATACAGTTACCACCTTGGCTGCATAGATGGCATCATTAACGAAAACTGTGGAAACACTTGCAAAAATTATGCAAGTTATTCAACCCATGGCGATGATTTGTGACCTATGTGCAGGAAATCATTCAGTAAATCAATGTTTAATCAATGCAAAATCAGTCCAGTATGTGATAGGTTACAATCATCAGCAACCCAATAATCCTAGCTATTATCATCAAAATCAATCATGGAGTAATAATCAAGCTCAATCATATGCTCCTAAACAATCATATCAGTCGGGTTTTCACAACCAACCTCCACCACAACAAGAGTTTAAATCAAATTTTGAGCAATTTATTACAAAATATATATCGCATAATGAGGTTAGAATGAACAGTCTAGAATTATCAATGCGGAACCTTAAGAACCAAGTGGGGCAGATAAGTAGTACTATAAATAGTGGACCTCAAGGGGCCTTGACAAGCGATATAGTGATAAATCCAAGAAGGGAAGGCACGGAGCAGTGTAATGTCGTTATACTTAGAAGTGGTAAGGAGTTACACGAGGTTAATGGAGAAAATTCAAAAAGAAAAAAAATTCAGACATGGGGGATGATAGTGGTGATAAAAAGAAGAAGATCCAAAATGGGCCGCATGAAAACAAAAAGGAAAAGCAAGCTATGAGCTCTAATAATAGTCGACAAGATCATATTTTTTCACCAGTTCCATTTTCACAAAGACTTCAGAAATCAAAATTAAACAAGCAATTTTCAAAATTATTGGAGATATTCAAAAAGCTTCATATCAACATCCCATTTGTAGATGCCTTAGAACAAATGCCTAGCTATGTGAAGTTTATGAAGAAAATCTTATCTAACAAAAAGAAGTTAGATGACTTTGAAACAGTGACGCTTACGGAGGAATGTAGTGCGATCTTGTAAAAGAAGCTACTACCAAAACTCAAGGACCCGGGTAGTTTCACAATTTCATGCACCATTAGGAGTTAATTTTTTAGGAAGGCGTTATGCGATTTGGGAGCAAACATAAACTTAATGTCATTATCTATTAATAAGAAGCTTGGTTTAAATGAAGCAAAACCAACGAATGTTACGTTACAATTGGCAGATAAGACAGTCATTTATCCAAGGAGGATTGTTGAAGATGTGTTAGTTAAGGTAGATAAGTTCATATTTCCCGCGGATTTTATTATTTTGGATTATGAGAAGGATAAAGACATACTTATCATTCTTGGCCGACCATTTTTAGCCACATGGAGAACGCTTATTGGTTTATTGTCGCATGCACCCAAAAATAAAATCTAATTTTGGAAAAATTTTAATGTAGCAGTGCAAGTAAAAGTCGATCTCAAAGAGAATAATTAATTTAATTTTATGTTTTCGTAAACTAAAATTGGGGGATTTTAATTAAAGAAATAATTTAAATAAAATTAACTCAAATAAATATCCAAGTAATTTAATGAAATAAATAAGAAGAAAAAACCTTGGTTTAAGTTAACATCCACCATCAAGAATTTATAACTGATCATTGATGCAAAAATAGATCAATTAATATTTTAAATATTCAATGTGAAATAATTAATTTCATTCGAATAATTTTTCTATCTCTCCTTATTTTTAGTTAAACAAAAACAAGCTATCCAAATAACTCTTACTACTAAATAACCTCAGACAAGCACTAAATATTTGAGTATTTATAATACCCTGTAGACATAAGACTGTCATTTCGTTTTGAATATTATCAACCATTTCAATTGTAATATCCGAAGATGGGTACTCTAGGTGATCAACCTATTGTACGTTTATATTGTGCACATTATAACCATCCAATTTTGTTTTGACCGAAATTGTGAGGACCCCAAATCCGGGTTATTTTAACCTCGGATCCGATTCAACACTAGTACTACATTTTTCTTATTGTTCATGAATAACAACAATATTATAATTGTTAAATAATCATTTATTTATAATTTTACATCTCTTTCTATTCCAGAATCACAATCTTTATACAATCCTAGTATGTCTCAATATCATACATGATACGACATTCTATTACAATCAATTTGAGTATTTAACACTCACATAACATACCAACTAAGTCTTATACTACACCATCAATTACCTGTCCAATTCGGACTGATATCCACAACAGACATTTAGATCTTCAGTGAAAGTAATATGTTTTCCTGTTCCTTGTTCTTTATCGAAAACTTCGAATAACTTACACTATCTGAAAATGTTGGTTTAAGCAAGAGTGAGCACGACGACTTACCAAGTTTAACAGTTACACATAACACATTACATGCTTCACATAATATACATGATTTGCATCTTATTCTTACATCAGGTTTTTCATATTAATAATACTTCATACCTCTTATGCATCACATACAATAATCAACTAACACTTAGCAAATCATGCTTCATTCTTATACATAGTTTTCATGTAGTCATACCACATGCTGCTCATCTACCACAAACATCATCAATATATCTTCATATTATCAATTTCAATCACATTATAGCATATTAATGCACATAGGAGCAAGTTCTGAAAAACTTGTCTGGTTCGCTTCTATCATTTACGCTTATTTGCGTCTTTCGTTCAGCTTACAGTTTATATATAAAATCGACATAATCATTAGTTACAATGACTATTAAATAGTCTTAACTTAAGACCTTAACTTCAAATTATTAATTAACTCTTTAGTTGACCGACAAATGAACCTTTACGTTCCGGACAAAAATCCTAGCCCAATAAACCTAGTTGGACATGTCGGTAAACTTAACCAACTTACACCTTCACTGCTTGTTCTTTGTACGACTTACTTTTAATAAGTTGTCTAAAATTTAGTCACAAATTGACTATTTACATTGGTTTAATTTAATTAAATATTCTTCTTTTACATAACTTAATGATCCGGACATTTAATAATGTACCAAATATTTCTAAATATTATCTACCTTTGATAATATACAATTATATTCAAATATGATTAACCATTTAATAATATTTTAATCACTTGTTAATATTATTAATTATTTAATAATATTTTAATCCCTTGTTAATATTATTAACCATTTAATAATATTTTAATCAGTTATTAATATTATTAACCATTTAATAATATTTTTCTCACATATTAATATTATTAACCATTTAATAATATTTTAATCACTTATTAATATTATTAATCATTTAATAATATTTTAATCACTTATTAATATTATTAAGCATTTAATAATATTTTAATCACTTATTAATATTATTAACCATTTAAAAATATTTTACTCATATATTAATATTATTAATCATTTAATAATATTTTAATCCCTTATTAATATTATTAACCATTTAATAATATTTTAATCACTTATTAATATTATTAACCATTTAATAATATTTTAATCACTTACTAACGTCATTAATTATCTAATAACATTTTCATTAAATACCAATGTTATTATTCATTTAGTAACATTTTAATCTTATAATAATATTTTAATAATCTTTAAACCATACAAATAGTTAACTTTTTAATAATGTCATAGGCGTATTTTAGCGCCGGCGGCGCTCAAAGCAAAAAGTCCGAGCGCTGGCGGCGCTCGTTTTGACTGCCCGGATCTCTTTTACTAAAATTGTCATAACTTCTTCAGTTCAAAATATTTTGTGGTGATTCTTGAGTCCATTCTCATTAGAATTTCCCCCTCTACAACTTCTCTTTAGATCCCAAATCCAAATTGCAAACGGAACTAGACTAAAAACTGCTTGCAAGGACAAAGTGAAAACTAACTTCACAAATCCTTTGTTTTAATGGTTCAAACATGAATAAAATGAACTCTACACAATCAAATGACACCAACTTAGTGTTGTTATCATCATAACTTCTTGTTTTATAACATTTCATGGTTCAATCACATTTTTGAAAATGTTTTGAAAGTAAATTTAAGATCGAACCATCTAGGGCTTTACCGATAACACAATATGAAATTTTCTTCCATTTATTTGCATTACACACATACCAATACTTGTATTAAACAAACTAAACCATGAATCTACCTATATATCATAGATTTATACTTCTAGAGCATCAAAATAACTTTTGATTGATTAAAAATATATTTTAACCGTTCAAATCATATCTAAACTATAAAAATAAACTAAAGAGGGTTTAGAACATTTTTTAACCTTTTATACATGGATGCTCTTCTTCTTGCTAGGTCTCTTCCTCCTTCTTGAGTGAACCATTAGAACCCTAGCTCACAAGCTCTCAATAGATCTCTAGTTTCTCTTTTAAAACTCGTGAACTTCTCTCTATTTTTCTCTCTAGAAAAGTTATGAACAATGAGCAAACTCTTCTCCACACCAAAGAAGCTCTTATTTATAGCAAAATTCCCATCATCCAAAATACATACATATACTAAATATAAGTCTACAATTTTACTAACTCATCTTATCTTCAATCTCTTCATGGCTAGATTTAGGGATTTCTAGTCCTTTAATTTTGCATAACAAGTTATCTTCAAATCAAGCAACAAAAAATGTGTGATACACTCAACCTCAAAGCCACACTTCACCCAAGTGGCCCCCCTCCCTTAGTTGACCAGCCAAATGGCCTTAACATGGCCAATTTTTTTATTTAATTTTATATCTAATCTATACATATATATCCCATATGTCATACATAATACATATACACATATATACATCATTAAATCACCAACATGAACACATAATGATTAATACTTATATTTTATTTGGGTCACATGTTTGGGTCATTAAATTAATTCCCTTTGGGCTTCATTACACGTTCAAATGGGCTACTAGTTAAATTAATTAACCTAGCAACCTTTGGGCTAACAATTAATTATAACATGGATACATTATGTAAACTACTAGATTAATTCATCGGACCTAGTTTATTAATTCTTTTGGATTTAAAATTATAATCCAATTAGATTTGCTTTAAATTATTCTATCACCTTAGGTTACATAATTAACTCATCTATGGTTAATTCTCATCATCATATTTACTTACCTAGCAATTAACCAATGTTTGGTTAATGATCTCTCTTGTCTACCAACTAGGGTTATTCAATTAACCCTACGTTAGTTAATTCTCTACACTCAACAATATTTTTCAACACTTTGACCATCATTGAACTTTTAAATGGTTGGGTTATCTAGCTTATTTTGCATTGGGCTCTCTTATTTAATTATCCCTTTTCATGCAAGTCTTCCCATATTGGGCTAACATTTATAATCCATTTGGTCTAGTCCAATAGTAGTAATTAAATTTCTTGGACTCTTCATGGAATTAAATCTTTTAATTATTTGAACCTCTTTATAATTACCAACAAGACTTACAACAATTAAAATATTGGGCTTGTTTTAAATTTACTTTTGAATTCTATACAATAATTTAATAATTAAGTTAATTACTTAATTAATTAACATAATTAATTATTTTCATGACTTTCCTTCTTACTTCATATTTAAACTAATTAATTTATTAGTTTAATTGAGTACTAACTTACTCATCCTCTTATTTGACTAATAAGCACGCTTATATATATATATGATCACATTCACTTCTCAAATGAATTTATTTCCTTAATAACTTCTCTACATGCATCATTAAAATATTTTCACATTTAATTTTTAACAATTAAATTATGTTAAAAAAAATGTTTACATATTTTTTACATATTTTACTTCTCTAATTCTAGGTTTTAAACATTAACCTTTAATTAAATCAATTAATATATTATCTAAAATCTTGAAAATATTTGTGATATTACATTCACCCCTTCATATAAGAATTTCGTCCCCGAAATTATCTCATACACATTTCTATCAATTTTCATCTCTGAGTATAACTCTTTACTCATCAAATTATATGACCAACCTTTGCTAGGAAGTTCATACTTCTAAACTCAAAATTCCAGAACAATGGAATATCTTGCAAAAGAATAAATTGAAAATCAATATATTACAAAAGAATAAATTAAAAATCAAAATATTCATTAAAACTTTCATACTATTCTGAGGAGTCATAAAGACTGTGAACATATGCGAGAAGGTTTATCAATCACAAAGACAAAAAATATTCCACAATTATTTTGTATGCTAGGTGATCAGCCTATCGTACTCTAGCGTTGTGCACAACGACTTCGATTAGGGTTGAACTCTCTGGATTTACCAGCCCATATTTTGTTCTATCAGCATGACACCACTCTTGCGCGCCCCCTCGCGGGTTCTTTATTCATGGCTCTGACATATCCCCCATTATAGGGTTGTTCACCTCAGACTTATTACAAAATTCTGTTCCAGCATAAGTTGGATTGGAACATAAAACTTGAGTCATTTCTGACCAAAAGTGTCCAGTCAATATAAATGACATAGACTCACATCATTAGATTGTTCGCATATTACTAACTAAAAATCATTTCAGATTAGTTAAAATAACCAAAATATATTTTTAGGACTTCATGCTACCACAGCGTTGCAACATTGCGTTGAATATTCCGTCTTTTTTTTTTATCTCTGCACCATGGCTTTAATAGTGTGTGATGATTTTATAAATATATTTTGATATTTTTAAATCAATTTGTCTAGCCAAACAATTAGCATAGACTCTTCTTTAAACGTTTTAAAACACTGAAACTCATTTTATGACTTTGTCATATTACATCGTACCATAGTGGGCTTAAAAATACATCAAACACTAGGTTACTCTGCATTGATGACTCCGTCGTTTATCATCTCTGCACTAAGTGCATTAATGATATTTAAAATACATTTGTCTTTTCAAAAGCACAAAAATGTGGTTTTGGCACGATTTTTAAGAATTTCAAAGTCCAGTATAGCTAGAAGATTTGGAATATCCTAATATCTCAAAATACCTCAAATTTCTCCTCATCTTTTCCAACTTAATAACTATATCTAGTATAGCTTTAATCTTGCTACTTAACTCTACCCACACTCACTGTTCATCAAACTTACCACGTATTTAGGCACGTGAACTTACCACAATCATATGGTTTGAGGGGCTTGTCCTAGTCAGGCCAAAGTCGCCCATTCGCTGAGGGGCTCCACCACATGACTATGATTCACGAACTTACCATACGTGTCGGTTCTCAGAACACAATCTTATCTTAACATCCTCTACCTATCCGTTATACATATAAGAAAAGAATCACCTTCTCAACATACATATAACGAATAGCGTGACACTAAGTTTAAATCGATTATCACTATAGAAAGCTAAGTGGTTATCAAACCAAATACAATCTCTTGCCCATACAAGAAATTGGTCAACTTGACCACTAATCAATATAGGAAGTTAAGTGGTCGTTAAACCAAGAACAAATATATCAGTTTTCCAACTGTTCAACACTGTAAGGAAATACATGCCATCAGTGCATATCTTTCTTCTTCGATACACACTGATCGTGCAAGTTTCGCAGTAGTATCTCCCTAATTGGTTCACTGACATATCATAGCCCCACCCATACAAGGGTTCGTTCAACTCAACCACTATATTAATATAGGAAGTTAAGTGGCTCTAAAACCAAGCACAAATTCCCAGCCCATACAAGGAATCGTACAACTCAGCCACTAATATGAGTCATCAATTAAAAACCTACAAACCTTTAATTTTTCTTAACTAAATACGAATTCTCTCAATTCATATTTTAGTACATCTGACTCATTACGAGTTCATCTCTCTTAATCATTTCATGACCTCATTAGCATTTTCTTTATGCTTCTCAAAATCTTATCATAAGATATTTTCTATCATTTCTTCAAATTAGGTACAACATGAATTTTTCATCTCTTTTATATCTTCTTAAATCCATCTTTAGATAATATTCTATATATGAATTTTCCAAATTCATCTTTTATTACTTAAACTCTTCCGGAGTTTATTCATTTATCATTTTACTTATCTTCTACTACGGTTATAGCCTAAGGTACTCTTACCTAATGTTTATAACCTATCAGCTCTGATACCAACTTGTGACGACCCCAAATTTGAGTTACTTTAACCTCGGATCCGGTTCAACACTAGTACTACATTTTCCGTATTGTTCATGAATAACAACAATAGTATAATTGTTAAATAATCATTTATTTATAATTTTACAACATCTCTTTCTATTCCAGAATTGCAATCTGTATACAATCCTAGTATATCGCAACGTCATACATGATACGACATTCTATTACAATCAATTTGAGTATTTAACACTCACATAACATACCAACTAAGTCTTATACTACACCATCAATTACCTGTCCAATTCAGATTGATATCCACAACAGACATTTAAATCTTCAGTGAAAGTAACATCTTTTCCTGTTCCTTGTTCTTTATCCAAAACTTCGAATAACTTACAATATCTGAAAATGTTGGTTTAAGCAAGAGTGAGCACGACGGCTCAGCAAGTTTAACAGTTACACATAACACATTACATGCTTCACCTAATATACATGCTTTGCATCTTATTGTGACGACCCCAAATCCAGGTTACTTTAACCTCGGATCCGGTTCAACACTAGTACTACATTTTCCTTATTGTTCATGAATAACAACAATATTATAATTGCTAAATAATCATTTATTTATAATTTTACAACATCTCTTTCTATTCCAGAATTGCAATCTTTATACAATCCTAGTATGTCTCAATATCATACATGATACGACATTCTATTACAAACAATTTGAGTATTTAACACTCACATAACATACTAACTAAGTCTTATACTACATCATCAATTACCTATCCAATTTGGACTGATATCCACAACAGACATTTAGATCTTCAGTGAAAGTAATATGTTTTCCTGTTCTTTGTTCTTTATCGAAAACTTCGAATAACTTACACTATCTAAAAATGTTGGTTTAAGCAAGAGTGAGCACGACGGCTCAGCAAGTTCAACAGTTACACATAACACATTACATGCTTTACATAATATAAATGCTTTGCATCTTATTATGACGACGCCAAATCTAGGTTACTTTAACCTCGGATCCCGTTCAACACTAGTACTACATTTTCCTTATTGTTCATGGATAAAAATAAAATTATAATTGTTAAATAATCATTTATTTATAATTTTACAACATCTCTTTATATTCCATAATCGCAATTTTATACAATCCTAGTATGTCTCAATATCATACATGATACGACATTCTATTACAATCAATTTGAGTATTTAACACTCACGTAACATACCAACTAAGTCTTATACTACACCATCAATTACCTGTCCAATTCGGACTGATATCCACAACAGCATTTAGATCTTCAGTGAAAGTAATATGTTTTCCTGTTCCTTGTTCTTTATCAAAAACTTCGAATAACTTACACTATTTGAAAATGTTGGTTTAAGCAAGAGTGAACACGACGGCTCAACAAGTTTAACAGTTACACATAACACATTACATGTTTCACATAATATACATGCTTTAAATCTTATTCTTACATCAGGCTTTTCATATTAATAATACTTCATACCTCTTATGCATAACATACAATAATCAACTAGCACTTAGCAAATCATGCTTCATTCTTGTACATAGTTTTCATGTAGTCATACCACATGCTGTTCCTCTACCACAAACATCATCAATATATCTTCATATTATCAATTTAAATCACATTATAGCATATTAATGCACGTAGGAGCAAGTTCTGAAAAACTTGTCTGGTTCACTTCTATCATTTACGCTTATTTGCGTCTTTCGTTCAACCTAAAATTTATATATAAAATCGACATAATCATTAGTTACAATGACTATTAATTAGTCTTAACTTAAGACCTTAACTTCAAATTATTAATTAACTTTTTAGTTGTCTGACAAATGAACCTTTACGTTCCGGACAAAAATCCTAGCCCAACAAACCTAGTTGGACATGTCGGTAAACTTAACCAACTTACACCTTCACTACTCGTTCTTCGTATGACTAACTTTTAATAAGTTGTCTAAAATTTAGTCACAAATTGACTATTTACATCGTTTTAATTTAATTAAACATTCTTTTTTTACATAACTTAATGATTCAGACATTTAATAATATACCAAATACTTCAAAATATTATCTACGTTTGATAATATACATCTACATTCAAATATTATTAACCATTTAATAATATTTTAATCACTTATTAATATTATTATTTATTTAATAATATTTTAATCCCTTATTAATATTATTAACCATTTAATAATATTTTAATCACTTATTAATATTATTAAACATTTAATAATTTTTTTTCACATATTAATATTATTAACCATTTAATAATTTTTTAATCACTTATTAATATTATTAACCACTTAATAATATTTTAAATACTTATTAATATTATTAACCATTTAATAATATTTTACTCACATATTAATATTATTAACCATTTAATAATATTTTAATCACTTATTAATATTATTAACCATTTAATAATATTTTAATCACTTATTAATATTATTAACCATTTAATAATATTTTACTCACATCTAAATATTATTAACCATTTAATAATATTTTAATCACTTATTAATATTATTAACCATTTAATAATTTTTTAATCACTTATTAATAATATTAACCATTTAATAATATTTTAATCCCTTATTAATATTATTTACCATTTAATAATATTTTAATCACTTATTAATATTATTAACCATTTAATAATATTTTAATCATTTACTAATGTCATTAATTATCTAATAACTTTTTTATTCAATACTAATGTTATTATTCATTTAGTAACCTTTTAATCTCATAATAATATTTTAATAATCTGTAAACCATACAAATAGTTAACTTTTTAATAATGTTAACCTTAGTCTTTATTTTATACCTTTAACTACCAATTTGTCATTAATAGAATTATATATATATATATATATATTGGTTTAATATTCAAACATATTCATTTTACAAGTTTATCTTAGGTTTTAAGTCCCTAACGGTGTTTCGCTTAGACTTTTCATTAACCGATAAGTTAAACCGGAGTTCCCACTTGATAAAACTTTAAAATATCAAAAATTTAACTTTTTAATACTGTACCAGCGCTGGAGACGCTGGTCATAGGTTTATTCTAGCACCGGCGGCTCTCAAAGCAGAAAGTCCGAGCGCTGGCGGCGCTCGTTTTGACTGCCCAGAAATCTTTACTGATAATACAATATGAAATTTTCTTCCATTTATTTTCATACCACACATACCAATACTTGTATTAAACATACTAAACCATGAATTTACCTATATATCATAGATTTAGACTTCTAGAGCATCAAAATAACTTTTGATCAGTTAAAAATATATTTTAACCGTTCAAATCATATCTAAACTATAAAAATGAACTAAAGAGCGTTTAGAACACTTTTTAACCTTTTATACATGGATGCTCTTCTTCTTGCTAGGTCTCTTCCTCCTTCTTGAGTGAACCATTAGAACCCCTAGCTCACAAGCTCTCAATAGATCTCTAGTTTCTCTTTTAAAACTCTTGAACTTCTCTATATTTTTCTCTTTAGGAAAGTGATGAACAATGAGCAAACTTTTCTCCACACCAAAGAAGCTCTTATTTATAGTAAAATTCTCATCATCCAAAATACATACATATACTAAATATAAGTCTACAATTTTACTAACTCATCTTATCTTCAATCTCTTCATGGCGAGATTTTAGGGATTTCTAGTCCTTTAATTTTGCATAACAAGTTATCTTCAAATCAAGCAACAAAAAATGTGTGATACACTCAACCTCAAAGCCACACTTCACCCAAGTGGCCCCCCTCCCTTAGTTGACCAGCCAAATGGCCTTAACATGGCCAATTTTTTGATTTAATTTTATATCTAATTTATACATATATATTTCACATGTCATACATAATAAATATACACATATATACATCATTAAATCACCAGCATGAACCCACAATGATCAATACTTACATTTTATTTGGGTTATATGTTTGGGTCATTAAATTAATTCCACTCGGGCTTCATTACAAGTTCAAATGGGCTACTAGTTAAATTAATTAACCTAGCAACTGTGACGCCCCCAAATCCGGGTCCCTTGAACCTCGGGTTCGGTGCTCACTATTCATCACTTGACAAACATTCATAACTAAAACTTCAATAAATCGCGGAAAACATTCATAATTTCATTACAAAACGTACCTTCAATCCCAGGTTCCACTAACCTTAATACATCATCATTACCTTATACAAAAAAAAAATTACACATATAGTACGAACTAATTACGTCTATTCGTTCATCTTTCCTTTGCCGTGGTACTCCTTAGATCACTCGGCTTAACTGAAAATAGTTCATGATATAGCAAGGGTGAGCAACTACTTTGCCCAGCAAGTTTAAATAAATAAGAAATGATATATCATGAATGAAAAAGATTTATCTTCGAGAGTTTCAACAATAGATAACAATTTTGAAATAACAAGAATCAATGTTCAATAAAAGAATGGATTGACTCTTTACTGCTGAGTGGTCTCAAAGGACCATGAACTGCTACTAAGGTAGAACGGACATACAATGTCTGACACCTTGTAAAAAATAACGGGACACTCGAGGGGATCAGTCCTCTCATGTCCTATGTATATGCATAACATTTAGATTTCTTGCGCGCATTCGGTTTCCCGACAAATAAAAATCCCCTTTAACTAGGGTTGTTCTTTCTCAGTCTTACTGTAAGAATCTGCACCAGCCAATGGTTTGGATAAGCTTTCATAATATTCAATTAGATGAATTTAAACATGCATTTGTCTAGCCGAAACAATTAGCTTAGACATTCTTAAACAGTTCGTAAATTACTGAACTATAACATTTGCAAAGGCACTATGTGCGAATACAATAACCAATAATGAGGTGGAATAATTTTAGATAATTAATCCACTTTAAGTTCTGTCAAATAACTACGAGTGTAGAATTTTCTCAACAATAATTTGAATAGCTCAATGTACATAAAGTTGAAGGAAACTTGCAACAATAAATACAAGTTAGGGTTAAGAAGAACTTGCCTGTTCCGCTGACTACTGCTATTCAACTTAAAAATACTTCATTTGGGTGACCTAATATTCAATAACATTGATCATCCAATTAGCATAACACATATAGGTTTATTTAACATTATTAACCTTAACATATATATCTTAAATCATCTATCACTTAATCATAACCTTAAAACTCTTAATAATATTATCAATCCCTTGATAATATTTCAACTCACATAACCATAACTTCATTGCTTTATAATATTATCTCATTTGATAATATATAATTACTACATATAATATTATTAATCGTATAATAATATTTTAACTATTTATTATTTCAATAATAAATCACTTAGCTCCTCAATATTATTAACCATCTGATAATTCTCTTAACCTCTTTATTATCTCAAACACTTATTAACATTATTAATAATTAAATAATGTTTTACACTATCCCCAATGATATTAATCATCAAATAATATCTTAATCATTTATAAATATTATTAACCATTTAATAATATTTTATCCTCTCAATAATATTATTAATCCTTTAATAATATCCTTATCCTTAGTTAATATTATTAATCATTTAATAATATTTCACTCATAGGTTAACATTATTAATAATGTCTTACTCTTCAAATAATATTATTCATCAAATAATATCTTCAATAACTTATAAATATTATTATCCATTTAATAATATTTTATAATCAAAATAATATCATTTAATACTATTTTCTTCTCTTATTAATATTATTATCCATTTAATAATATTTTACTCAAAATCTAATATTATTAACTATTTAATAACATTTTATTCGTATACTAATATTATTAACCATTTAATAATATTTAAATCCTTTATTAACTTACTAATATTATTAATCATTTAATAATATTTTATTAACTTACTAATATTATTAACCATTTATTAATATTTTATTCATTATCTAATATTATTAACTATTCAATAATATTTTATTCATATACTAATATTATTAACCATTTAATAATATTTTATTCATTATCTAATATTATTAACTATTTAATAATATTTTATTAACTTACTAATATTATTAACCATTTAATAATATTTAAATCCTTATTAATATTATTAATCAGTTAATAATATTTTAATCATTTACAAATATTATTCACCATTTGATAATATTTTAATCACTTATTAATATTATTAACCATTTAATAATATTTTAATCACTTATTAATATTATTAACCATTTAATAATATTTTAATCACTTATTAATATTATTCATCATTTAATAATATTTTAATCATTTACTAATATTATTAACCATTTAATAATATTTTAATCATTAACTATCATTATTAATCATTTAATAACTTTTTAATCATATACTAATATTATTAACCATTTAATAATATTTTAATAAAAATCTTTAAACAATACCAATAGTTAACTTTTTAATTGTGCTAACATTAATCTTTCTGTTAAATATTTAGCTACCAATTAGTTACTAATAAACTTCATATATTGGTTTAGTATCCAAACCCATTCATTTTACACTTATTTCAACTTAAATTTTCTTTAAAAACTCGACCCGGACCGACCCGATCCGACCCGGACCGAACCGACCAGACCAAAAAAATTGGACATTCTGTTTTGAATGCCCCGACGCTCAACCTAGGCCATTCTGGGCGCCGGGGCGTCCAAAACAGAAGACAAAAGTCCTAAATGGGTTGTCCGACCCTCCGATGCTCCAACAGCCATAACTTATTCATTTTAAAATATTTTGGGGTGATTCTTGAGTCCATTCTCATCAGCATTGCCCCCTCTACAACTTCTCTTTAGATCACAAATCCAAATTCCAAACGGAAGTGGACTAAAAACGGCTCACAAGGACAAAGTGAAAACTAAAATCACAAATCCTTGGTTTTAATGGTTTGAACTTGAATAAAATAAACTCTACACATCCAAATGACACCAAATCAGTGTTGATGTGTTCCTAACCTCTTGTTTTACAATATTCCATGGTTGGATCGTCTTTTTGAAAACGTTTTACACGAAAATTACGGATCGAACCATCTAGGGTTTAAAAACGACATCATTTCCGGTAAAAGCTATAACTTCTTCGTTATTCAATATTTTTGAAAGGTTCCAAAAGGGTTTTTCTTTAAAACTCCTATATCTAGCTTTCTAGCCATAAAAATCCAATTTCTGATTTGCGTATTCCAAAATACAACATCAAAGACAACATGTATCGTTAGGGTTTTACCGGTAAAATGTGTTATGAACATTTCTACAACTTTTATACATTTCTCACATACCAAATCATGATTTAAGCATATCAAACCATGTATCTACCAATTTATCATAGCTTAAGACTTGTAGACCATCAAAACCACTTTTGATCGGTTAAAAACATATTTTGACCATATAAAACATATATAGCCTACAAAATGAAATAAAGATGAGATAGAATACTTTTGAACCTTATGTTCTTCTACTCTTGGCTAGAGACTTTGTTGGTGACTCCTCCTTGAGAAGTCTCTAGTAATCTCCTTGGTGAAAAACCAACTCTCAAGAGCCTTCTCTATTTTATCTAGAATGCTCTCTCTATTCTCTCTTGGAGTTCTTACAAAATGACTAACAAACCTAGCAAATGAATGGAGCATTCTATTTATAGAACCTCCCTAGACTTGCTTAACATCTACTAATCAACCAATGCTAGTCAATTAGGAGCTTAATCTTGCTTACTATGCATGGAATGACCACTTGATGGACATTTTGATTGACCCTTTGATTGACTAGGGTGGTTGGGGGTTACTTGCACCATTTTACACTCCAAAATCAACCAACAAGTTAGCTTTATATCCATGTGGGCCCCAAAATTCGGGATTGACCAATTATTTATCCAATTTGACTTTATTTTTAAGTCTTATATAATTATATAAGTATTCATATATATATACACCAATATATGTATACACATTTACCTATACAAGCTTATTGGGCTCCACTTTGGACCTTAGAATTAACTTCTATTGGGCTCATTCAATTAAATTGTTTGGGCTCAATTTATATCACACATTGGGCTAGCATTTACATAATTATGCTACCTTTAATTAAAATAAGCATTGAGCTTGTTTAATAAATTACATGGACTAGTAATTAAATTAATTACATGGGCTACTAGGTAAACTTAATTGACCTAATTTAACAACTCATTTGGATTTAAATTATAATCCAATTAGATTTGCTATTTATAAGTCCATTGGACTCCTTTGTTAAATAACACTATTAATTACAAATTCTTGGGTTTGTTTTAATGAAACCCTAATACATATTAATACAAGTACATTGGACTTGATTAAATTAATTCATTCGCTAACCCCTATCATCAAATTAGGTTTATAATATAATTAACCATACACAAACAATTATTCCCACATTGGGGTTATCTTTAATAATTCACTTGCTTCTTCTTTCTCATTATTCATACAAGTAATTAACTTGTTCATTATAAAACTTCTTAATTGCCATACAAGACCAACATTCAAGCTTTGTGATTTCATCACATAAGCTTCTCTTGCAATCTTTTTCCTTCTTTAGTTAATTAATTTAATTAACTAATTTAATACCTCTCATCATACAACTTAACACATACACACATACTTCATACCTCATATTTTCTTATGGATATAATTAAATAATAATAAAAAAAAAAATTGGGTTCGTAATTTTCTCGGTCATTACATTCACCCCTCCTTATAAGGATTCTGTCCCCAGAATCACCGTTATAAGATTACTTAAGATTTTCTTATCATCTGTTCTTTTTCCGACTCTTTTTCACGTATATCCGAATTAATTTTACGGATAACTTATTCTTTATCTATCTAAAACAATCCTTTGATTTAAAGACACTTTATTTTAATAAAGTATTCTACTTTTTTCAAGAAATTCAATTTACTTAGTGAATTTCTCAGACAGATAGTCTTCGAATCAAATAATACATAAACGATTATATTATTGATCGAAAAATAACTGTCACCATGCCTCTTGGCTTTCTTGATATTACTTCTCGTCTTGCTTTCCTTCTTCAGGCAGTCCTTAAACGGATGACCCATTCTTCCATAAATAAAACACTTCCTATTCTTTCTGGGACCAGGACAGTTTGAAGTACCGTGTCCTTTCCCTCCACATCTATAGCAACCATCTGTCCCTTTTTGACGTACTCCTATGTGGTTCTTTCCACAACTTTCACCACTTTCTATTCTTCGTTTGTCTTTTCTTTGACCATTCTTACTATTTTTATGGTTCCTCTTTCATTTCTGAGATTTACCACCTCTGCTACTACCTTTATCATTTTATTCTTCACTCTTCTTTCCTTTCCTCTCTTGATTATATTCTGCCAAAGCCTTACCTCCGTCTTCTGCTATGATTGCATTTTGCATCATTGCTGAAAACGTGTTAATCTGAAGAACCGAAACTTTACCGTAGATCCCTGGATTTAATCCTTATTCAAACCTTTCTGCCCTTCGTTCTTCCGTGTCCACTTGATGTGGAGCAAATCTCGCTAGCTCATTACACTTAGCGGCATATTCTGCTACCGTCGTACTTCCCTGTTTGAGTTCCAAAAATTTTACTTCCATTCTTGTCTTTGTACTATTTGGAAAATAGTTCTCAAAGAACAATTCCTTAAAATGAGTTCACGTAACCATTCCTTCTCCTGTTCGGCTTTTGTTAGCCTTACACCAATAGTCAACCTCTCCCTTCATCATGAAGGTGGCAATTGTTGTCTTCTGTTCTTCTGCAACACGTGCAACTTCAAACATTTCCTCTATCTTTTCCACCATTGTCTGAGCTTCGATTGGATCTGTCGTTCCTCGAAACTCAGGTGGTCCTATCATTTTAAAATCCTTAAAATTTGTCACTCGATTTTTGCAACTTTCAAATGCTGGATTTCTGCTTTGTATTGCTTCTGCTACCATATTAGCAAAAGTTTGCATCGGGTCTACCTGACCTCCTTTATTATTAATTGATCCTTCTGCTCTACGGTTTCGGGGTTGTCTATGCGGCGACATTATCTTTTTTTTTTTTTTTTTTTTTTTTAAAATAAAACTTACGTTATGCTCTTATATTTTGTTCCTTACATTCATTCTTATAGCATTTGATATTTAATGCTCACAGTATCCCTCTAAAGCATATAAACCAATCATCTATATTTATACGCAAACAGTAGTGCCTTAGCACATTACATTCTGAAACTTACATCAATAAACGTTCATATCCCATAAAGACCACAAAAGTCGGGACTTAACATAACCATCTAACCCACATACTCCAAGAGTTGGGTTTTACAAACACATAGTATCCCTTACTCCTCTTATTCACTTCTTCTTCCTCTTATACAACATATTTTACCTTTCTTACCCCGGAACTTAATAATTCGAATACCGTCTGTTTCTTATGTTTCCTTACACGTACTTGATTGTTAAGTAGTGTATCAGTATTCTTCTTTAATTTCTCATCATCCAGAAAATTCACTATCATGATAAACATTGTCATTTATTCCTCATCATATCCTCCATTAATCTTATACCTATCATCGTATTCTTGATAATTTCTCATGCTGTTTATCAGCTTATTCCTTTCTTCTTCTTTCTGAAGTCTCCGTATCTTTAAACAAATACTCACCCCTTCTCTGATAATGATTCTCTTCAAACCTAAATAACTGTGGTGCCACATACGTGATTACCCACCTTATCCTTCTTCAAATCATAGCTTGCTCCTCGATGCAAGACATCACTATATAACACAAATTACCAGTAGTATTCAGGAGAACAATACTGGCCACACACAATTCTCAATTCACTGATAACTCTTAAATCTTTATCTATGACCTTGTTCTAACCTCCACCACAAATTGTTCATTGAACTTACCACACAATATGAGTTCAGGAACTTACCACAATCGCATGGCTTGAGGAACTTATCCTAGTCAGACCTTAATCGTCCATTCGCTGAGGGGCTCCACCATACAATTATGAGTCACGAACTTACCATACATGTGAGTTTTAAGAACACGCACCTAATCTCAACATTCTCTACCTATCCGATATACTATGAGAAAAGACTCACCTTCTCACCATATATACATCGAATAGCGTGACCCAAGATTTCAATGATTATCATAATTAGAAAGCTAAGTGGTTGTCAAACCAAACACAATCTCCTGCCCATACAAGAAATTGGTCAACTCGGCCACTATATTACTATAGGAAGCTAAGCGGTTCTAAAACCAAACACTAATTCCCCGCCCATACAAGGAATCGCACAACTCAGCCACTAATATGAGTCCTCAAATAAAATCTACAACCTCTAATTTTCTTATTAACTTAATATGAATTTTCTTAATCCATACTTTAACACATAACTCCTCACGAGTTCATCTTCGTAGATCATTTCACGATCTTATTATTGTTCTTTCTACTACTTAACAATCTTATTGTAAGATGTTTTATATCACTTCTTGATATCATCTTTCAGATATTGCTTCTACATAATTTAATTTCTTGCCTCTGGATTTCTCCAATTTCATTGATTCATTCATCAAAAACGTCTACTATTAGACTCGTCTATCGCTCGTACGGAATTATGATCTAATTCCTTAACTTTCTTCCCTATTGTCTAGAGTATTCTTTCTTTAGAACTTTCTCTTGACATTATCGTTTGGCATAATACGGTAGTATTATTACCTCTCTATAGATTTTAGGCATATACTTTTAATGCCATCATATAATCCATCGCTTAAAATTTGTTAACATATTCTTCCTTGGTACGTAGTACCCCATCATTTATACAGTTACACACATTTAAGCATTCTTTTGCTTACTAACTATACACACAATTATCAGTCACCTATCTTCAAATCGTTTGATAGCCTAAACGCTATATATCGATCTTCACATTCCACTTACATTCCATATTATCATCACCTTGTCTTTTTATCATTCATTTGCGTATTTAATAAACATTTTAATATGCATCACATTAGTACTTAGTACTATACTTGTTCTCAGCACCATGCTAAATACAATACATATCACGTTCTCAACTCTAAAGTTGAAATTTTCAAAATTTTATAACTTCTTCCAACATTCTCATAGATAAAATTCAACTTATAGATTAGAAAATCATCCGATTTTTAATCTTCTAAAATAACTTCCGAAAACGTAATTCTTCAAACATATTCTCCAAAGTCAAACTCCCAAAGATATATACTTCCAAAGTTAGACTCCTCAGCATACACTATTATCATTCTTATGTAATTCTTTATCATGCTTATCTCTTTCTACAATCATTCTACTTTTCCTCAATCACTTCATCATTATCTGCTTTTATGATTGACTCCAAAATCTTCTCATAATTCTGTGATTCATTTAACTCTGCAGCAACTTATTTGTTTAACCCATCATTTCATCTCTATTTACGCTGATCATCTTTACTACCACCGATCCATACAGATCAATCTTCTCAAGATATCCTCAATGTCCTCGAATCATTCCTTAACATCATTTTCTTCTATTTTACCTTAGACATATTTACATCTGATCACTTCTTCTTATCTAGTCTCCATAGATTAGGTATCTCTCAATCCTTACTCTCTTTTCTACATCATTGTGTAACTCTTACCTTCGGATCATTGCTTAACTCTAACCTTCGGATCATCATCCGAATTCCTCATACTCTTTCGATCTAGTAACAGATCTTTTCTTACTTACACATAACTTTTCTTACTTGATGAATCTTCACAATTCATATCCTAAACTCTTTATGAGTTTTCTTGTCTTCTCTACGGTCATAATCCTAAGATTTTCCCCCCACCTAAGGTTTATAACCTATAGCTCTGATACCAACCTGTGACGCCCCCAAATCCGGGTCCCTTGAACCTCGGGTTTGGTGCTCACTATTCATCACTTGACAAACATTCATAACTAAAACTTCAATAACTCGCGGAAAACATTCATAATTTCATTACAAAACGTACCTTCAATCCCAGGTTCCACTAACCTTAATACATCATCATTACCTTATACAAATTTTTTTTTACACATATAGTACGAACTAATTACGTCTATTCGTTCATCTTTCCTTTGCCGTGGTACTCCTTAGATCACTCGGCTTAACTGAAAATAGTTCATGATATAGCAAGGGTGAGCAACTACTTTGCCCAGCAAGTTTAAATAAATAAGAAATGATATATCATGAATGAAAAAGATTTATCTTCGAGAGTTTCAACAATAGATAACAATTGTGAAATAACAAGAATCAATGTTCAATAAAAGAATGGATTGACTCTTTACTGCTGAGTGGTCTCAAAGGACCATGAACTGCTACTAAGGTAGAACGGACATACAATGTCTGACACCTTGTTAAAAATAACGGGACACTCGAGGGGATCAGTCCTCTCATGTCCTATGTATATGCATAACATTTAGATTTCTTGCGCGCATTCGGTTTCCCGACAAATAAAAATTCCCTTTAACTAGGGTTGTTCTTTCTCAGTCTTACTGTAAGAATCCGCACCAGCCAATGGTTTGGATAAGCTTTCATAATATTCAATTAGATGAATTTAAACATGCATTTGTCTAGCCGAAACAATTAGTTTAGACATTCTTAAACAGTTCGTAAATTACTGAACTATAACATTTGCAAAGGCACTATGTGCGAATACAATAACCAATAATGAGGTGGAATAATTTTAGATAATTAATCCACTTTAAGTTCTGTCAAATAACTACGAGTGTAGAATTTGCTCAACAATAATTTGAATAGCTCAATGTACATAAAGTTGAAGGAAACTTGCAACAATAAATACAAGTTAGGGTTAAGAAGAACTTGTCTGTTCCGCTGACTACTGCTATTCAACTTAAAAATACTTCCTTTGGGTGACCTAATATTCAATAACATTGATCATCCAATTAGCATAACACATATAGGTTTATTTAACATTAATAACCTTAACATATATATCTTAAATCATCTATCACTTAATCGTAACCTTAAAACTCTTAATAATATTATCAATCCCTTGATAATATTTCAACTCACATAACCATAACTTCATTGCTTTATAATATTATCTCATTTGATAATATATAATTACTACATATAATATTATTAATCGTATAATAATATTTTAACTATTTATTATTTTAATAATAAATCACTTAGCTCCTCAATATTATTAACCATCTGATAATTCTCTTAACCTCTTTATTATCTCAAACACTTATTAACATTATTAATAATTAAATAATGTTTTACACTATCCCCAATGATATTAATCATCAAATAATATCTTAATCATTTATAAATATTATTAACCATTTAATAATATTTTATCCTCTCAATAATATTATTAATCCTTTAATAATATCCCTATCATTAGTTAATATTATTAATCATTTAATAATATTTCACTCATAGGTTAACATTATTAATAATGTCTTACTCTTCAAATAATATTATTCATCAAATAATATCTTCAATAACTTATAAATATTATTATCCATTTAATAATATTTTATAATCAAAATAATATCATTTAATACTATTTTCTTCTCTTATTAATATTATTATCCATTTAATAATATTTTACTCATAATCTAATATTATTAACTATTTAATAATATTTTATTCGTATACTAATATTATTAACCATTTAATAATATTTAAATCCTTTATTAACTTACTAATATTATTAATCATTTAATAATATTTTATTAACTTACTAATATTATTAACCATTTAATAATATTTTATTCATTATCTAATATTATTAACTATTCAATAACATTTTATTCATATACTAATATTATTAACCATTTAATAATATTTTATTCATTATCTAATATTATTAACTATTTAATAATATTTTATTAACTTATTAATATTATTAACCATTTAATAATATTATAATCCTTATTAATATTATTAATCATTTAATAATATTTTAATCATTTACAAATATTATTCACCATTTGATAATATTTTAATCAGTTATTAATATTATTAACCATTTAATAATATTTTAATCACTTATTAATATTATTCATCATTTAATAATATTTTAATCATTTACTAATATTATTAACCATTTAATAATATTTTAATCATTAACTATCATTATTAATCATTTAATAACTTTTTAATCATATACTAATATTATTAACCATTTAATAATATTTTAATAAAAATCTTTAAACAATACCAATAGTTAACTTTTTAATTGTGCTAACATTAATCTTTCTGTTAAATATTTAGCTACCAATTAGTTACTAATAAACTTCATATATTGGTTTAGTATCCAAACCCATTCATTTTACACTTATTTCAACTTAAATTTTCTTTAAAAACTCGACCCGGACCGACCCGATCCGACCCGGACCGAACCGACCAGACCAAAAAACTTGGACATTCTGTTTTGAATGCCCCGACGCTCAACCTAGGCCATTCTGGGCGCCGGGGCGTCCAAAACAGAAGACAAAAGTCCTAAATGGGCTGTCCGACCCTCCGATGCTCCAACAGCCATAACTTATTCATTTTAAAATATTTTGGGGTAATTCTTGAGTCCATTCTCATCAGCATTTCCCCCTCTACAACTTCTCTTTAGATCACAAATCCAAATTCCAAACGGAAGTGGACTAAAAACGGCTCACAAGGACAAAGTGAAAACTAAAATCACAAATCCTTGGTTTTAATGGTTTGAACTTGAATAAAATAAACTCTACACATCCAAATGACACCAAATCAGTGTTGATGTGTTCCTAACCTCTTGTTTTACAATATTCCATGGTTGGATCGTCTTTTTGAAAACGTTTTACACGAAAATTACGGATCAAACCATCTAGGGTTTAAAAACGACATCATTTCTGGTAAAAGCTATAACTTCTTCGTTATTCAATATTTTTGAAAGGTTCCAAAAGGGTTTTTCTTTAAAACTCCTATATCTAGCTTTCTAGCCATAAAAATCCAATTTCTGATTTGCGTATTCCAAAATACAACATCAAAGACAACATGTATCGTTAGGGTTTTACCGGTAAAATGTGTTATGAACATTTCTACAACTTTTATACATTTCTCACATACCAAATCATGATTTAAGCATATCAAACCATGTATCTACCAATTTATCATAGCTTAAGACTTGTAGACCATCAAAACCACTTTTGATCGGTTAAAAACATATTTTGACCATATAAAACATATATAGCCTACAAAATGAAATAAAGATGAGATAGAACACTTTTGAACCTTATGTTCTTCTACTCTTGGCTAGAGACTTTGTTGGTGACTCCTCCTTGATAAGTCTCTAGTAATCTCCTTGGTGAAAAACTAACTCTCAAGAGCCTTCTCTATTTTCTCTAGAATGCTCTCTCTATTCTCTCTTGGAGTTCTTACAAAATGACTAACAAACCTAGCAAATGAATGGAGCATTCTATTTATAGAACCTCCCTAGACTTGCTTAACATCTACTAATCAACCAATGCTAGTCAATTAGGAGCTTAATCTTGCTTACTATGCATGGAATGACCACTTGATGGACATTTTGATTGACCCGTTGATTGACTAGGGTGGTTGGGGGTTACTTGCACCATTTTACACTCCAAAATCAACCAACAAGCTAGCTTTATATCCATGTGGGCCCCAAAATTCGGGATTGACCAATTATTTATCCAATTTGACTTTATTTTTAAGTCTTATATAATTATATAAGTATTCATATATATATACACCAATATATGTATACACATTTACCTATACAAGCTTATTGGGCTCCACTTTGGACCTTAGAATTAACTTCTATTGGGCTCATTCAATTAAATTGTTTGGGCTCAATTTATATCACACATTGGGCTAGCATTTACATAACTATGCTACCTTTAATTAAAATAAGCATTGAGCTTGTTTAATAAATTACATGGACTAGTAATTAAATTAATTACATGGGCTACTAGGTAAACTTAATTGACCTAGTTTAATAACTCATTTGGATTTAAATTATAATCCAATTAGATTTGCTATTTATAAGTCCATTGGACTCCTTTATTAAATAACACTATTAATTACAAATTCTTGGGTTTGTTTTAATGAAACCCTAATACATATTAATACAAGTACATTGGACTTGATTAAATTAATTCATTCGCTAACCCCTATCATCAAATTGAGTTTATAATATAGTTAGCCATACACAAACAATTATTCCAACATTGGGGTTATCTTTAATAATCCACTTGCTTCTTCTTTCTCATTATTCATACAAGTAATTAACTTGTTCATTATAAAACTTCTTAATTGCCATACAAGGCCAACATTCAAGCTTTGTGATTTCATCACATAAGCTTCTCTTGCAATCTTTTTCCTTCTTTAGTTAATTAATTTAATTAACTAATTTAATACCTCTCATCATACAACTTAACACATACACACATACTTCATACCTCATATTTTCTTATGGATATAATTAAATAATAATAAAAAAAAAATTGGGTTCGTAATTTTCTCGGTCATTACAGCAACCTTTGGGCTAACAATTAATTATAACATGGATACATTATGTAAACTACTATATTAATTCATTGGACCTAGTTTATTAATTCTTTTCGATTTAAAATTATAATCCAATTAGAATTGTTTTAAATTATTCTACCACCTTGGGTTACATAATTAGCTCATCCATGGTTAATTCTCATCACCATATTTACTTACCTAGCAATTCACCAATGTTTGGTTAATGCTCTCTCTTGTCTACTAACCAGGGTTATTCAATTAACCATACGTTAGTTAATTCTCTACACTCAACAATATTTCCCAACACTTTGACCATCATTTGACTTTTAAATGGTTGGGCTATCTAGCTTATTTTGCATTGGGCTCTCTTATTTAATTATCCCTTTTCATGCAAGTCTTCTCATATTGGGCTAACATCTATAATCCATTTGGTCTAGTCCAATAGTAGTAATTAAATTTCTTGGACTCTTAATGGAATTAAATCCTTTAATTATTTGAACCTCTTTATAATTACCAACAAGACTTACAACAATTAAAATATTGGGCTTGTTTTAAATTCACTTTTGAATTTTATACAATAATTTAATAATTAAGTTAATTACTTAATTAATTAACTTCTTAATAATGTCATTTTAGACAATTATTCTAGTTTCTCTGTAACTTTAACTCATAACTAATATAATTAACATAATTAATTATATTTCATGATTTTTCTTCTTATTTCATATTTAAACTAATTAATTTATTAGTTTAATTGAGTACTAACTTACTCATCTTCTTATTTGGCTAACAAGCACGCTTTGGGTATATATATATATATATATATATATATATATAATCACTTTCACTTCTTAAATGAATTTATTTCCTTAATAAATTCTCTACATGCATCATTAAAATATTTTCACATTTAATTTCTAACGATTAAATTATGTTAAAAATTTTTTTTACCCATTTTCTACACATTTTACTTCTCCAATTATAGGTTTTAAATCTTAACCTTTAATTAAATCAATTAAGATATTATCTAAAATCTTAAAAATATATGGGATATTACAGAAATTCTTTCATTCGACCGTAGTTTCATCATTTCATACTAATTTGTTCATTTCAGCTTTTCCCCATCAAATTCCATTCCACAAGAATGTGGTTTGGACTAGCTTCAACAATATTCGAATTAATGAATTTGATACATACATGGTCTAGCCGAAATAATTGACTTAGATCTTCCTCTTTTACTAGTTCATAACAAGAAAAGTCATATTACACATGCAATATCTAGCCGAAATAAATATCATAGATATATCTCATTAAATAGTTCATTTTGAGAACAGTCATATGAATGCACATAAGTGAGAATATCAATAACAATATAGATATGAAATAATTCTTAATAATTATTTCATCAGGTAATTCGAAATTAAGTTCAACTTCTACTTCTAGATACTTATCATAATAAAAATAAGTATATGAAACTTGCATAATGAAATGAGTTTGAGTTTCAGAATAACTTGCCAAACAAATACAAGTTAAGGTTCAGAGAACTTGCCTGTTCCGCTGACTACTGCTGTTCAACTTAAAATAACTTCCTTTAAATGACCTAACCTTCAACAACATTGATCTTCCAATTAACATATCGCATAACTTTATTTTACATCACTTAAATTATTTAACACTTAATCATAACATTTAATCACTTAATAATATTATCAACCTTTGATAATATTTTAATCACATAAGTATCATTTAAGAACATATCAATCATTTCCTAATATTATCACCACTGATAATATATTATCCTCAAACAAATATTATTATCTATTTAATAATATTTTAATCGTTTACAAATACTATTAACCATTTTAATAATATTTTATTCAGCCATCAATATTATTAATCATTTAATAATATTTTAATGGCATATTAACATTATTAATTATTTTATAATGTCTTACTCTTTCTAATAATAATATCTTAAATTATTTATAAATATTATTAACCATTTAATAATATTTTATTCACACACTAATATTATTAACCATTTACTAATATTTTATTTCTTTATTAATATTATTAATCACTTAATATTATTTTATTAACTTTCTAATATTATTATTCATTTAATAATATTTTAATCCTTTATTAATATTATTAATCATTTAATAATATTTTATTAACTTTCTAATATTATTATTCATTTAATAATATTTTAATCATTTTTTAATATTATTAATCTTTTAATAATAGTTTATACCTTTGCTAATATTATTATGCATTTAATAATATTTTAATTATTTAAATTTTGTCTAATATTATTAATTTATTAAATCACATTTTCTGATCTATTTACTATTCAAAAGATCCGACCTGACCCATTTTCTATATCCTGACCCTATTCGGTTAAATAAAAGTTAATTATTTTTAGAAGGACCAGTCAACCGCTGTGGTGGTGATGACCACCGTTGTAGTGATGACCACCGCTGCGGCGGTGACACGTAGAAGGTTTCATCGCTGCAGCGGTAGATCATTTTTGTCAAAACCTTAATTTTTTTTAACTTGATTTCTTTTGTTCAATCTTTCATAAAACATGCAATACATGATCAAATGATCTCAAATCTGTTTTGTTAGGTTCCTAGTTTAGTATTCTCTAACTTTTCAAGATTCAAATAACTCTGAAAATCATTTTTGATAACAAAAATTAATTTCAACCATCTAGGGTTTCCAAATGACCTCTTCTACAAAAAACTACACAACTTTTTCGTTTTAACTTCGTCTTTAACGATTCAAGTTTTGTTACGATCGAAACTAACCCAATTAGCATACAAGATACAAAAATCACATGCACAACTTATATATCACAAGGCACACATAAACAACCTAGGTATCTAACTAGTGTTTTAAAACTAAATATCTTATATGACATTTTCTTCCATCATTTTCCATATCAAACATGTTAGAACACATATCTAGCATATTTAATTATAGATCTTCTTCACATATATCATTCCATAACCAAGATTACTAAAACTCATGTACAACGAAAATAATAACTAAACTTTGAGAAACTTTTAAACCTTCTATGGAGATCTTTTTTTGCTAGGTCTCTTCCGCCTTCTTGAGTGAACCACTAGAACACTAGCTCACATTTACTAACACTCAAAGTGTTTGCTTCTCTAGAACTATTACAAATGCTTTAACTTCTCTCTACAACTTTCTCTATCTAAATTTTAATGAATGGAGCAAATGAAATAACATTTGCACGAGTGTTGGATATCTTTATTTATAGAACTCTAGGATTCTACCATTAGCTCTCCTAATCAACTAATATTAGTTCATTAAGGCTATAATCTTGCTTACTATTACTTGAATGACCATTTGAGTGATATTTTAAATGACCGTATGAATGACTAGGGTAGGTAGGGAGTTGTTAAGCAACTTTGTACCTAAAATCACCAAACAAGTAAGCTTCCCATCTATGCGGGGCCCAAAATTTGGGAATAACATTATAATTATTTCAGTTTGGCTTTATTTTTATGTCCTATATAATTATATAAGCATCCATAGATATATACACCAATATATGTATCCATATTCACTTATACTTGCACATTGGGCTCCACTTTGGACATTTGAATTAATTCTATTTGGACTTTGAATTACAATTATTTGGGCTCAACAATTTAGTTCATTTGGCTACTACATTCATTCATTTAAGTCATCAACATTTGGGCTCCCAACAATTAAATCAATTGGGCTAACTATGACACTTGAAATAAAAACAAGTATTGGGCTAGTTTAAATTAATTTGGACTCACAATATATTTTATATATGGTTCATTAATTAAATCATATAAGGCTACTATATTAGGCTCATTAAATAAACACAATAGTTTAATTACATAATTCAATTGGACTTGCTATTTATAAGTCAATTGGACTACTTAATTAAGTAAGTTTACAACACACTATTACTTACAAATTCTTGAGTTTGTTTTAATGAAACCCTAATACACACTAATACAAGAACTTCGACTTGATTAACTTTAATTCATTAGCTACCTCTTTCATCACTTGAGTTTATAATATAGTTACCCATACACATACAGTTATTCCCACATTGTGTTATCTTTAATAATTCACTTATTTTTTCTTTGTCATTATTCATACAAGTAATTCACTTGTTCATTATTAATCTTCTTATTTGTCATTCAAGCTTTGTGTTTTCATCACATAAGCTTCTCTTGCATTACTTTCCTTCTTTAGTTAATTCAAATAAATTTAATTAAGTAAGTTACTACATCTCATTATACAACATAAACATATACGCACATACTTCATACATTATATTTTCTCATGAATATAAATAAGTAAAAAAAAAAAATGAAGTCCGTAGTTTTCCTAGTTATTACATTTCCTATTGCAATTGCAAAGTTTTAGCGGTAAGTTGTTTAAAAATATCCTCTAAAGACATTAAAATTAAACGATTGACCCTATTGTTGTTTGTTGAGATATGACTGCTTGTATTATTGGTAGCTTGCAAAGCTCTGATTTGTGGACTGATTTATTTATGGATTCTCATAACTGAAATTGGGATGATCTCCTCATTCCTGAGTTGTATATGTTTGAATAGGGATCATATCTCTTTTGTGGTTGATCAGAAAAACCACTTGTTGCATTCATGTGTTCATATAACTCCTCTTGAAGTGTTGGGCAGATATCCGCTGGATGTCCTATTGTCGCACAAATCTAACAAGCTTTCATTTGATGTGTATTATCTATAGTCACTTGACGAACAAGAGAAGTTAGACTAGCCATTTGTTGTTTAAGTAAAGAAACTTCTACCTCATTGACATTCTTGGATAAGAAATTAAGCCTAGTGCCAAATTATTGGGAATTAGCCGCCATGTTTGCAATCAAGTTCCTTGTAGCTTCGGGAGTCTTATCCACCAAAGCTCCTCCGCTAGCGGCATCGATCATACTTCTATTAGTAGACATGAGTCATTCATAAAAATATTGGATAAGGAGCTGGTAACTGATTTGATGGTGAGAACAGCTTGCACACAACTTCTTGAACGTTTCTCAATACTCGTGTAGGGATTCTCCATGGTTCTAACTCACACCACAAATGTTTTTTCTGATGTTAACTGCCCTTGAAGCTGGAATATATTTTTCTAAGAACAATCTCTTCATCTCTTCCCATGTAGTGATGCTTCCGGAAGGTAGATAGTAAAGTCAATCCTTAGCCAAGTCTTTCAAAGAAAATGGAAAAGCTCTTAAATTAATTCGCTCTTCAGTCACTCTAGAAGGTTTCAGACTTGTGCACACCATATGAAATTCCTTTAAATGTTTGTGAGGATCTTCACCTGCAAGACCATGAAAATTAGGCAATAAATGTATTAGACCAGACTTTAATTCAAAGAAAGTGTTAATATCTAAATTAGAAAAAGTTATGCTTAAAAGTTGCTGGTTCAAATCTAGGGCCGCAAGCAGTTTTAAAGTTCAATTTCTAGCCATGACTTCCATCATTAACCTACACAACTCAAATAAAATATGAAAAACAAAATAGAAAAAAAAATTAATTACTAAATAAAGTTTACAAAAGCACAAAACTAAATTAGAATTAATCCTCGGCAATGGCGCCAAAATTTAGTGTGCTGTCGTAGGTACCAAAAAATAAAATTTTGCTTTGAAAAAATATTAATGTAGCAGTGCAATAATAGTCGATCCCACAGAGAACGATTAATTTAATTTTATGTTTACATAAACCAAAATTGGGGGGTTTTTAATTAAAGAAATAATTTAAATAAAATTAACTAAAATAAATATGCAGGTAATTTATTGAAATAAATAAGAAGAAAAAGTCTTGGTTTAAGTTAACATCCACCATCAAGAATTTACAACTGATCATTGATGCGAGAATAGGTCAATTAATATTTTAAATATTCAATGTGAAATAATAACTCTCATTCGAATAATTTTTCTATCTCTCCTTATTTTTAGTTAAGCAGAAACAAGCGATCTAAATCACCCTTACTACTAAATAACCTCAGACAAGCACTAAAGATTTAACCTAGTAGCAGCTTTAATAATTAGAGAGATCGTTGAACTAAACAATACAAGCCAAGCGTTTGCATTTAATTTAGATGAATATTCTTCCCAAGATATAATAATCTTTTGATCTCTGAAATAATTATTAATCTTAGTTACTTTATAAATTAAAGTAGGCAAATAATTACGGATTTGAAATTTAATTTAGTAGTAGATTAATGCGAATAATAAACTAGTATGTTTCCTAACAATTAAATGAATCAATCATATAAATAAACACATAAAAATATCAAATACTCAAAATATAAATTGAACAATTAAAGTAAATTAGATATTACAGTGTATTAATCTTGATGGTTTCAATCACTTAAATTAAGAAAAATAATTTAGCTACACATAGCCATGAAAGGCACCAAAGAATAATAGAGAGAATTTTCTAGCAAAAGATGTGTCCTTAATTGTATCTCAAGCTCTCTATTTATAGGTTACATAATTCTCCTAACCCTAATAGAAATTATAATTTTCAAACTCTAATAGGATTTAAAATACAAAAACTCTTATTTATTTTTGCTTTTCCAAATTGTAATTGTAATTTATTTATTTGCTTTTAATGCACTGCAAATAGAATCCACGCTGCAAAGGAAACTGCCATCACACGCCTAGACCCACGCTGCAAAAGAAAGGAAGATTCTGGCAGCCTTCCCCACTAGCCTTGCACGTGCCAATCTTGCTGCTGATCTTTATCAATTACCGCGCATAGCGCGTTTTTTTTTTCTCTTTTCCGCTTGACTGCGTATTACGCGATAGTCGTCTGCTGCCTCTTAAGACAAAACGTTGATGTTGCTTTTGGTGTTAACTCACTCGCCAATCGTCGCGCTTCGCGCGCCATCCATGTTGTAATATTTACGATCATGCCACCGGTCAACCAACTTCTCCTTAATTACATAATTGCCATCAGCTTTAATTAATTCCTATAAAATTAAATAAAAATAATATAAAAGTACTAAAAATAATAAAAATGCAAAAAATTAAATAAATAACCTAAAATGCTCAAAATACTTAAAAACTCACAAATAATTAAGTACAAAATACCTAATAAATAGATATAAAATCTACTTATCACTTATATATGTGTAAAAAGGAAAGCTAACTATGCAAGTTTAAGATGAAAATGTGACATTTAAGGTTCTCAAGGAGATAAAATTTCTAAGTGAATCTGAGGATTGTTTCCAAGTTGATGTGATTAAAGATGTTGGAAAGAATAAAAAAGGCAAAAAGGATAAAAAGAAAGGTAGGTTTTAGTGGAAGAAAAAAGATAAGCTCGAGTTTGGGGGTCATCAATCTCAAAGGAAGGCTAAGCGCATAATTAAAAATTGGCTTCCAAGGCAGTTCATCATACATCAATTCGATCCTGGCTAAAAGATAAAAGGGAATAATCAAGCCGAGACTTTAAAACAATCTCTTATTGGGAGGCAACCCAAGTTTTAGTTTTAGCTTTTAGTTTTATTTTTATTTCTAATAAATTTCTTAGTAGTAAATTTTAGTTTTTATTTATTTATTTTAATATTTTATTTTTGTTTAAGATTTTTCCTATACAGTCCAAACTTAGTAGATGGGGAGGAAAATGCTACATATTCAAGGTAGTCCTTTGTTTAATTTTTATTTTATTTTATACACTGAGGACAATTTCTATTTTAAGTTCGGGAGTGTGGGTAAATTTTGAAAAAATTGTAAAATTTTCTAGATTTTATTTTAGTTTAAATTTTGAAATTTTGTAGGTATATTCACTACAAACCCTCACGAGACATAACTTATCCACTTGAGGTAACCTTGGGGTTTAAAGGCTTGTTGCACGTGCTAAGTGTAACCGTGATAGCTACAAAAATGAGTAGTTTAGGTTGTTTTTGTTTTCGTGTTTAGTTAATACTTGTGCAATAAATTGTTTGAATTATGATTTGGCCTATGATAATAATCTAATTATTTACAATTATTTAAGGGAATGATGAATATGCGGGGTTTATATTTTGACATTTGAGCTGATTTTGAGATACTCTCGATTCTTTTACATTCATGAGCACATACTCTGCTATTTGACTAGTTGTTATTTAGAAAACTTATTAGGTTAGATGTTTGTGAGGATTACCATTGAAAGTTTAAATTTTTTATTTGAACATTGTTTCGTGCTATGTTTAGGCTTTCATATAAGTTTGGAGGAATGTTGGATAATATTTTAACAATTAGGAGTATAAAAAGAAAATTATATATAATATTAAAATAACTTGATGCAATTGAAATTTTGTAGCTTTTGTTACTCGAATAAGTAAGTCCTTAGGGATGTCTCTACATCTAATCCACTAAAGTCAACTAGTTTGGGAGTCATTAGTCAAAAGTTTGTTATATGGGTAACACTGAAAAGCCTAATAAAATTAGACATTGCACAAGTCAAGAATAGAATTATGAGGGTGAAATGAAGATTAAAACGCATTCATCCATATACACACATACAAAACGAGACGACAAAAAAGAAGTAATATATGCACTCGCTTAAGAAAAATAAAAGTGCTTACATATTAAATCCGTGTGGTCCTATACTTATATGATTGTCTTGCTAGTTATTATTAATGTGAAAAATAAAGTTTTAAATTTGAAATGAGATCTTTCTTCGAATGTTTGATTGTATAAGTTTATCTAAATTCTGACTAATTGAAACAATGAGGTACACACACACATTAAAAAATCTCGAGTATTTATAAAATTAGTGATTATGTTGGAATTTTAAATTATGTTGTGTTATGAGGTTTTTCTTGAGTTATGCATGTTACATAATCTTAGAGATTGTTAATCCAATTCATGTTTGTAAATTGCTTGAGTATTTAGTTTGTAATTTTTATTTTTTTTTAGTTTTTGCTTGAGTATTTTTTTAGTTTTAGTTTTTACATAATCTCATTCGCTTTTTATTTAAAATTGGATTAATTTAATTATTAATCTCTTAATTTGCATAATTAATAACATTTATATTTATCACTTAAACATATACATTTATATATAAAAATGTATACATATAAATATATACCTATTTAATTCATGCCTTTCACATTATCACATAACCTCATTTAAAATCATAATTTTTGTATTTCCACAATAATTTAATTGTATAATTTATTGTACCTTTACCTGATATTCTTTTATTCCTCATAAATTGTTTTTAAACAATTTATTTACATTGCAATTATTTTAATTCAACACAATTCATTATCATCTTCGTACATATTTAATTTACCAATTAAATCTCATCAAACACTTTAAATCACTTATATCATAAATAATTTAAACAACTTTGATAATTTTGTTAATTAACTTCTCATTTAGTTTTTATTAAATAAGTCCTGAAAATTCGGATCCTCACATTCTTCCCCCCTTAACAGGATTCCGTCCTCGGAATCATAATTGCCATAATAATCATACGTATTTCATTCATAGCACCTTGCTATGCCTTTATCTGGATAAATAATAATTTTATTCAAAATAATCATGTTTTACATCATTAATTTTCATAATTCACATGGATAACCCTATAATGGTCATAATTGTCAGAATATTAAATTCTTAACTAAATTCACAATTTCTTTGTAGTATTACATTTCACAATTCTCTAAAAAAAAATTTATTGATAACACCTTAGCTCGTCTCTTGATACGCTTATAAAGATAACTTCTCATTCTCTAAACAATTTCCTTTCTTTAATCATACCTACCCTTACTCAATCAACTTATTTCATCCTTCTTTTCTTAATTCATATAAATCTTCTTCACATTTCATAAATCATTCCTTAATACATCTATTATTCAATACTAGGCTTTAAACACTAATATTTACTTAATTCATCACAATCCTTATTTGAAATTATTCTAAAATCCTGGGTGTCACATTCACCCTTCCTTCATAAAATTTCGTCCTCGAAATTTCTATGTACTCATACTTCATAATTTCTTTACATTTATTCCATATATCTTTATTTCCTTCCTTTCTCGTAGTCATTGTACATTATAATTTTCTAATCCATCACATTTCATACTTTCTTTACTTCACAATTATTGCTTTCATTATCACTCACAATTAAAATACTACCCCATCCTACCATCCAATCTTCATAAGAGTAGAAGAATTCAAAATTTTTATTTTGGAAAACTTTCATGATATGCTGAATGAACATTTATCCCGGTTTATAATACTTCGCTCTCCGCGTACTTCATACTGCAAACCCTGACAATGGATCAGTCTGCCATTAAAGTGATGAATATTTAATCCGTAATTTGGCACTCCAGTAGAACAATCTGTAATGCCCGTGTCTCTTATGCCAGGTGACCATTCAATCAACCTGCTACATTCTTAATCTCTTTGTTCATCTCAGCGTTAGGATTTATTCAAAAGTAATTTGATGGGTTATAACTTTCAAAGAATATGAATTCAATATTTTATAAAATTTGTCTAGCTGAATCAATAGCTCAGACTTATATTTCTTCAACGCTTGTCTAGCTAGATTAATTAGCATAGACTTACTTTTAACAATTTATAACTCGCAGAAATTTTTAAAACATTCATCATGTCAAAAAATTTTAAAACATCTAGCCGAGTCAAATGGCATTGACTTATAGTTTTGACATACTTTCATAAATCAAAATTATTTATGACTTCATGCTACCGCATCATTTTGATAGTACGTTGAGAATTTCGTCGTTAATAATTCCTACACCATACTTTATGGTGTCGAATCATCTTATGACGAAATAGTACCGCACCGTCTCAACAACACGTTGAGCATTCCGTCATTCATCACATCTACACCGGGCTAAAAGGTGCATGGATGATTCTTTTGAAATACATTTTAATGTTAAAAATATTTTTGTCTAGCCGAATCAAGTAGCATAGACATTTTTTAAAATCGCTTAAAAATTCATTTGCATTTTTCAGAGTACATTCGTGCCAAATTAGCTTGAGGCCAAAAATTTCGAAGTTTAGCAAAGCTAGAAGAGTGGGAATATCCTAAATTCCCTAACATTCACTTTTTCTTCTTCACCTAATTACTGTATTTATTGCTAGGACTATTATTACCATTATACAAAAATTTTCTAACTACTCCAACATTTCTATACCCCCGTATAGTTCATCAAACTTACCACACATTATGAGTCCAGGAACTTACTACAAGAATATGAGTTTAGAAGCTTGTCCTAGCAATACGTAGTCTAAGAACAAGTCAAAGACTATCCATATGCTGAGGGGCTCAAAACATACCATACAATTATGAGTCATGGACTTACCATATGCATGAGTTTTAAGAACTCGTGCCTAAACTTAATATTATTTACCTATCAAAAACTCTTAGCGCGACTCTAACATTTCAATGATTATCACATAGTAACTAAGTAAACACAAATCCCCTGCCCATACAAAGGATTGTGCAACTCAGTCACCACATGAGTCCTCAACTGAAATTTCGTACCCAGACTTTCTGTCCCCTTATCATAACATTTCATTTCCGTCATTCATGTCTCATCATTCTCTGGGTTTTTCTTGTACTATTTCATAGTACCATATCTCTTTTGGACCATTAACAGGTCTCCCTGTTATTTCATATTCTCACTTAATCCATCATGATCTTGCTTTACAATTCATTCCTTACTCGTTTCCCTTATCTCATGATCGTATCGTAGTGCGATCCTCTTACCGTTCCTGATCATATTATTATAATCTATTCCTATACTTTTTGGATTACCTTGTCATCTTTATTGCTTGAATCAGGTGTCCCCTGATTTTCTTTGAGATTCATCTTTGAATCATTTCAAATATTCTTTCAGATATGTTCTTAATTGAACTTATAAATTTTCACAATTCGTTTCATTCAAATCTTTCTTAACATTTTTATCTTTTCATATTTCCTTCACTTTAACCCATGTAATGACCACGAATTTCATTAGTCATTGTAAATATAATTAATAAATATTTAGCATTGAATTTAAACTTTTTGCATTAATTAATTGTACATTAGAGAATTAAATGAATGTACTTATGTGCTTGTATATTTATTTAAAGAATTAAAGCAATGTGTATAATTAATTAAAGCAAATCTAATTGGATTATATTTTAAATCCAAATAAGTTGATAAACTAGGTTAAAGATATTAACCTAGTAGCTCATGTAATTAATTTAATTACTAGTCCATGTAATTAATTAAACAAGCCCAATGCTTGATTTAATTAAATGTAACCTAGAATAATTAATGTAAGCCCAATGTGTTATTTAAATTGAGCCCAAACAATGTAATTGAATGAGCCCAATAGAAGTTATTCCCAAGCCCAATGTGAAGTCCAATTAAGGTCAAAACTTTGGTCAATATATATATAGATATGTATATATATATAGATGCATATATGCACAATTTAGCATTTAAACTAAATCAAAAATGGAGCAAAATGAAAGCCATATGGCCGGCCAAAGTGGGGACCAAGAGGGGTGGCTTGTGAGCTTCATGTTGCTTGAAAATCAATCCATGTCATAGTTGCTCAACTACCCTAGTCAATCACATAGTCAATCAATGCAATAGTAATTATAATTAAGCACTAATTTCACCAACATGGGTGAATTAGCAAGCTAATGAGGAGTTAGTTGGTGGCTATATATATGATACTCCACACTTGAGCCAAGCTTGTTGGTTCATTTGCTAGAGCATAATAGAGAGAAAGTGAGAGCATTTTTGGGAAGCTGTTGCAAGCAACCAAAAATAAAATCTTACTTTTAAAAATATTAATGTAGTAGTGAAAGTAAGAGTCGAACCCACAGAGAGTGAATTGTTTTAATAAATCTAATGTTTTCAAGAATATCTAATTAAATGGGGGGTTTTGAATTATTAATTAACTAATTAAAATAAAACTAAATAAAGATGAGAAAAATCAATTAAAAACAAACTTCAGTTCCTTAATTCAGTATCCCCTTCTTTTAATCAACAAATTAATCAAGTTATTATTATCTTTTCCTTCAATTGAAATTAATAATCCTAGATAACCGACAATCGCCAAGTTACCCGAAATTCTCCTTAAATTATAAATCTAATGCAGCAATCGCTCACAAAAGACCCTAACTATCATACAACCTAGAACTATCAGTCTAGATTTAATATAACAGTTGCATTAAAAATTAGAGAATTAGATTATTCCAAGCAACAATCTCAACATCGCGGACCATTTAACTTGCCATCTTGATAATCATAATAATATTCAAAAGTTTGTCCACAATCAAATATTATTAATTGCTACTTATGATCAGATAAAATATCGTTTGCTTAATATTAAATCTTAATCTAGCATATGACAAATTATTGATTAATCTAACAGGCCATTATTAAATTAATCAAGCAAATATCATAAAACAATTAAAACAGACCATCAAGAATAAATCTCATGCATGAAGGAATAAATAATAAAACTCAATTAAAACATTAATTAAAAATAAGGTTTAACATCCCTTTAGAACTGAAAATAAAAACTTAGAAATTAGGAGAAGGATCTCCCAAAAACTTACTATCAATAATGAGAGGTTGGTCCTCTATTTATAGGCCTCTAACTTGTCCAAAACCTAATAGGATTTACAATTAAAAATAAAAGAAAAACAAAAATAATTATTCTCCTAACCCTAGTTGGAATAAAAATCCAATTTGGAATCAAAAAGTAGCAAAAATCCCAAAAAAATCTCGTTTTGCTCCAATTCTGCCCAGCCAAACAGCCCTTAAGACCGGCAGTTGACCAAGTCAACGCGGACACGCGTTTTGCTGACGTCATCACTCGCCCGCGCATTGCGCGGGCTTTTATTTTTTTCCGGAACCTTAAATAAAACGACGTCGTTTCTGTGTTCGCCAGTTTACTCGCACTCCGCGCATTGCGCGGTCGCTGTCCGTGCACGCCAAAACGGCGTCGTTTCAATTCCTCGCTGATTTTATATCCAATGCGCGCATTGCGCGGAAAGCCGTAAGATTTATTTACGAAAATGCCACCGGTGCTGGTAAATTACGAAATCGCCATTAGACTTTTGCCAGATTTACAGATTTGCCCCCAAGCTTTATTTTTCCTACAAAATAAATTATAAAAATAAATAAAAATAATATAAAAATACTAAAAATCCTAAAAACACATAATAATAAATAAAACACCTAAAATACTAAAAATTCATAAAAACAAATAAATAAAAAGAAATATAAAAATACTATAAAATTACCTAAATTAACTAAAATCCTATAAAACCTATTAAAATCACAATATGCTAAATAATTAAACATTTAAGCACACAATAAATATAAAAACTAAGTATTAGGGCATAAAAATATCGTATAATTTAGTCCTATCAAATACCCCCACACTTAGTTTTTTGCTCGTCCTCGGGCAAAACAAAAACAAAAACTATAAAAATAAAACTAATAACCAAACAACTTACTTGAGCAACAGATCAATATAAATTTCAACATCAGCCTCAAGGATTTTTAAATGATAACTCAAAGAAAGTTTCAAAACCATGCAAAATCTAGAACTTTAACATATTTACCAATTCTACTTTATTCAAGATCTTTTGTGTGTGTGAATCCAAATGTATCAAACTAATCAAACTCGGATAAGTTTAGGTTATTAATTACCTTATAAAAGATATATAACAAAACTCAAAATACTTATTTTTCTCATCACTTTCAGCTAATACAGACAAATATAAATCAGAAGATCAAAAGGTTTTTAATCAATGAAGCATACTAGGATTATCAATTTTTTCCTTTCAAATATTTTTTCAATTTTTTCTTTTAATGGGTGCATTTTATGCTCCATCCCATTCTCTTTTTTTTCTTTATTTTTTTCATGGTGAGTGCATTTTATGCTCCATCTCACCAGCGAATGCGTTTTACGCTCCATCTCGCTTTTTCATGTGTTTATGAGTGAGTGCGTTTTACGCTCTATCTCAACCCACCACATAATTGTTTCAATAATAATCCTAGAAAAGTACCTAAATCATATCTTCCAAATTATATTTTGTCTTATATTTCACTTCAAATAATGATCAAATAAGATATAGAGTTCAAAAATATCTTTAATAAGCATTTAACCATTTAAACTTTCTCTAAATTAAAACTAGCTCAAACAAATGGATATAAGTGCATAAAAATTTTGAAGAATATCAAACAAAGTAATATTCAATAAAAAGTTAAAATTCAAACTAAGCAAAAATTTATCCTTTTTCCAAGAGTTATTAAAATAAAAATCAAAATTTTATCATTGGCTAAAAATTAAAATTCAATTAATTTATTGCTCAAGTGACACATCCTAAAAAATAAAAAAAATAAAAAAAAATAAAAACTACCCCATTTTCGTAGGAAACACGGTTACACTTAGCATGTGCAACAAGCCTTTAAACCCCAAGGTTACCCCAAGTGGACGAGTTTTGTCTCGTGAGGGTTTGCAGTGAATTTACCCACAAAATTCAAAAATTTAACATTTTTTAAAATTTCCTAATTTTTTTTTAAAATATGCCCTAAAAATAATAAAAATAATAACAAAAATCCTAAATCCCTTCCCCCACACTTAAAATTTACATTGTCCCCAATGTAAACTATAATGCAAAGAAATAGGAATAAATAACTATAAAAAGAAAAAGGGAAAAGAAATGCAAATCTGATTTCTTGGGTTGCCTCCCAAGCAGCGCCTTTATTTATTGTCATTGGCTCGACAGCAGGCCAGAGTACTACGTCACTCCTACTTCATGAATTTTGAGTACCCCATCCATCACGTCATTCTTCATCGGTAGATTCAATCTCGCTTGCACATGACATGAACGCTTTACTCCCTCTTCAACAAATAGGTACTTAAGATGATCGGTGAGAGTCTTTATATTTGGAATGGGATCCTGCAAAACAAAAGATAGAAAATTTTCGTGAGTAGCATGTAATGGAATGGAAATAATTGCATGATTATCTAAAATCATTGGAAAAGAATTGAATGCAGTTTCAGCGTCCTTCAAATCTTGTTTCAACTCAATGTCTTCTTCCGCTTCCTCTAACTTCAAACTGTTTGTCCTTGCACCCTTTAAATTCGCTTTATTTACTTCCCCAAAAATTCCCTCCACCTTAGGCATGTTATCACCACAAAGAACATCATTTTCTACATCAATATTGTTCGTTTCTGCACTGATGTTGTCTGCTTCCTCTTGCATTGGCGATTGAAGGAATGACCTTTGAGAATCTAATTGACCAATTGTGGTAGCAAGCTGACTCAGTTGATTCTCCAAATTATATATGGAAGTTTTTGTCTCTTGTTGAAATTGTTGTGCTTGAGTCATGAAAGCTTTAAACATATCTTCTAAAGATATGTCAGAACTAGACGATTGGTCATGTTGTTGTTGGGGATATGGTTGCATGTACTGTGGATTATTTGGAAAGTTTTGATTTTCATGCCAATTTACTGGTGAATTCTCATAGCTGAAATGCTCAAGGAAACCACCAGCTGCATTGACTTGTTCATAGGACTCCTCTCGAAGCATTGGACACATATCAGTTGGGTGTCCTATTGTCGCACAAATCCTACAAGTACCTACAGCCATTTGATAAACAAAAGAAGTTAGACTATCCGTTTATTGCTCATGAGAAGAAATATTTACCTCATTAACATAATCACGCATGTCTTCCATCCTTAACCTGCAAAACTCAATTAAACTATGAAAAACAAAAATAAAATAAATAAATAAACTAGAAAAATAAACTACAAAGAAAACAAAGAATAAATTAAAGCAAAACACTCCCCGGCAACGGCGCCAAAATTTGGGAAGCTGTCGCAAGCAACCAAAAATAAAATCTTACTTTTAATAGTAGTGAAAGTAAGAGTCGAACCCACAGAGAGTGAATTGTTTTAATAAATCTAATGTTTTCAAGAATATCTAATTAAATGGGGGGTTTTGAATTATTAATTAACTAATTAATAAAAAAACTAAATAAAGATGAGAAAAATCAATTAAAAACAAACTTCAGTTCCTTAGTTCAGTATCCCCTTCTTTTAATCAACAAATTAATCAAGTTATTATTATCTTTTCCTTCAATTGAAATTAATAATCCTAGATAACCGACAATCGCCAAGTTACCCGAAATCCTCCTTAAATTATAAATCTAATGCAGCAATCGCTCACAAAAGACCTAACTATCATACAACCTAGAACTATCAGTCTAGATTTAATATAACAGTTGCATTAAAAATTAGAGAATTAGATTATTCCAAGCAACAATCTCAACATCGCGGACCATTTAACTTGCCATCTTGATAATCATAATAATATTCAAAAGTTTGTACACAATCAAATATTATTAATTGCTACTTATGATCAGATAAAATATCGTTTGCTTAATATTAAATCTTAATCTAGCATATGACAAATTATTGATTAATCTAACAGGCCATTATTAAATTAATCAAGCAAATATCATAAAACAATTAAAACAGACCATCAAGAATAAATCTCATGCATGAAGGAATAAATAATAAAACTCAATTAAAACATTAATTAAAAATAAGGTTCAACATCCCTTTAGAACTGAAAATAAAAACTTAGAAATTAGGAGAAGGATCTCCCAAAAACTTACTATCAATAATGAGAGGTTGGTCCTCTATTTATAGGCCTCTAACTTGTCCAAAACCTAATAGGATTTACAATTAAAAATAAAAGAAAAACAAAAATAATTATTCTCCTAACCCTAGTTGGAATAAAAATCCAATTTGGAATCAAAAAGTAGCAAAAATCCTAAAAAAATCTCGTTTTGCTCCAATTCTGCCCAGCCAAACAGCCCTTAAGACCGACAGTTGACCAAGTCAACGCGGACACGCGTTTTGCTGACGTCATCACTCGCCCGCGCATTGCGCGGGCTTTTATTTTTTTCCGGAACCTTAAATAAAACGACGTCGTTTCTGTGTTCGCCAGTTTACTCGCACTCCGCGCATTGCGCGGTCGCTGTCCGTGCACGCCAAAACGGCGTCGTTTCAATTCCTCGCTGATTTTATATCCAATGCGCGCATTGCGCGGAAAGCCGTAAGATTTATTTACGAAAATGCCACCGGTGCTGGTAAATTACGAAATCGCCATTAGACTTTTGCCAGATTTACAGATTTGCCCCCAAGCTTTATTTTTCCTACAAAATAAATTATAAAAATAAATAAAAATAATATAAAAATACTAAAAATCCTAAAAACACATAATAATAAATAAAACACCTAAAATACTAAAAATTCATAAAAACAAATAAATAAAAAGAAATATAAAAATACTATAAAATTACCTAAATTAACTAAAATCCTATAAAACCTATTAAAATCACAATATGCTAAATAATTAAACATTTAAGCACACAATAAATATAAAAACTAAGTATTAGGGCATAAAAATATCGTATAATTTAGTCCTATCAATTTTCTAGAGAAAAGGAAGATACACTAGGGTTTTGGGTGAGGAAAAGCTAGAGGAAGACCTTGGTGGATGTCCAATAGCTACACAACATATTTCCGTAGAAGGAGAAGAAGAGCAATCAAAACCCAAAGGTTTAAAAGTGCTCTAAACACCTTCTCATTTCATTTTTGTAGTCTAGAAAGCTTTTGATCGGTTAAAATCTATTTTTAACCGATCAAAACTCGTTTTGATGATCAAGATGTATTTATCTATGTAATATATGTATATTCATAGATCTATGTGTTTATAACATGTTTTGATATGTTAGAAATGCATAAAAATGGTAGAAAAGTTCATAACACGTTTTACTGGTAAAACCCTAACGATACATGTTATGTTTAATGTTGTATTTTGAAATGTACAAATCAAAAATTGGATTTTTATGGCTAGAAAGCTAGATCTATGAGTTTTAAAGATAAATCTTTTTGAACTTTTCAAAAATATTGAATAACAAAGAAGTTATAGCTTTTGCTACAAAGGATGTCGTTTTTCAACCCTAAGTGGTTCGATCCGTAAATTTCGTGTAAAACGCTTCCAAAAAGACGATCGAACCATGGAATATTGTAAAACAATAAGTTATGAACACATCAATACTGATTTGGTGTTATTTGGATGTGTAGATTTCATTTAATCAAGGTTTGATCAAAGGATATCAAAACTGTCAAGAAAAATAAAATTAGGGCTTCATTCTACAGTACGGCGCCGGGGCGACATGTTGCAGTATAAAGTATTGCGTCGGGGCGTAGTTCACTGTTACCAGAAAAAAATAAAAACCCGAACCGGGTCGGGCCAGGTCAGCCGGGTCTGGTTCGGGTCAGAAAATGAAAAATGTTCCAAAAATCATTCTAGTGTTTTTTGACTTAATAAATATATTTTTAAATATATATATAATTGATTTAATGATTTAAAAGTGTATAAATATTATTATTGAAATAATAATATAATAAAGGTAATAAAATTTTATTAAATAAATAATAATATTAGAAAATTATTAAAATATTATTAAGTGTATAATAATATTATAAAGTCAATAAAATATTATTAAATGATTAATAATATTATATATATAATAAAATATTATTAAATGATTAATAATATTAGGTAATGAATAAAATATTATTAAATGATTATTAATATTAGATACTTAATAAAATATTATTAAATGATTAATAATATTAGATACTTAATAAAATATTATTAAATGGTTAATAATATTAGGTAATGAATAAAATATTATTAAATGATTAATAATATTAGGTTCTTAATAAAATATTATTAATAATTAATAATATTATATATTTATTTGAACTATATCAAATAATTTATATAAGTTCTTTGTGTTTGAAATATTATCAAGTAGTGTTAATATTTTCTAAGTGTTTAATTACCCATAATTAATCAATTATGTGATTTGCAAGGTTTATAAAGGTCATTATATTTACAAGTATATGATACTAATTTAAGATCAAACTGATTTAATTGTTAGGTCCGTTCATGGATTGTTAAATTAAGTTGGTTAGCAGTAGACGACGCACGAGGCAAGTTTTCTACCCCTTAACTTGTATTTATTGTTGCAATTATTATTCAACCTTAATTACATCGAGCAATTCATTTATTGTTGAGCAAGTATCTATACTCGTAGATATTTGACAGACCTTTGAGTGAATTAATTATCGAACGATTCTTTACATCGTTATTGATTATTTTATTCGCACATAGTGCTTTTCAACTATTTAAGATGTCTAAGCTAATTGTTTCGGCTAGACAAATGCATGTTAATTCATTGAATTGAATATTATAAAAGCTTATCCAAACCATTGGCTGGTGCAGATTCTTACAGTAAGACTGAGAAAGAACAACCCTAGTTAAAGGGAATTTTTATTTGTCGGAAAACCGACAGCGCGTAAGAAATCTAAATGTGATGCATGTACATAGGACATACGAGGACTGATCCCCCCGAGTGTCCCGTTATTTTTAACAAGGAGTCAGACATTGTATGTCTGTCTTACCTTAGTAGCAGTTCACGGTCATTAAAGACCACTCAGCAGTAAAGAGTCAATACATTCTTTTATTGAACATTGATTCTTGATATCTTTCACAATTATTATTGTTGAAAACCTTGAAGTTATTTCCCTTCATCATGATATATTGTATGATTGTTGTTTATAAACGTGCTAAGCCATTTAGTTGTTCATTCTTGCTATATCATGACTATATTTCAGCCAATCCCGAAAGATCTAAATCGGACAAAGGCAAGGGGAAAGCGAATGCTTAATTTTAGTAGTTGCATGCTAGTTTAAATTACTGTTATGTAATTACTGTTGTAAATCTTTTGTATTTTCCCTTAAGATATGTAATGTTTAAGATTAAGGTAATAGACCTTGGGAAGTGTAGCCTTTTGTTAAGGAACCTTTTGTATTATTCCGCGAAGTTTGAATATAATTTATGTATTTCATTGTTGTTAATTATTGTACAGTGAGAACCAAACCCGAGGTTAAAGAACCCGAATTTGGGGTCGTCACAGGTTGGTATCAGAGCTGTAGGTTAGAAACGTTAGGATTTGCAAAACCTAAGTTATGACCTTAATATTAAACTCATATCGAGTGCGTTAGGAGATGAATGAGATTTATCGTATTGTGTATTTTTGGAGATGGATTGAGAAAATCCATCGAGCTGAGATGTACATTATAAAGTATCATTTCATTCCATCAATGAATATATTTTATTGCTGTACTAACAAGTGTTATTTGTGTGATTGTAGGATGACGGAGATAGGCCAGTCGAGTACTACGGTAGATGAGGTGATTTACACGGATATCTATATGGATTCCGTACAGCCACGGGTGGCTGCACCGGTCGAGGAGCCAGAATCAGATCCCGAGGAGGGAAATAGAGAGGACGTTGTCTGGGGTGGAGTGATGCGGAAGTATAGCGAGGAGGAGGCCGATACTGGGGACGAGGAGGATGAGGAGCCAGCTGAGTATGTTGATGGCATGGGCACTGTCGCCAGTGACATCATCGATACTCTGATTACGGCTAACGAGGAGCTGGAGGCAAGGGTCCAGCATTTAGAGGAGCAGAATCTGACCCACCAGCATATGGAGGATCAGTACAGGGATATAGCTTACCAGTTCTCTGGCGAGAACACAGAGCTGAAAGAGAGGCTAGTAGGACTGGAGGATCAGGTACAGGGGTATGAGGATTCAGTGGAGCACTTTGCAGTGCTAACTCATCAGCTCGTAGATCAGGATGTGGAGCTGCAGGACAAGTTGGCAGTGGCTGAGACTAGGTTAGCCGAGGCTGAGCTGAAGGTTCAGCAGGTTCAGGCAGAGAAAGCCGCCATCCGTGCACACTGGCAGGAGGCGATAGAGGACAGAATGGTGATGGAGATTCAACGTGATGCGGCTCACGGGCAGGTGATGGAGCTAGAGGACGAGGTTAGGGAGAAGAGGGTGAGGATAGATAGACTCAGTTACGTCTATCGCTCATCCTTTGGTAGATTCCAGAGTAGGGTACACTACTACCCTGCTGAGGAGGGCCAGACCTTGCACACCATTAGTAGGGGCGTGGTCAGGGCTATTGAAGATGAGGAGTATGACGATGCGGTTCGTTGAGGGATGCGCCATTAGTTATATTATTTCCTTTATTTATGTTGTATGTACATAGATGCAGTAGGAACCCAACTTTTGTTTTGATAGAGGGTTAGTATGTTGTAAATCCCAACTCTATGAAGTTGTGGGATATGTTAGATCCCGTCTTTTGTTTTAACTATCGGGGTTAACAGCGTTTATAGCAGTATGCTTATGATGTAAAAGTGCTATGCACTGTGTTTTAGCATATGACTATAAATGCATTACCGTTTATGTTTATATGTGTCAAGATGATTATTTGTGCTTTAGTTTAAATTACTTAAGCTACAAAACGAAAGTAAAAAGATTAAAACAACTTTAATAAATTAAATTTTCTTTATACAGAAAATGCCGCCACTGAGAAGAAATCAACGACTACCCCCACCACCACCCGAAGAGTCAGTCAACGCAGGAGGGGTACCACCAAACCCTGTCCAAGAGTTCGTGGAAATGCTAATGAGAGCATTCCGCGGACGTAACGCAGAAGCTAATGGAGCAACAAACCCTGCCGCTCCACTAGCAAGCTTTAAAGATTTCAAACTGATAGGACCACCCGAGTTCAAAGGGACCACGGATCCTATAGAAGCTCAGACCTGGATAGAGGAGATGGAAAAAGTCTTCGAGGTCGCACGAGTTGCGGAGGAGCAAATGACCTCATTTTCTACCTTCATGATGAAAGGGGAGGCCAACCACTGGTGGAAGGCCAATAAAAGTAGAGCAGGGGAGGGAACGATCGCGTGGGCGCGATTCAAAGAACTATTATTGGAGAACTATTTTCCAGAGAGTACACAGGCTAGGACGGAAATCAAATTCCTAGAGCTTAAGCAGGGTAACTTGTCCGTATCCGAATATGCTGCCAAGTTCAATGAATTGGCAAGATTTGCTCCACATCAGGTGGACACTGAGGCGAGACGCGCCAGAAGATTTGAGCAGGGGCTGAAATCGTGGGTTTACAGTCGAGTAGCTGTTCTCCAGATCACAAACTTTGGAACATTACTGGAGAAAGCTATCATAGCTGAAGGTGGGAATGAAGCTTTAAACAAGCACAACCAGGAACGGAACAAGAAGAAGGATGAAGGAGGAAACCGAGAGGGTAGCAGCGGGGGCAGCAACTCGAACAAACGCAAGTGGAATAACAACAGCAGTTCGGGGACACCCCAGGGAACTGACTCTAAGAAAGCCAGCAAGTGCAGTAACTGCGGGAAGAACCACGCAGGGGAATGTATGAGGGGAAAGAACGTCTGCTATAACTGTGGGCAAGAGGGGCACATCGCTCCTAATTGTCCCACACCAAAGAGGAAGGGTTGTTTCGCCTGCGGGGCCATGAACCATCAGTTTAAGGATTGACCAAAGAAAAAGAATACCAGAGGGAGTTCGGGCTATAGGGGAAGCAACAACAACAACAATAACAACAAGCTGACCATTGGAGGCCCGGTGCCACAGAATAAACCAACTGCACGGACTTTCAACATGACGGTGCAGGACGCCGTTGAATCAAAAGACGTGGTGTCAGGTATTATTCCGATCAATGATATAAATGCATATGTATTATTTAATTCAGGTGCTACCTGTTCATTTGTGTCTGATGAATTCGCTAGACGGTTAGAATTGCCTAGTGAAAAACTAGAGAACCCAATGAACATAGAAGTTGCAAATAAAGAAGTGATTCTTGTAGAGTATATACATATAAATTGTTGTACTGAAATCAGGGGTCAGAAACTGAATGTGAACTTAATTCCGATACGTTTGGGAGAGTTTGACGTTATACTTGGGATGGATTGGTTGTTTAACCATGGAGCGGTAATTGATTGTCAAAAGAAGTGTATACACCTTAAGACGTCGAATAAGTCTAAGGTTGTATTTTATGGCAGCAAGTCGTCTAGACAATCTGCATATCTGACAATCATGCAGCCCAAGAAACTGTTGAAGAAAGGTTGTGTAGAGTACTTAGCTCACATAGTGGATACACAGATGGTGAATCCCGAGATGGAGCAAATACCAGTAGTTAAGGAGTTCATGGACGTATTTCCAAATGAACTGCCAGGTTTACCGCCAGATAGGGAGATAGAGTTTGTAATTGATTTGGTACCGGGGACAGCACCAATATTAAAGGCACCATATAGGATGGCTCCGGTAGAAATGAAGGAGTTAATGATCCAACTGCAGGAGTTGTTAGATAATAAGTACATTCAGCCAAGTGTTTCTCCATGGGGAGCACCAGTGTTGTTTGTAAAAAAGAAGGATGGATCGATGAGACTTTGTATAGATTATAGGGAGTTGAATAAGGTAACAATTAAGAACAAGTACCCATTGCCACGAATTGACGATCTTTTCGATCAATTGAAAGGGGCGAAGTACTTTTCAAAGATTGACTTGAGGACTGGTTATCATCAGTTGAAAGTCAGGAAGGAGGATGTACCCAATACGGCATTCAGAACTCGATATGGGCATTATGAGTTTCTGGTGATGTCGTTTGGACTGATGAATGCGCCAGCCACATTTATGGACATGATGAACAAAATATTCAAGCAGTACTTGGATAAATTTGTAGTCGTGTTCATTGACGATATTCTGGTGTATTCTAAAACGGAGGAGGAGCATGCTGAACACCTAAGATTGGTGTTGGAGATTTTACGGAATGAGCAATTGTATGCTAAATTTTCGAAGTGTGAATTCTGGTTGGAGAGAGTTCAATTTTTAGGTCATGTTATTGACAAAGAAGGAGTTTCAGTAGATCCAGCGAAGGTTGAAGCGGTGATGAATAGGGAACAACCAAGGACGCCGACGGAGGTAAGAAGTTTCTTGGGGTTAGCGGGTTACTATCGGAGATTCATTCAAGATTTTTCAAAGATAGCAACACCGTTGACAAATTTAACGAGGAAGACGGTGAAATATGTATGGACGGAGAAGTGTGATGAGAGTTTTCAGGAGCTAAAGAAAAGACTTAGTGAAGCACATGTATTGACTTTACCGGATAATACGGGAGGTTTTACGGTCTACAGTGATGCATCGCACAAGGGACTTGGCTGTGTGCTTATGTAAAACGGCAAGGTCGTTGCGTATGCGTCCAGACAGTTGAAGGATTACGAGAAGGGATACCCTACCCACGACTTGGAGCTGGCACGGTAGTGTTTGCCCTTAAAATTTGGAGACATTATTTGTACGGAGAGAAATGTGAGATATTCACAGACCACAAGAGTATAAAGTATATCTTCACACAGAATGAGTTAAATATGAGGCAACAGAGATGGTTATAATTGATCAAAGACTATGATTGTGAAATTCTATATCATCCCGGCAAGGCCAACGTAGTAGCAGATACTCTAAGTAGAAAGAGCAGGGATAAATTGTTCATGATGACAGATCAGGATCAATTGGTTCAAGAAATGGCTCGAATGGAGTTGGAGGTGAGAAATCCAAATGAGTCAATGGAAGTAGAAGCGAGCCCCACCTTATTAGATAGGGTGAAAGAGGCTCAAGACAAAGATGAAGAGTGTGTCAGAATAAGGATGAGAATGATCGAAGGGGAAGAGGTCAAATTCAAGGAGGATAGCATGGGGTTGCTAAGGTTTGAAAATTGTGTTTGGGTGTCGCTAGTGCCTGAACTACGAGAGGAAATTTTGCAAGAGGCCCACAGTACGAGATACTCGATACATCTGGGGAGTACGAAGATGTATCAAGATCTGCGTTAACATTTTTGGTGGCCGAATTTAAAAAGGGAGGTCGCAGAATGTGTCAGCCGATGCCTAACTTGTCAAAGGGTAAAGGCCGAACATCAGAGACCAAGTGGATTATTACAGCCGTTAGAAATTCCTGAGTGGAAATGAGAGCATATCATAATGGATTTTGTGGTAGGACTTCCAGCAAGACAGAAGGGGTTCGACGCAATATGGGTGATTGTGGATCGACTAACAAAGTCAGCGCACTTTTTGCCGATCAAGATTAAGTTCAGTTTGGATCAGTTGGCTAAACTGTATATCAAGGAGATAGTTTCGAGACATGGGTGCCGGTATCGATTGTGTCAGACAGAGATCCGCGCTTCACTTCAAAATTTTGGAGAAGTCTTCAGGAGAGATTGGGGACACAGTTGAGAATGAGTACAACATATCATCCGCAGACCGACGGGCAAAGTGAAAGAACAATACAGACATTGGAAGACATGCTCAGGGCCTGCGTGATGGATTTCAAGGGCAGTTGGGAAAACCATCTACCATTAGTTGAGTTTGCATACAACAATAGTTATCATGCAAGTATAGGCATGCCGCCTTACGAAGCATTATACGGAAGAAAGTGCAGAACACCTCTATGTTGGGATGAGGTAGGAGAACGCCGACTGTTGGGGCCGGAATTGGTTCAACAGACGGTGGAAATTATCAAGGTAATAAGAGCTCGGATAGTAGCAGCTCAGGATCGTCAGAAAAAGTACGCAGATTTACATTGTCAGAAGCGAGACTTCGAAGTCAGGAGTTTTGTGTACATGAAGGTATCTCCCTGGAAGGGGAAGATCCGATTTGGAAAGAAGGGGAAGCTAAGTCCGAGGTTCATAGGACCATTCGAGATATTAAAGAGAGTGGGTGAAGTGGCGTACGAGGTAACCTTACCTCCTGAACTGGAACATATTCACAATGTGTTTCATGTGTCAGTGCTGCGACCATACAAGCCAGACTACAAACACGTCATATCATATGAGCCAATACAAGTCGAGAAAGACTTATGGTACGAAGAAATTCCTGTCCAGATACTAGATAGGAAAGAGCAGAAATTACGGAATAAGGTTATACATTCTGTCAAAGTCCTTTGGAGGAACCACAATGCTGAGAAAGCTACGTGGGAGCTTGAAGAAAAGATGAGGGCTAACTATCCGAATCTTTTTGAGTAGTTTAAATTTGTAATTCCGGGGACGAAATTCTTACAAGGGGGGGGAGAATGTAATGACCATGAATTTCATTAGTCATTGTAAATATAATTAATAAATATTTAGCATTGAATTTAAACTTTTTGCATTAATTAATTGTGCATTAGATAATTAAATGAATGTACTTATGTGCTTGTATATTTATTTAAAGAATTAAAGCAATGTGTATAATTAATTAAAGCAAATCTAATTGGATTATATTTTAAATCCAAATAAGTTGATAAACTAGGTTAAAGATATTAACCTAGTAGCTCATGTAATTAATTTAATTACTAGTCCATGTAATTAATTAAACAAGCCCAATGCTTGATTTAATTAAATGTAACCTAGAATAATTAATGTAAGCCCAATGTGTTATTTAAATTGAGCCCAAACAATGTAATTGAATGAGCCCAATAGAAGTTATTCCCAAGTCCAATGTGAAGTCCAATTAAGGTCAAAACTTTGGTCAATATATATATAGATATGTATATATATATATAGATGCATATATGCACAATTTAGCATTTAAACTAAATCAAAAATGGAGCAAAATGAAGGCCATATGGCCGGCCAAAGTGGGGCCCAAGAGGGGTGGCTTGTGAGCTTCATGTTGCTTGAAAATCAATCCATGTCATAGTTGCTCAACTACCCTAGTCAATCACATAGTCAATCAATGCAATAGTAATTATAATTAAGCACTAATTTCACCAACATGGGTGAATTAGCAAGCTAATGAGGAGTTAGTTGGTGGCTATATATATGATACTCCACACTTGAGCCAAGCTTGTTGGTTCATTTGCTAGAGCATAATAGAGAGAAAGTGAGAGCATTTTCTAGAGAAAAGGAAGATACACTAGGGTTTTGGGTGAGGAAAAGCTAGAGGAAGACCTTGGTGGATGTCCAATAGCTACACAACATACTTCGATAGAAGGAGAAGAAGAGCAATCAAAACCCAAAGGTTTAAAAGTGCTCTAAACACATTCTCATTTCATTTTTGTAGTCTAGAAAGCTTTTGATCGGTTAAAATCTATTTTTAACCGATCAAAACTCGTTTTGATGATCAAGATGTATTTATCTATGTAATATATGTATATTCATAGATCTATGTGTTTATAACATGTTTTGGTATGTTAGAAATGCGTAAAAATGGTAGAAAAGTTCATAACACGTTTTACCGGTAAAACCCTAACGATACATGTTATGTTTAATGTTGTATTTTGAAATGTACAAATCAAAAATTGGATTTTTATGGCTAGAAAGCTAGATCTATGAGTTTTAAAGATAAACCTTTTTGAACTTTTCAAAAATATTGAATAACAAAGAAGTTATAGCTTTTGCTACAAAAGATGTCGTTTTTCAACCCTAAGTGGTTCGATCCGTAAATTTCGTGTAAAACACTTTCGCAAAGACGATCGAACCATGGAATATTGTAAAACAATAAGTTAGGATCACATCAATACTGATTTGGTGTTATTTGAATGTGTAGATTTCATTTAATCAAGGTTTGATCAAAAGATATCAAAACTGTCAAGAAAAATAAAATTAGGGCTTCATTCTGCAGTACAGTGCCGGGGCGCCGTGTTGCAGTATAAAGTACTGCGCCGGGGTGCAGTTCACTGTTACCAGAAAAAAATAAAAACCCGAACCGGGTCGGGCCGGGTCAGCCGGGTCGGGTCGGGTCTGGTTCGGGTCAGAAAATGAAAAATGTTCCAAAAATCATTCTAGTGTTTTTTGACTTAATAAATATATTTTTAAATATATATATAATTGATTTAATGATTTAAAAGTGTATAAATATTATTATTGAAATAATAATATAATAAAGGTAATAAAATTTTATTAAATAAATAATAATATTAGAAAATTATTAAAATATTATTAAGTGTATAATAATATTACAAAGTCAATAAAATATTATTAAATGATTAATAATATTAGATATATAATAAAATATTATTAAATGATTAATAATATTAGGTAATGAATAAAATATTATTAAATGATTATTAATATTAGATACTTAATAAAATATTATTAAATGATTAATAATATTAGTTACTTAATAAAATATTATTAAATAATTAATAATATTAGATACTTAATAAAATATTATTAAATGATTAATAATATTAGGTAATGAATAAAATATTATTAAATGATTAATAATATTTGGTTCTTAATAAAATATTATTAATAATTAATAATATTATATATTTATTTGAACTATATCAAATAATTAATATAAGTTCTTTGTGTTTGAAATATTATCAAGTAGTGATAATATTTCTTAAGTGTTTAATTACCCATAATTAATCAATTATGTGGTTCGCAAGGTTTATAAATGTCATTATACTTACAAGTATATGATACTAATTTAAGATCAAACTAATTTAATTGTTAGGTCCGTTCAAGGATTGTTAAATTAAGTTGGTTAGCAGTAGACGACGCACGAGGCAAGTTTTCTACCCCTTAACTTGTATTTATTGTTGCAATTATTATTCAACCTTAATTACATCGAGCAATTCATTTATTGTTGAGCAAGTATCTATACTCGTAGATATTTGACAGACCTTTGAGTGAATTAATTATCGAAAGATTCTTCACATCGTTATTGATTATTGTATTCGCACATAGTGCTTTTGCAACTGTTTAAGATGTCTAAGCTAATTGTTTCGGCTAGACAAATGCATGTCAATTCATTGAATTGAATATTACAAAAGCTTATCCAAACCATTGGCTGGTGCAGATTCTTACAGTAAGACTGAGAAAGAACAACCCTAGTTAAAGGGGATTTTTATTTGTCGGAAAACCGACAGCGCGCAAGAAATCTAAATGTGATGCATGTACATAGGACATAAGAGGACTGATCCCCTCGAGTGTCCCGTTATTTTTTACAAGGAGTCAGACATTGTATGTCTGTCTTACCTTAGTAGCAGTTCACGGTCATTAAAGACAACTCAGCAGTAAAGAGTCAATACATTCTTTTATTGAACATTGATTCTTGATATCTTTCACAATTGTTATTGTTGAAAACCTTGAAGTTATTTCCCTTCATCATGATATATCGTATGATTGTTGTTTATAAACTTGCTGAGCCATTTAGTTGTTCATTCTTGCTATATCATGACTATATTTCAGCCAATCCCGAAAGATCTAAATCGGACAAAGGCAAGGGGAAAGCGAATGCTTAATTTTAGTAGTTGCATGCTAGTTTAAATTAATGTTATGTAATTACTGTTGTAAAACTTTTGTATTTTCCCTTAAGATATGTAATGTTTAAGATTAAGGTAATAGACCTTGGGAAGTGTAGCCTTTTGTTAAGGAACCTTTTGTATTATTCCGCGAAGTTTGAATACAATTTATGTATTTCATTGTTGTTAATTATTGTACAGTGAGAACCAAACCCGAGGTTAAAGAACCCGGATTTGGGGTCGTCAGAACCCATATTAGAGAACTGTATCTCTTAACTTATATCTTTCTATTTTAATTTCCCCATGTTCATCAAACTTATCGCGTATTTGGACTCAGGAACTTACCATAATCATATGGTTGAGGAGCTCGTCCTAGTCAGGCCATAGTCGCCCATTCGCTAAAGGGACTCCGCCATATAATCATGAGTCACGAGTTTACCCTACGCTTGAGTTTTCAGAACACTCAACTAACCGTACTCCTTCTTACATTAGGTTATAGCCTAAGGTATCATTTTCCTAAGGTTTATAACCTCTGGCTCTGATACCAACTGTAACGACCCCGAAATTTACCTTAAATTTCTTGTTTATTAAACATTATTTTCATAACGTCCAAATTTCGGTTCGTTAATAAATCTTTAATCACCTTAATTGATCCATTAATTGATTTTAAAATCATCAATTATCAAAATTCTCATATAAATTTTTTTTTCTCGATTCAATCGTTGTATTAAAATATTTGGATATTTAAAATCTTTACATCTGGATCCTAATCCCTGGATCGCAACCTTAACTTTTTCTTTCTTTTACACGTATCATAAAGCTCATCATTTAAAATTTACTATTATTTATTTTCATACAAATATTCCTTGTTACGTCATTCGTAATCAAACATATAATAATTTCTATCGTAACAATTATCCTGATCGATCACAGTTCATAATTGAACTTCTATCATATATAGATTCAACTTATATATACATACAATACATCACAGTAAATTAATAAATTTCTCACATTGAATTATAATATTAACAATATAACGATAACGTTTTCTACCTTCTTAGCAATTCATCTCAAACTTAATCCGATATTCCTGAAACTTATTTCCTTACCCTGCAAAAGTTTATTTTAAACAAGTAATGAGCACAACGACTCAGCAAGTTCAACAGTTATACTTCACGTAGCACATACCTTATCATGTTTAGTGTGTGTCATACATCATGTGCTTGTGCTTCTATTATAGCAGTATATCCCACATCATTGCACAAAGTACACATAGTTATCATGTTATCCACAGAACACATAACACATAATTTATATGCATTTAAACAAGTATTTACATATCATAACAGGCAACAATTAACATTAAAGGACTGAAGAACTTGCCTGTCGTCCAATTATTTAAATTGATAGCTCAAAACCCTCTCTTGATCAACCTATGATCATAAAATAATCAAATAATAATTAATCATCTCTTTATGATATTAATTTATTTAATTAATATCAGCTCCGGACTAATTTTTAATTTATACGGTTAATTATATTAACATCGTCCCTTAATATATTAATTTAACTTAATATCAAATACATTCACTACGGACAACCCGGCTTATCGGATAAATTTTAGCTTATTCGGTTGTCCAAATTTTCATTTATTCACTTTCTAACCTTTAAACTTAATGGATTAATATTTAAATATTAATCACCAATATTTAATATTTTTACAAAAATATTAAATTAAATGCCCAAACATTATTTCTATATTTTTAGTACTTTTCTATAATTTTCTATGATTTTAAACAATTTTTTAAACATTTATTTCATTAAAAATCATTTCCGAGGGCATTTTGGTAATTTCCGCGCCCTTAGGGATAGGATCGGTATTTCCCGGAAAGTCCAGGGGCATTTTCGTAAATTTCTTGCGTCAAGGGACACGGTCGGTATTAACTGAAAAGGCCAGGGGCAAAATCGTAATTTCGCCGCCTAAAACTCGACCGCGCATTGCGCAGAACTTCTTCTTCCAGCTTTCTAGTAAACGGCGTCGTTTGGGCTACTGTAGAGATAGTCGCGCATTGCGCGGCTGACCAGACATTACGCCTAAAACGGCGCCGTTTTATGTCCGGCTTGCGAAAAAAAATGGCCGCCGCACATTGCGCGGGCGGCCTTTTTCATTTTTCTTCTTTTTTCCTTCTACAGCAGCTTTCTTTACCATTAAAACCAATTTTTTTTCCCCAACTTTTCACAATATAATAATTCTAAACATCATATAATACATATACATACATCCAAAAATTATCTAACATAATTATTCTAATTATTTACCAATTTTTTCAATAAATTTTTTTAACACCAAAATATTGAAATATAAATGAAACAAAATTATTTTATACCTTCAAAGCTAAAAATTCTTCCTTGATAGCATCAAATCTTTCCTCTCTCTTGTGGTGGCCATGGAGGTTTGGTGGCGTACGGTGGCGGTTGTTTCCGGTGGGGAAGAAAGAAAGAGAAAATATGCTTGTATGTTTTGCTTTCTTTTTACTCTCTTCTTCTTTATTTCTTTTTCTTTCCTTTTATTCCCATTTTTCCTTCTTTTTATAATACTCAACCTTAACCAAATTTTATAACACAATAATTCCACCGCCTCTCTCTCTCTCACGCAGTCAACTTTGGAAAATTCCAGATAATTCCATGCAAAAATTAAACTTTTTAATACATTACGTAGCTATTTTGTGTAATAAATATTTTATATAATATATATAAAATATTTATTTTAATTCACCAAAAATCATAACATGATTTATAAATAATTTTAATACCTCTTTTGAGTACTTTACTTGACAACTTTTGTACACGCATAACACCATGCATGTAAATATATGAGGTAATTAATACCTCCAAAAATCATAAAATAATTCATATAGCTTATAAAAATTATTTTTCATAATTTTTCACTTCGTTATTTGTACATCATGTTACATTAACATGTTCACGTTTCTGAAATATTATTCTTCATAAAAGTCACAATAATTCCATTATACATAAATATAATTTTTAATAACTTAAAACATTTCTTTTTTCTTATTTATTATTCAATTTCTTTAATATTTACAATAATTTCTTTATATATAAATTATATAATTTAATATTATATAATTTATATATTTACATTCTCCTTTCTTAAATAATTTCTTAAATTCCTCCATAATTATCAATTAATCAATAATTTCACATTTATTAACTCTCTCATTAGTTTAATTCTCTTATATAAATTATATAATTTATCATTATATAATTTATATAATTATAATTTCCTTTAAACATCACTTTAATTTTCTTATATAAATTATATAATTTATTATTATATAATTTATATAATTACATTTCTTCTCAATCAATTTCTCAATTTCCATCATAATTCTTAATCAAATCTAAAATCAATAATTACAATTTTATTAACTTTCTCATTCGTTTTTTTATTTAAAATTGGATTAATTTAATTATTAATCCCTTAATTTGCATAATTAATAACATTTATATTTATCACTTAAACATATACATTTATATATAAAAATGTATACATATAAATATATACCTATTTAATTCATGCCTTTCACATTATCACATAACCTCATTTAAAATCATAATTTTTGTATTTTCACAATAATTTAATTGTACAATTTATTGTACCTTTACCTGATATTCTTTTATTCCTCATAAATTGTTTTTAAACAATTTATTTACATTTCAATTATTTTAATTCAACACAATTCATTATCATATTTGTACAGATTTAATTTACCAATTAAATCTCATCAAACACTTTAAATCACTTATATCATAAATAATTTAAACAACTTTGATAATTTTGTTAATTAACTTCTCATTTAGTTTTTATTAAATAAGTCCTGAAAATTCGGATCCTCACAAGTTTTATGTGTTTTGACTTTGTTTTGTAGGAATAAAGTTTGGAGTTGTTATGCTTGTATTTTCAGCTTGTTAATTACATAGCAGTCACTTCATGATTGATTTTAACCATGATCTGATAAGAATTTGTCAAATCCTAAAACATGAAAATAGTAGATCTACTTCTCAGATTTTCGGAACATCTTAAATTGTCTTAATCATAGTTCATATGAAGAAGTTATGGCCATTTATTCTAAGGGCGTCAGAACAAAAAAAGGGGCAACGCAGCTGCGTGAAAAGCGAGGCAACTGTATGGCGCACCACAGCCAAAAAACAGAAGCATTTGACGCAGCTGCATGGGGCCTTGAGGCAGCTGCATCAGGGTCGCGGCCAGGTAAAGTTTTGACACATTTTTTATAGTTTTTGGCTCCGAATTGAATTGGGTTGTCTATATATGTTAGAGATTTGATGTGTAACCTATATATACATGTTAATACACATAAATCAACATAAGTTAGGGAGTAACATAGAATTAATAGTATATTAGTACATAATATATTAACATAAATTAGATCAAATTATTATTAGATTAGAATATAGTAGAATAATTTGGATTTAAAGTAAATATTCAACGCGAATGATTTGAGAATTAAAGGCGAAACTTGAGAATTGAAAATTGTGATCCGAGTGACAGACGAATATCAAAACACATAATTGATTAGATTTCTTTTACTTTTATTTTTGTAATTTTGAGATGTTATATTATTTGTGAATAATTTATTATTTAGCTATGGGCTAATCTTTAATTAAGATTGCAATTGAACCCACTATTTATTTTAATTTAAGTTATTTTTTTATATTATTAATGATTATATATGAGTTGTTTATCATATTTTATGCATTCATGTATAATTATTTGCAAAATAATTAATGAGATAATCTATATGAAATCAAACGTGGACTATAGGTTTAGATTCAGATATGATAACATGTGAATTTGTTTATTCTTTTAAGGAAGAATTATATGATAGTGTAGATGATAAATATATCTATATGCCACATGTAAATTGATTGCGATTTTATACTTAATGAATCTATTTTAAGTGTTTTACATAAACATAGCAACATAGCTAAAAATATATCCTTTTATTAACTTTTTATAAAGATTAATAAATAGTTAGGCATTCTCAGATAACAATTTAATATAATTAATTAATTAAAAAGAGGGTAAAGAGATTTAAATGAAGCATTGGAGAAAATTATAATATTAACTATTTTTAATCTGATTTAGTCATTTTCATTAGTTTAATTTAGTTAGTAACTTTAATTAGTTTTATTTTATAATTTATTGCGATTGTTTAATTAAAATTAATTTGATATAAAATTAGTATTTGTTAATAATTATTTTTAATTCTCTGTGGGTTAGACATTCGACTTAATCATTATATTACTTGTGGGCCACGTATACTTGCGTGTTAATTCCTATTTAAAATTAGGCAAACAATTTATACGTCGTATAAGTTCATCAATTTAATGTATATTCATCAATCAATTCTGGATTTTAGATCGAATAACCCTTACTACTTAGTTAATCCATAATATAAAGATTAGGTTAAACCGTTCTATCGTCTCTGCGCATTCTGTCATACCTTTCGGTACCTACCAAAATATTTTTGATTCCTTACCTTGCCATTCTCTTAACCTAGACTCTCAAGCCCAATTCATCAAGCTGGTTTTTAATTTTCACAGTCGAAGCTTAGTTTACACATCCTTCAATCATCTCGATTTTCTCTAAGTCTTAGCTATCCTTTTCATTTATTAGATCAAATATATATACATAAATACATTCAATCTACCATGTTCTGACACAACACAATGCCTTGTAATAATTCTTTTATGACTACCTAATCGTAGGTAACCCTTTCTGTCCTTTGCATTTTAATCTGCTCTATCTTCGTTCAACCGTAGTAAATTATATTTATTATAATATTATCATCTATCGAGTCACTAATGCATCTTAAATTAATGACTGGTCCATTTAATTTCTGTAGGGCCCTTTATATATCAAGAGTCTCTCTACATAAATTAAACCACATTAGTTCTTCTTAACACATAGATTAAATAATAATAATAAACTAATCACTTATGTACACTTTTTGTTCATCTAAACTAGGTTTTGAACTATAACCTTTATTTAATTTCACAAGAATCCTTATTTAGAAATCTTGTAAAAATCTGAGATGTCACATTTCTACTATTTTAACCTTAAGATTTATATATTCTGTACTTCTATATATCCAACATTCACATCATTAATAATAGGAATGTTCTTGGAACATAAGAAACTTACGATAAATGTTACATATTTATCCGTGACAAGATTCCTTTTCTTATAGAACTTCAAATATTATTAAATACCCTCACTTAGATACATATCTTTATAGCGATATCTCTTCATATTAATATTTTCTATCTATCTGAACTTTACAATATTAATAACAACCATGTTCTTGGAACAGAGGAACCTTAAGATGGATTTGATTTCTTCATTGGTGCTAAATCTCTATTCTTACAGAACACATAATATTATTCAATATCTTCATTTCGATATATAGTTCTTTATCAATATTGTTTTAATGTTTTAATAATTCTAAATTATATCAAAGTAAAGATATAACACCATTTAATGATAATAAATAATATCATTAAATAATATTCGATTACATGATTCATTTGTTCGTAAAAGAAAAGTCATTATGACTTAACACATAAGGAAAACAAGAATTACAATATTCCTAATCTAACATAATTTCTTTGTCCTTCTTGTGCAACTTGTATTCGTCGTCTGATCATTTAGATATTTTCTGCTGTCATGCGCACCAACTTAGGTCCCAACAATTTTGCTTCTCCCACCTCATTTCAACATACTGGAGAGCGACACTTCCATCCATACAAAGCCTTAAATGAAGTCATTCTTATACTTGCTTGATAACTGTTGTTATAGGAGAATTCAATCCATGGTAAATACTTGTCACAACTTCCTTTGAAGTCTAGCACACAAAATCTCAATAAATCTTCAAGAGTCTGAATTGTCCTTTTCAATTGTCCATCTGTTTGGGGATAATAAGCAGAACTAAATCGTAGTTCAGTGCCCAAAGCTTTTTGTAGACTGATCCAAAATTGTGAAGTGAATCTAAGGTATCGATCAAAAACTATGGATACTAGCATACCATGCGTTCTTACAATCTTACTTATGTATATATTAGCTAGACGCTCTAGTGAATAGTTTTCTCATATAGGAAAAAAATGAGCGGACTTGATCAATCTATCTACAATGACCCAATCGCATCCAAGCTTTGAGAAACTTTGGGAAGAGCCGTCACAAAATCTATATTGATGTGTTCCCACTTCCATTCGGGAACCTCAAGTGGTTGCAATAGACCCTTAGGCACTTGATGTTACACCTTGACACGTTGACACGTCAAATACCTTGAGACATACTCAATAATCTCATTTTTCATATTTCTCCACCAAAATATATGTCGAAGGTAATGATACATTTTGGTACTTCCAAGACGAATTATAAGCGGCTTATTGTGTGCCTCCATCATGATTTTATACTTTAATTCAGGGTCGTTAGGAACATAGAGTCGAGAGTTGACTTGGAGTATCTATTTCTCATCGAATCTTGCTTCTGGAATAGCACATTTTCGTACTTTCCTCATCATATTCATTAGTTCTGGATCAGTAGCTTGAGCAGCTTTGACTTTATCGATTAAAGCTGGTTCTACTCGTACATGCGCGATCCTTATATAGGTCCCTGGTGACTTTAGCTCGATCTCCATCTTTTATAAATCGTACAGAATGCGCCTATGTGTTGTTAGTATTGCATTCGCACTCGCATATGATCTTCTACTTAATGCAACAGCTACCATGTTCGCCTTTCCTGGGTAGTACTGGATAGTGTGGTTATAATCCTTTAAAAGCTCAAGCCAGCGTCGCTGTCACATGTTGAGTTCCTTTTGGGTGAAGAAATACTTGAGACTTTTATGATCTGTAAAGATCTCCACCTTTTTCCCGTACAAGTAATGTCTCCATATCTTCAATGTGAAAACAATCGCTGCTAACTTTAGATCATAAGTAGGGTAATTTTTCTCATAATCTTTGAGTCGTTGAGAGGCGTAAGCTATAACTTTCTCGTGTTGCATAAGAACACATCATAGACCACTACCTGAAGCATTGTTATAGATAACAAATCCTCCTGATCCTGATGGTATAGTCAGAACAGGGACTGAAACAAGTCTCCTCTTGAGTTCTTGAAATCTTTTCTCGCATTCGTTACTCCATTCAAATTCTGCATTTTTCCGAGTCAGCTGAGTTAGTGGAGTGGCAATTCGAGAAAAACTTTCACAAATCACCGATAATAACCAGCTAGACCCAGAAAACTTCGTACTTCAGTTACTGTCTTACGTTGTTCCCAGTTTAAAATTTCTTCAATCTTCGCGGGATCAACCGATATTCCTTGTTTAAAAATCACATGCCCAAGGAATGTTACTTCCTCAAGCCAGAACTCGCATTTCTTCATCTTAGCATATAACTTATTTTCACGTAACTTTTGGAGTATCAATCGCAAGTTTTGTTCATGATCTTCACGACTATTGGAGTATATGAGGATGTCATCAATAAATATAACCACAAAATGATCCAAATATTCTTTGAATATTCGGTTCACAATGTCCATGAAGGCTGCAGGAGTATTAGTTAGTCCAAAAGGCATGACTAAGAACTTGTAATGCCCATAGCGAGTTCTGAAAGCAGTCTTTGGAACTTCATCAGCTTTAACCTTTAACTGATGATAACCAGATCGGAGATCAATCTTTAAAAACTACTGAGCACCTTGTAATTGATCAAACAAGTCATTAATTCGAGCATATAGATACCAATTCTTGATGGTGACATGATTCAACTCTCGATAGTCAATGCACAATCTCATACTCCTATCCTTCTTCTTTACAAATAGAACAGGGGCACCCCAAGGTGATGTACTTGGTCGTATGAAATCGGTATCTAGGAGTTCTTGAAGTTGGACTTTCAACTTTTAAAGTTCTATGGGAGTCATTCGGTATGGGGCTTTAGAAATAGGTTTAGTATCGGGTTCAAGGTCAATACATAATTCAATTTTACGGTCTTGGGGTAAGCCTGGAAGTTCTTTGAGAAATACAACAAGGAATTCATTAACAATAGAAATATTGTTCAAGTTTACCGTATTTTTGTTTAGATCAGTGATATGAGCTAGAAAGGCTTGACAACCATTTTTTAATAAACGAATGACTTTATGGTTAGAAATAACGGTTACAAATTTCAAAGGTTTGGTTGCTTGAATTTGCATGATAAGTTGGTTAGGAATATGAAAGCTAATGAGCTTATGGAAGCAATCAATTTTAGCATGATGGGTAGTCAACCAATCAATTCTTAAAATCACATCAAACTCATGCATTTCTAAAGAGATAAGGTCAACGGGTAGTGTAAGGTTATTGATTTGAACCAAATAAGATTTATAAACAGTAGATGTAATGGCTATTTCCCCTAATGGAGTTTCAACACATAAGTCAAAGTCTAAATTTTCAGGAATCAAATTTAAACGTTGAGCACATGCAGGTGAGATAAAAGAGTGGGTAGAACTAGTATCTAATAGGGCATAAACTTCACAAAAGTTTATGAATAGATTATCGGTTATCACCTCATTCAGGTTCTGTTCCTTCTGAGACGTTATAACAAAATCTCTCCCCTGGACTACAGATTTTCCCTTGTTTATGCTAGCCATTGGAGCGATCATCGCTGTTGGACTTGATTTTGTAACAGGACAAAATCGAGCAATATGACCTTCTTTTCCAGAATTATAACATGATTTGGATTGCTGAGTATAGTTTGGGCTAATGTGACCCTCCTGACCACACCTGTAGCATTTTACGGGTGGTCGATCTCCTCCCTTTAAAACTATTATCGGTACTGATGTTGGTGCTGATACCTTTCCGTGATCATTATAGAATCTCTTTCTTTTGAAATTGTTCCCACTTGTTTCTCCCCTTCTGTTATCTGGACCGGAATTACCACCGAAGTGGTTACTATTTTCAAAATGGTGATTGTCACCTCTACGGTTCTCGTTTCGATAATTATTATTATTATTTCTTCCTCTTGGTTGGTTATTGGCTCTTGGTTGCAATATTTCATCTTCTTGTTCGACACTTTAAGCCTTATCCACCACATCCAAATATAAACAAAGTTTATGCGAGAATTATTTGTAAACAAATTAAAATTTCAAATTATTGGATAATATCATATATTTATCTGCTGCAAAAATGAGATAATAAAACAATTCAACAATCAAATTATTGGATAATATCAATTTGAAATTGTTGCAATTTAATAGCAGTTTAGATTTGTATACGTGACATATTTATCGGACAATGTTACATTTTTTTGAGTGAGCATTAGATGTTAAGAAGTTAAAAAACCAAAGATTACCTATACAAAGAACAAAATTTAATTTTTGGATAATTTCAAATACCAATTGTAATTATTGGTGATTACTTATTTGTGATTATTTTCATATTTTAATAGGATAATATTCAAAAAATAGATTATTTGATAAATAAAATAATAAATCAATTGTAATAAATGCTGATGAAAAGTTGAGTTAACGTGAGCATGACATATGTCAGACTGTGGTTAAACTGTACTGCGTTTTAATATATATAATAGATAATATATACTAGACTACATTTTTTTTTGTGAGAATTATCTACAATTATATGGGATACTATTCAAAAATTATTATATGAAAGTTATCTATAATTATGGGATAATGTTACATTTTTAATTTTTTAATTCCATACTCACACAAAAAGTGAAAAAAATATATTTTTTGTGAGAATTATGTATGTGTATATATATATATTTGTTGAATTGTGAGATAATATTACATATCTTTTATGTGTGAGGATTAGCTGTAAAAAATAAAAAAATAAAAACAAATTTTTGGATAATTAAATATTTTTATGTGTGAGAGTTATATATAATAAAGGGATAATATTAAAAAAAATTAGTTTTAACAAAAATTCAAAAAAAATATTATGAGAGTTATATTTTTATGCCTGAGAGTTATATGCAATTATATTCAAATAATCTATATATTTGTGATTATTTTCATATTTTTATGGGATAATATTCAAAAAAATAGATTATTGGATAAATAAAATAATAAATCAATTGTAATAAATGCTAGTGAAAAATTGAGTTAATGTGAGCATGATATATATCAAGTTGTGGTTAAACTGTATTGCGTTTTAATATATTTTTTTTGGTGAGAATTATATATATAAAAACCATATTTATATTTGTGTTGAATTATGAGATAATATTAGATATTTTTTGTGTAAGAATTAGTTGTAAAAAAATTTTAAAACCAATTTTTTGGATAATTATATATTCTATGTGTGAGAGTTATATGCAATTATGAGATAATATTAAAAACAATCAAAAAATTATTGTGAGAGTTATATTTTTATGTGTTAGAGTTATATGCAATTATATAAAAATCAGTTATATATTTGTGATTATTTTCATATTATTATGCGATAATATTCAAAAAGTAGATTATTAGATAAATATATTAATAAATCAATTGTAATAAATGCTGGTGAAAAATTGAGTTAATGTGAGCGTGACACATGTTAGACTGTGGTTAAACTGTACATTGTTTTAATAAAACTTCTCATATTATTCAATACCCTCACTTAGATACATATCTTTATAGAGATATCTCTTCATATCAATATTTTCTATATATCTGAAATTCACAATATTAATAACAAGCTTGTTCTTAGAATAGAAGAACACTGCGATGAATTTGATTTCTTCATCGGTGCTAAATCTCTATTCTTATAGAACTCATAATATTATTCAATATCCTCATTCAGATATATAGTTCTTTATTAACATTGTTTTAATGTTTTTATATTTTTAAATTATATCAAAGTAAAGACATAACACTATTTGATGATAGTAAATAATATCATTAAATAATATTCGGTTACATGATTCAATACTTCGTAAAAGAAATGTCATTATGACTTAACACATAAGGAAAACAAGAATTACAATATTCCTAATCTGACATCATTTCTTTACGACCATGAACTTCTTATCATTCTTCATAACTGCAAATAAAGTTTTATTCGCAAGAATGAGCATTGCGGCTCAGCAAGTCTAACCAATAACACAAGCAGTTTATGCTTTCATATAAACTTTAATATGCTTCTGATTTATCATATATCTCAGTTAATAACCATGCTAACTCATGCTTCATACATAGTCATATGTATCATCGTATATCAATTGACAGTTAATCAACACATAAACATATACTACTTAATTTCACATAAAGACTTTTACTTAATAACTTTCACCTAACAACTTGAACAAGGTTAGAAAAACTTGCACATAAGTTTAGGATAGAAGACTTGCCTCGATGTGTAATTAGTATTAACACTAGGCTTAATTTTGCTTCGTAAACCCTACATAAATGGGCTATGAGCATACGAGGGTTAGTTTATCGTATAATAAATCTTCATAAGTCCTATATTAACTTATTTAAACTATTTTCATAAGTGATTAGAGTTACAAAACTCATGTACAAAAAACTCCATTTGAGACCATTAGAGAGCTAAAATCAGCTTGTTTTTGCATAATTTGGAGTTTTGGCATTCCTACACATAACGTCTTCATAATTAAATATTTTGGGGTAATTATTGAATCCAGTCTCATTAGAATTTCACCCTTTACAAGATTAACATATTAGATTTTTAAGATTCTAAACGTAAAGAATCAGAAATGGCTTATTGGGTCAGTATGACAACTAGGTTCATACTTTATTAGTTTAACTAGGTGAAACATGATGTCGTAAGCATATAAAAGGTTAATCCATCATGGTTTACCACTTTATAACATTAAATAACAAAATCATAAACATACTTATATAGAATTTTATGAATTTTACTCAAGAACACAAAAACGAATCGAACATGGTAACAACTAGTGATTATCATGTTTTGATTATATTCTTGAAATAAAATGGGTATTATAACTACATGTGATTTGGGATTATACTAATCTAGACATAAAATAATTTGATTATTATAACTACTTGTATTTGCTCAAATTAACTAAAACTATAAATTGAAATTAACATAATAATAGTTAGATCACTTTAGAAATATTTGGGATATTACAATATCGCTTTTAACCTATCATCTGAGTCCAAGGCCTCAGATATTCAGAACCACCTGATTCTTGATAGTTGAAATAACAACAGAGATATAAAATAATGAACAGAAGAAATAAAATAAACAATAGGATTAGAAGTTAGCAAATTTTACTTTGTTCAGATTCAAATAATGTCCAAATTGTCAACATGTCGTAGAGAAAAAGATGTTCAAGTCCAAGAGTAATGTCCAAGATCTATAAGGATGAAGTTCAACGGTAAGGTTTATGGTACAAGGAATTAATCCATAAATGTTCAAAGTTCAAATAAATGTCCACAGTTCAAAAGTTCAAGGTCCATAAGTTCACAGTTTTAATATGACGATGGAAATGTAATAGTAATATTCTTGTTAAAGGGTATTAGATGAAGTGCAAACTATTAAGGGAATATTAATGAACTATTAATTCAAGAATTTTCACCGTTTAATAATATTAGAGGTACAAATGAGAGACTTTCTTACCGTAGTAAGTTTAAGTGATAGAAGATGAAAATGATGATATCCCTTACAAGTAAGAAATAAAATGATATCCCTTTATGATGATGAAAAGAATGATACCCCTTACCGTAATAAGTTTAAGAGTTTGAAAGAAAATAATATCCCTTACCGTAATAAGCTTAAGAGTTTGAAAGAAAATGATATCTCTTACCTTATCTCGTGACTAAATACAGCTTTTATGAGATTGATCAACCTATATGTATATTCATAATTTAATTAGTAAGTAACACATACTAATTTTATGTATATAAAATCATCAAAGTGACTATATAGTATAACTACACTTCAAAATAATTTTTAAAGAAAATAATTTTTCAAAGTAAAATTTTCTCAAGGAAGTTTTTCAAAATAAATCTTCTAATAGAAGAGTCTTCTAAAGGAAGAGTTATAAACTGATGTGTGTGTGAGTGTTTATATAACTTTTATAAAAAAAAATTACTTGAACAACACTCGTACCCTTCCAGATCTTCAACGCTTAAGATAATTTTAATACACTCAGAGAGACACCTATACTAAGAAATAATTAGAGAGCAAAAAGAAGATTGAGTGAGGAATGTATGAAACTCTTTATGCTAAGCCCCCTATTTATAGCCAAAGCCTAACCAACTTTTGCATACACACATTACACATTTTAATCTCATCTTTTAATCTAAACTATTCATCAACTAACACACGTTTCATACTTTAATCTGCACCGTTTGTTGACTAACACGCGTTTCACGCCTATACGCGTTACATATTTACATGCGTTATACATTTACGCATGTTACACACTTACGCGTGTTACACACTTATAACTGTTACACACTTGCATGCATTACACATTTTCATATTATTTTATTGATTTAATAGCTCAATTATTAAACATACAATGCTTTTCAAATAATAAATTTGTCTAACAATTACTGGTCCAATAATGCAAGATACTGTACATTATAAAAATTATTGATTCAATAACATGAAACACTGTACAATTAATAATATCAAATATTGTGTAATGACAATTATTAATTCAATAATATAAAATGTTATGTAATGAAAATTATTGATGAAATACTGTGCAATAACCACTTTATCAGTTCAATAATTTAAACATTGTGTAATGCCATATGCTACTATGCAATATCATGTGCTATTGTAAAATACCATGTGTTACAGTAAAATACCATATGCTACCATACTTTTATCCTTGGGTATTTTAACAGTTAAATGTGATAATACCGTTGACCATTTTTATTTAGAAAGGCGACTGCTATCGTTTTCTACATCCGATAATATTTCGTTGTGGAGTCCATCCATAACTGAATATTTCTACGTCGTCGTACAAATATTCCTCGACAGAACCAATATTCCCAAACAGAACGAATATTTTTCGACCAATCGAATATTGTCCGACGTAAAATTTTTGCACATAACATCTTTAACTTTAATTTTTATTAATTTAACACCTTATTGTTAAGCATAAAATTATGAAAAAATTTTAAAATCTATTTATTAAAATTCGAGGTCTTACAATATAATCCCGTAAAAAATTTGGGATTAATAATCCCCCTCATTTTAAGCTATTAAATGGCTTTATAGGACTAATAGTCCAATATTAAGGGATTAATAATTCCTCATCAAATGATTAAATAGTATTAAATTAAGATAAATAGTCCAATCCCAAGCATATTTTTTTGTAAACAAACATAGCCTAAGGGAAAAATATTTTATGCATGAAATAATATATACTAAATCATTACATAAGGAAATAAAATAATAAAGTGCTTATCTATTTTTAATAAATAAGTCGAGCTAATGAAATTAATGTAGTTAATTAGATGATTTATTGAAAAATTATATAAAATAATTTTTCGACTTATGCGGGATAAAAATCGATGAACAAGACTAGGTATGGGCAAAATGATTACTTTTATAATTATTATAATTATTATGTAATGTAACAAGTAAGTAAAGTTACGGTTAAAGAATAAATTATTGGCTTGAGTTACAATTAATTGCCGACTATGTGTTTTACTAGTTGGTGAATAAGTGATTAAATATATCCCTACGGATATTGTAGGAAACCGTGTGAACGAAGGAAGTATCATGTTTAAGGACGACGTATTAAGTATAGGCAAGTTTTTTCAGAACCAGTTAATGTTATGTGTATGGTTTTTGATTGGTGCTAATTGTTCTATATGAATATTATAACATGAGAAATGTGAGCTTTATTAATTGTATAAATGATGTTATACGAAGCACGTAAAGGATGTGTTACTTGTATATATATATGAAATGTGAAGTATACTTAGATGAAAAGTATGTACTATAAGTATAGTACGATAACGTGAAGTATGTGTCAAATGTGAGGCTTGATTAAAGATGATGTATATATAAAATTCGAAACATGATTAAAGATGATGTATGTACAAAATGCGGAACATGGTTAAAGATGATGTATATAAAATGATGATTAAAGGTGATGTATGTATGTATGTATGTATGTATGTATGTATGTATAAAATGCGAAGTATGTATGAAATGTGAAATATGTATTATGTGATAACTGTTAAACTTGCTGAGCGACGTAGTTGCTCACTCTTACTTAGAATTAATATTTTTAGCGAAGCCGAGAAATTCAGAGGTTCCAGTATAGACAACAAAAAAGGAATGGTTAATGACTAAAATAATTTTTAAGTTAAAGTTTTTATTAATAAAACTCTGTTGTCATAAATTATTTAATGTTTTGATGTAACCTGTTTAGGGTAAGAATGATTGCAATGTTGTATGTTGAAAAAGCTGTAAATTAGTGATCATTTAACTTTGTTAGATGTTTGATACTAATTCAAATCTTGGTTGATTAGATGAAAGAAGAATGTATAAAATGAAAGAATTAGAGTTGGTTGGTGAGTTGTAAATACTCATAATTAATGTAATATAATAAATCATAATATATATGATTTTGAGTGTATTAGAAAATTGTAAAGATTACGATTCTGGAATAAAGAAATATTATAAGATTTTTAGATAAACGAGTTGTTATCATTTATGTTGTTGATGGATGATGTGAATAATAAGAAAGATGTTGTTTGTTAACGCATAAGGTCCGATGTAGCAAGTACAGGAATTTTGGAGGCGTTAAAAGTACAATAATTTTTCCTAACATATGGGAGAAATGTCTAAACAGGGAAGAGGATAACTTACTTTGTTACCGCCTTTTGCACTTCTAAATATGTCTTCATAATAATATGCTCTTAACAATATTCGAACTTTCAACCTCTATATTTATATTTAGTTAGGATACTTGTAATGACCGAGAAAATTGTATAATATTTATTTTCAATAAAATTATGTGAATTTGAATTCTTTTATTGAGAATAAAAAGGAAAGCCAATATACAAGAAATTACATGAGTGATGAATTAAATTTGGATTATTTAAAGTAATAAGTTATATATGAGACTTTAAAGGCTAAATTAACATATAAATTAATATATTGTAGTATTATTTTTGAGACCCAAACAATTAATTAACATTTAGGCTAGGTATTATGGAGCAATTGAATTAACAAAGCTAGCATAAGTGTACTAAAATTTAACCAGCACAAGCAATTGAGTCCAAGTTAACCCTTCATTTTAAATAGAGGGTGAATAGCTAGCCTAACATGGTTAAGTTGCCAATAGTCCAATATTTGCTTAGGAAATTTCCAACCCAAATGTGACTTCCAAGTGGTGTGTCCTTATAGCAATTGTGACACTCAAATTGGGACATAATGAGCGACTAGAACCAGATTTCAGGGGACCGGATATGGGTGAATGGCGCCGAAATTCTTTAGTAGCTGCAATGAAGGTCACTTTGGTAGCCTTAATAGGTGGTTCAAGGAATGATCTAAAGGTCTTTAACTGATGGAACTAGAGGAGAATTCAGCTATATACTTAACCTTGTGCCATTCCATAATTTCATCACTAGCTAAGTAGAAGGAAACAATATAGAGAGAAAGGAAATAGCATAGTTGGGCAAGGAGGAGAAAATGAAGCAGCTCAAATTTCTGTCAACAACCAATTATTGAGTTAAGTTATCAAAGTATAATGATCTCTCTTCCTTAAACTTCATTGTTGTTTATATAAGTAATTGATGGATTAAATGCTTGTGGGAGTTTTGTTGTGTGTGGAAGGTCATGAAGGACCCGGTGATATAAGGATGAATAATGAGAATTGAGGTTATGTAATTTATGTGTTTAGAAGGTTATAACTAGGATGCATGCTAGGTGTTTGTCAAAATTCCTAAGAGAAGAATTTTTGTGTGTTTATGGTTTAAGTGTGGTTTTCGAACTCAAGAAATTTATATATGTGTGGGTTATGAGAATTGATCATGGCACAATGATTGAAACCAAGAACTTAAGAATATTTCAGGAGTTAAATAAAAGGGGGTGTTGTGACACCCCGGGATTTTATAAGAATTTCAAATGAGGATTTTGATTACTTTAAGTTAAGGTTAACAGCTAAAACCTGGTTTAGATGGGTATAAGGTATTATTATGTGATTAATGTGAATTGTTATGTGATCAATGTGATGTAATGACCTTTGTGGTTGAATTAGTTTAAGAGGGACAGTTTAATAAGGTCTATTGAACGAAATTGGATTAGTTAATTAATTAATGTGTATTAGCAACGTAGCAGATAATGCAGTTGGTATGAATATGAAATTCGATGGTTAAATGGTAAAATAACGAATTTAAGATGAACAATTTATAGTAATGCCTACATTAAGGCAATTTGAAAGAAATCATTGTAGGACACTATTATGTCAGCAGGTGATAGCTTAGATATATGAAAATGTACATAAGTGTATAGGTACGTATTTGATTTAGTAACGATAGAAGGATTTAAAGTCTAAGAAAATATTGGAATAAGAAATGAGTATGTGAATTGATGCTTAGTTATGAATATTAAAGACGAGTTAAATGAATAGGCCTGAAGAGGTGAAAGTATAATAACGACAAGGAGGTATGGTTGTATGTGCTGAAAGAAAGGGGTTTGTTCGACCTAAATGGCGTATTAGGAATTTATGAAAAATTTAGTGTATGATATGTGAATTTAGGAATTTATATTGAATGAAATTGTTGTTAATTGATTATTATAAGATAATCGTTATCGTGATTCGTAAATACAGAAAGTAATACCCTTGATGATGTGCAGAAAGAATGTGATGAGCAAGTATGATATAAATATGAGCAATGTGTGAAAAGTAATGACTTAAAGGTCGTAAATGGTTTTATATGTTTAAAGGGATAAATGACAATGAATTTTGGTAATCCGGTAGAGGTTCGCTTATCGAGAAAGCGATTTATGAGAAAAGTGAATAATCCGACTATTTGAGGTGTCCAGAGTTGAAGTTTACGAAATATGGAATCGTAGGTGGTTCGTAGAAGATTTAGAACGAAATATATGCAATTTGGCATTTATGTGAATTATTGTTATTAAGTTATGAAATTCAAGTTTTAAAGTATGACAAATATTATGTGACAAGCTAATTGTGGTGTATTTAATAAGGGAATAGAATTCAAGTATGATGAAACAAGTTTGGATCAAAAAGGATAGAAGACAAGCATTTATGATTTAATTGGAAATTAATTTCCTAGATTTTGTGGCAATTGACCATTATGCCCTTAGCAAGTGGTGGAATGACATATATATCCTAGCAATGTTTAATGACTATTATGCCCTAGGTTAGTCATGAGAAATGACATAATTACCCTTCACCATACATGAGTTAATTAACCAAAGTGGGGTTATTTGCTAGCAAATACTTATTACTTATATATGTATACATTACAAGTATTCATTCTTAGCATTTTCAAAGTTGGCTAGCAACAAGAGAGCTAAGAGAGAAAGTGAAGAAAAAGGCTAGGGTTTGTCAATCCTTGGAGGAATTACTGAAAAATAGTGCTCAAGAGAAGGAAAGATGGCTATCAAAGTGAAGATTCAACACTAGAAAGCTTAATAGCAAGAGGAGAGAAGAGTTACGGAAGGTATAACCATGTTCTTATTTTTGAAAATTTGAAGTTATGAGTTTAAAATTCAAGTTTAAGACTAGCCATGCATGAAGTAATGGCTAGATGTAAAGATTTTGTGAGTATATGAGTTTTATGTTGGTTATGTTGAAACCCTAGGCTTGAAAGTTGGTTGAACAAAGTTAATAGATTATTCATGTGTATTTTCAAGCTAGAAACTATGATTTAAGAAATGATCATGTATTATATATTGTTAGTTTTGATGAAAACTTAGGTGAAAGTGTTTTTCATGTAAGGAGCATGCATTTTATTATGCTAGCAAGCATCAAAGGTTCATAGATGGGTAAAAAGTATGATTTGTGAAAGGAAATTTCAATACTACGCTATACTCTTTGAGTAAATCAAATCGTAATATGTAAAGAGCATTAGAATATGCAGTTAGAAGTTATGTACAAAATCGTTAAATGTGTATATGGTTGCCTATGTGGTGTTGAGAGAATTGGGAGGTCAAGACGAGTTTAAGTTTGAATTTGAAAAGTTTGTAAAAATTGACAAAATGCCGTCAAAGTGTGATTGTTGGCAATTTTGAGGAATTAAAGGTAAATGAAGTCAAATGAGTCATTTTCATGTTAATACATGTGTTTACGTGAATTTGGAAATCAACGGATTTAAATTTGATTAAATTGGTGATTCGAACGATCGAAATCGATCGTTTCAAACCGAAATGGATTTTAACGGACAAATATCGCCTCGTGCGAAGTTTTATTATTTTGAAAGTCTATACATGTCATATACGACACATATGAACTTTATCAAGTATTGGAATGGAGTTTTAAAGCTTTTGGCTAAAGAATCACAAAGTTGGTAAAAACATGGTTTTAAACTTAGAAAATTTTTCTAAGTCTAGATTTATGTTCAACTGCCCTCCTGCAGGCTAGATTTTCTGTGATTTGGAGTAGCCAAATGTGCTATGTAAAAGTTTTGTAAAATACTAGGTAGTAAGACCTAGTTCTGGTCCAAATTTGGTCTTAATTGGATATGTGGTTAAGGAATTAAAAATCACCAAAGCAACAGATAAAATCAAGGAATTCTGCACCAGAGTACTGCGCCGGGGCGCAGTGTTTTGTGCCTAACACTGCGCCGGGGCGCAGTGTTACTATTCCCAGTCGAGAGCTTTTTGTGGCCAACGAGATTGGAAGGAGAAAACACTGTGCCGGGGCGCAGTGTTCTGAAACTTGAAAATTTTGTAAAGGTCCAAAATGTGACGTTTCGACATGGAATGATAGAAATGTGTTATAGAAACCCTAGAATTGATAATAATGGTTAAATTAAAGGGTGTTAAGGTATAATAATATGATGATTGGCATAATATAGCATGCAGCTAAGCCAAATCATGTTAAAGGGTATGAAAAAGGTTAGGAACGAGCTAGGGTGTATTATTAACCTCTATAAGGTGTAATACACCAAACGTGACATGATTAGAGACAAATGGTCAAATATTTATGAGTTAAGTTTAACAAGTTATATAAAGTTTTGAGATCCTATATTGATGTTTATAGATTGTATGCTTACAGATAAGTTTCGAATTAGCAAACCGAGGAAAGGAAGGATAGAAAGGTCAAGCGAGGCAGTACAGGTTAAGTAAATAAAAGCGTACAGGCAAGTTTTTTAGACTAAAGTGTACTAATTATTCTAGATGAACTATATGATTATAAAGGATTTGAAATGTGCTCTATGTGCAACTATGTGATATAAATGTTAGATGAAATACGTGGCATTCATACATAATATGATAAAGTAAAGGAGCATGACGCATATTATAAACTGCGAGCATGAAGGGTGTTATCTGAATTACTTGCTGAGCTTTATACTCATTCTTGCCATGAACTAACATTTCAGGTAAAGTACAAGAAGGCCGGAGGTTCCGGTGCAACTATGGTAAAGGAACGTGAATGAACAGATCAACATGAGAAAATTTGTTATATGTAAATTTTTATAGATGCAGGATATGTAATAGTTTGGTTTAAATGTTAAATTTAGATAGTAAAAAGGAATGTGTGGTTTGTTAACCCATATAGCTAATGAGCATGTATGTATGAGTCAAAGTAGAGATTGTAATGATGTAAGGTTATGTTGTATGGATTAGTTATAAGCAGACATGATGGTATATGATATATATATGATAAATGTATTATTGATAGTCAAGTTATACATGTGATAAACTTGTATGTATGGTACATAATTATATAAACAGGTACAAACGAATAAGATCATGTTTTATACGGGTGTAGTTAAATAGGACCATCTATGAATACTTCATGGCGAAATTTTATTTAAAGGTTATGTAAATCAGAAAATATATATATGATGATGAAATAGTAATAGACTAGGTCACAATTGAATAATGTTTAACCTAAGTTCTAATAAAGGGTAAGTGAACGTTACGATCCTGATGCATTATTGATTGTGAGTTTTTGAAAATATATATATATATATATATATATATATATATATATATATATATATATATATATGGACCGCATTATGGTCAATTAAAAAGGTATTAAAGGATTAATGGTTAAGTTTAACGCATAAGATCGCCGTAAATATGTTTTATGATTATAAAAATAGATTTATGGATTTAAAGTTAATAATTATGTTATCCAAACATAATCGGATTGATTAAGGAAGGTCGGGATGTGTCGGGGCATTACAGGTGTTAAGTGTCCTAAGTTAAGATTATTTATGTGTGAGCGTTGAATCATGAGAAACTTAAGAAGGTTTGGCGTTGAGCTAGGTAAAAATGAAGTTATATGAGCCATTGTGGGATATGTAAACTTTGTGTGAAATGTGATAGATGTCAAGCCAACATGTATGCTATCTTTCAAATTAAGGGTATGTCTACCTGTGATGTAATTGCATTAGTCTAAGTTGGGGAAACTTTGAACTATATTGACCACATGTTTCATAAAGAAATGCATAGAAAGCTACATTTCCACAAGTTATTTTGATTATAAGTTGGTTGTAACTAGGGTAAACATACACTACGTGAGTGAAAATTGTGTCTTGAATAGCTATGAATCATGTATGCTCATAATCTGAGACAACCGGAAGCAGGCGAACCTACTGTGTAAACTCTTGTGGGGTAGCGCAGCTATGCCGCTCCCTTTATATTTTTGGGGGCGGCCATAAGGGATTTTGGTTTTTCAGTGGGACTGGGGTGGCCGCGCCACTATCTAGCGCGGGCGCGCTACTTTAAAAAAATATATAAATAAATAAAATAATAAAATAAAATTTGAAATAAAATCTATTAAGTTTTCAACTATGTTATTTTGTTATGTTCAAAAGATGGTTTATTATACCAACACTGGAGCGTCATGAAGTCATTGTGTTATACCAGAAGAATTATAAAACAATTGATGTAGTCAATTAACACGGGTAAATATTCTAAGTTGTGAGTCAGGTACCACGTGACCCTATGTGATAGATGACTTGTATATGATAACTAGATCGTATTACACTTAGGACTTTGACTTATGATGATTCTTGCCTATACCTAATTAACTAAGCAATGATATGGTATATGTAGGTCAAATCGATAACAAGGTAAAACAGTTAAGTCTAATCAACATATCAGGCAAGTGTCTTATCCTAAACTCCATATTGGTATATATTTGTCGTACGTATGCCATGCTTCGCACTGTGTGCACTTTGTTAGAATATTCATATAATTGAATTATTCACGCTTAAAGTTCTTTTACATTTGAACTAGATTATTGCATGAGGGTCTAATCCATTTGATCCGGTTAGATCAATGTTGACAAAAATTAATGAGTTCAAATAAATTCTTTGAAAATCCGAACCATATTGTTGTGGTGCGGAATCATAATGTAAAACTAAGATAAATAAAACCCTACTATAGGAATTTTTTATCGGTTAATCCGATGTAGAAAACTAAACGATATGCATATTCGTAAAGTACAAGAGGCTGACCATCTTAAGTACTTGTTGAGAATATTTTTCATTCATACAAATGTTAAATATTCTGTAGAATTACTGTTCATATCTCATAAATATTCATGGTTTATTATAACCACTTGTAATGCTAAACTCAGTTATTTATCATATCGATGAGCATGCTATTATTCATGTACTTCACAATTCTTGTCCAATTGTTGAAGGCATTGAAAAGATTATTTTTGTTTATTCATAACAAACCATTATTGTACACTTTAAACTTGCTGAGCAAATTTGTTGCTAACCCTTGCTTATACTATCAAATGCAGCTAAGCCTGAGAATTCATAAGGAAATAAGAAAGGTAAAGGAAAAGGCAAAACCCAAGACTAGTTTATTTGTATTTGCTTTTATAGACTTTATGAAATGTAAGTTTTAAGGTTATAGAAACCTATGATGAATGTAAGAATGATTAAGTTAATGTAATATTTATATTTCCGCCTATGAATGGGTAAATATATGATATGCATGTGTGGATTGTGAGCAACATTCTGGGGTTGTAAGAACCCGAATTTGGGGGCGTCACAGGTTGGTATCAGAGCTATAGGTTATAAACCTTAGGTTGCGGGGAAAACCTTAGGATTATGTTCTTAAAAAGATAATAACTCTCATATCGAGTTAGGAACTGAATTGTGAAAAATCCAGCGAAGGGGTAACTTATAAAAGATCAATTTATGATTTCTTTGAGATACTAATTATTATTTTTGGTGGTTGTAGGATGTTAGAAGAATTGAGTAGGAGTGTTGATGAGGTGTTCCTAGTTATCCATACGGGTATGGAACAACTGATAGAGATTGAGCCTGAGATAGATCATGAAAGCAATGAGGAGCTGGTAGCCGCGGAGGATCCATCTAATTTAGGCGAGTTTATAGCCGAAGCCGAGGATGAGGTGCATCACTATACTTCACCAGAGGAAGACCATTGGTTAGAGCAGTTGGCAGATGAAAATCTTGAACTGGGGGGACAAGATTAGGCACCTGGAGAAGGAAAATCAGACACATCAAGATATGGAATACCAATACAAGTCATTGTCATATCAATTGATTGATAAGAACATGGAATTGGAGGATAGAGTTCGTGAGCTGTAGGAGGAGAACCATGGTTATCAGAACATGGTGGGTCAGTATCAGTTACTAGTAAATCACTTGATGGTGGGAATTACTGAAATGAGTGAAAGGTGCCAAGAAATTGGGCAGAAGATAGATGAATTACAGGCTGAGAATGAGACCACATAGGCCGAATTTGATTTAGAGATTACTGATAAGATTAGGATTGAGGAGGCATAGAGCAAATCTTCCAGGCAAGTAGATCAACTAGAGGGGGAGGTCTGAGCCAAGAAGGCTAAAATAGATTCTATGAGCTATGTATTCAGCATAGCTATTGGGAGATGGTTAAATAGGGTGCACAGGTACTCGGGAGAGGAAGGACAAACTAGTCACACTATGAGTCGATAGTTGGTGGATCACATTGGTCAACAGGAATATGATAATGCCATTCAGCGTGGCATGCTTGGATAGTTGGTATGTCTGTAGTAGTATATGTTTATATATAATCCCAACTTTTGTATAGTTAAGGGATGTTTAGATTGTCCCCAAACTTTTGTGATAGTATGGGTTATATTTGTGTAAATCCCACCTTTTGTTTAATGGGATAATGAACGTTTATAGCAATATGCTATGTTATGTAAAATGTAATGCATTACTTGCTGGCTATGAATATAAACGAGCTTTATTAAAAATGTGCCTTGAGATGTTTGAATGATTAAGTGTTTAAATGCATGAAGATAAATACTGAAATAATAATACCAAGTTTTAATTAATTAACAGAAAATGTAGCCACAAAGGAGAATGTCAGAACACCAAGAAAAGTCAGTAAATGATGAGAGAGGTTCAAATGATCCAATGCAACATTTTGTAGATCTACTAGTAGGGGCAATGCAAGGGAGAGAACCACCAGTAACCAACTCAACTCCGGTAGTGAATCCACAAGCTAGTTTTAAGGAATTTAAGGTTGTTGGACCACCAAAATTCAAAGGAACAACAGATCCGATTGAAGCCCAAACTTGGGTGGAAGAAATGGAGAAAGTCTTCGAGGTTGCACGTATTGGTGAAGAACAGAAAACAGCTTTCGCTACCTTCGTGATGAAGGGGGAAGCTAACTACTGGTGGAAAGCTAACAAGAACCAAGCGGGAGAAGGAATGGTACCATGGGATCGTTTCAAAGAGCTATTTTTTGAAAACTACTTTTTGACTAGCTTGTAAGAAAGGATGGAATTTAAGTTTCTAGAGCTCAAACAAGGGGACATAACGGTGCTTAAATATGCTGCCAAGTTTAACGAACTAGTGATGTTTGCTCCATACTAGGTGGATACTGAAGAACGCAAGGCCAGAAAGTTCGAGTTAGGATTGAAGCCTTAGATATATAGTAGAGTTTCTGTTTTATAGATCAATTCATTCATAACACTGTTGGAGAAAGTTATAATAGCTGAATGTGGAAGTTAAGCATTAATAAAGTACAATCAAGAGAAAAAGGGCAAGAAGAGCAATGGTGTGAACCACGAAGGTAATAGTGGGGGAAGTAACTCTGGGAAGAGAAAGTGGAACAATAACAACAATAATACTGGTAACAATCAAGGGGATGGAAAGAAGAAAAGTATAATATGTGGAAACTGTGACAAGAGTCATATAGGTGTTTGCATGAAAGTAAAGAATATCTATTATAACTGTAGGATGGAGGGGCACATTTCGCCTAACTGTCCCAAACTGAGGAAGAACCAAGGATGTTTCATTTATGGTGCTATTGATCACGTAGTCAAGAATTGTCTGAAGAAAGGATCTGGAGGGAGCGATGGAAATAGAGGAAGTAACAACAAGTTGTCAATCGGAGGACCAATGCTGCCTAACTGACCAATAGTAAGGACATTCAACATGACGGTTCAGGATGCGGTGACCTCTAGAGATGTGGTGTCAGGTATCATCCCAATCAATGATATAAATGTAGATGTTTTATTTGATTCAGGTTTCTACTTGTTCTTTCATATCTGATGAATTTGCGTAACGATTATAATTATCCCAAGAGAAACTTGAATCCCTATTGAATATTGAAGTAGTAAACAAAGAGATAATTCCTGTTATGTATTTACATAGAAATTGTTACGTGAACATAAGGGGTCACAAGATGTTGGTGGATTTGATTCCGATAAGGCTAGGAGAATTTGATATAATCCTAGGAATGGATTGGTTATTCAACCATGGTGCAGTTATAGACTGTTAGAAGAAGTGTGTAAACCTGTTGACTCCAAAGAAGTCAAAGGTAGTGTTTCATGGTAGCAAATCGCCAAGACAATCATGCAGTCTGACGATGATGCAGGCCAAGAAACTGCTAAGAAAAGGATACGTAGGTTACTTGTGCCATATAGTGGATACCCAAAAGGAGGTGAAAGAAATATGGTAGATACCTATAGTAAGCAAGTTTGTGGATGTATTTCCGGATGAACTACCAGGTCTGCCACCAGACCGAGAGATTGAGTTTGTTATAGATTTAGTATTGGGAAAAACACCAATATCGAAGGCTCTATATCGAATGGTGCCTGTAGAGATGAAAGAGCTAATGGTCCAATTGTAGGAGTTATTAGATAAGGGGTACATTCAGCCGAGTGTGTCTCTGCAGGGAGCACCAGTGCTATTCGTTAAGAAGAATGATGGGTCGATGAGGCTTTATATCAACTATAGGGACTTGAACAAAGTCACAATCAAGAATAAGTATCCATTATTGAGGATAAATGATCTATTTGATCAGTTGAAGGGAACAAGTTATTTCTCCAAGATAGACTTAAGAACTGGCTACCATCAATTGAAGGTATGAAAGGAGGATGTGCCAAAGACAACATTTAGGTCTTGTTACAATCATTACGAGTTTATAGTGATATCGTTTGGATTGACAAATGCATATGGATATGATGAATCGAGTGTTCAAACAGAATTTGGACAAGTTTGTAGTGGTTTTTATTGACGATATTTTAGTTTACTCCAAAACTAAAGAGGAGCATTCAGAACATCTAAGAGTAGTATTGGAAACCCTAAGAAATGAGAAGTTGTACGCGAAATTTTCAAAGTGTCAATTTTGGTTGGAAAGAGTTCAGTTTCTAGGGCATGTTATTGACAAAGAAGGAATATCTATGGACCCGACAAAAGTGGAGGCGGTGATTAACTGGGAGTAGCCCAAGACTCCAACAGAAGTACGAAGTTTCTTAGGATTAGCAGGTTACTATCGAAGATTTATCCAAGAATTTACCAGGATAGCGGTTCCGTTAACTAATCTGACAAGGAAGACTGTAAAGTTCATTTGGACGGACAAATGCGAGGAGAGCTTCAGGGAGTTGAAAAAGAGGTTAAGTCAGACGTCTGTGTTATTATTGCCAGGTAGTACAAGAGGATTTGTAGTATATAGTGATGCATCACATAAAGGACTAGGCTATGTGCTTATGCAAAACTGTAAGTTCATTACGTATGCATCACGTCAGTTGAAAGATTATGAGAAGAACTATCCGACACATGATTTGGAATTAGCGGGGGTGGTTTTTGCATTAAAAATTTAGGGACATTACCTTTATGGACAGAAGTGTGAGATATATACAGATCATAAAAGTCTGAAATATATTTTCACTCAGAAAGAGCTTAACATGAGGCAGAGAAGATGGTTGGAGCTCATTAAAGATTACAACTGTGAAATTTTATATCATCCGGGAAAGGCTAACGTAGTGGCCGACGCATTAAGCAAAAAAGGTAGAGAAAAATTATTGATGTTGACTGTTCAAGATGAATTAATTCGACAAATGGCAAGGTTGAAATTAGAGATCAAAATTTCGGAAGGATCGGAAGAGAGGTTATTGGCAATGGAGGTTCGACCAACTATATTGGACAAAATAAAAAAAATGCAAGAAAAAGACGACGAATGGAAGAAAATACGAAAGAGAATCACTGAAGGAGGGGAAGTTAAATACAAGATGGATAATGATAACATTCTCAGACTTGAAGAAAAAGTGTGGGTACCGTCAGTACCTGAATTGAAGGAGGAAATTTTGCAAGAAGCTCATAGCTTAAAGTATTTGGTATTCCTGGGTAACACGAAAATGTACCAAGACTTACGACAACATTTCTGGTGGCCAAATATGAAACAAGAGGTGGCATAATGTGTGAGCAGATGCCTAACGTGTCAAAGAATTAAAGCAGAACATTAACGACTAGATGGTTTATTACAACCCTTAGAGATACATGAATGGAAATGAGAACACATTACAATGGATTTCGAGGTTGGACTTCCAGTTATACCAAAAGGATTTAATGCAATATGGGTAATAGTAGATCGGTTAACTAAGTCAACGTACTTTTTGCCGATTAAGATCAGATGTAATTTGGATCAGTTGGCCAAACTGTATGTCAAGGAGATTGTTTCAAGACATGGAGTCCCAGTGTCAATAGTGTCAGATCGAGACCCGAGATTTACTTCAAAATTTTGGAGAAGTTTTCAAGAACGAATGGGAACGCAGTTGATGTTGAGTATGGCATACCATCCTCAAACAGACGGACAGATCGGAGGGACTATTCAAACATTGGAGGATATGTTGCGAGCATGTGTGATGGACTTTAAGGGAAATTGGGATGACCATTTTTCTCTAGTTAAGTTTGCATATAATAAAAGTTACCATGTAAGTATCGGCATGCCACCTTATGAAGCTTTATACAGAAGGAACTGCAGGACACCTCTATGTTGGGATGAGGTGGGAGAACGTCAATTGTTGGGATCAAATATGGTACAGTAAACAACAAAGATGGTTAAAGTAATAAGAACCAGACTTATAGCAACACAAGATAGACAGAAGAAGTATGCAGATTTGCATCGTTAGCATAGAGACTTTGAGGTGGAAAGGGAAGATAAGATTTGGGAAGAAGGAAAAATTGAGCCCTAGGTTTATAGGATCTTGCGAGATTTTGAAAAAAGTTGGAGAAGTGGCATACGAGGTAGCTTTACCTCTTGAGCTTGAACATATTCACGTGTTTCACGTATCAGTGTGACGACCATACAAGCCGGATTATAAGCATGTGATCGCGTATGAGTCAATACAAGTCGAGAAAGATCTAATGTACGAAGAAGTTCCTGTTCAGATCATTGATCGCAAAGAACAAGTTTTAAGAAATAATATAATACCTTCTGTAACGGTAGTTTGGAGGAACCACAACGCTGAAAAAGCCACGTGGGAGTTTGAAGATAAAATGAAGAACAATTGTCCCCATCTCTTTGTGTAAGCTTGTATTTGCGATTCCAGGGACGGAATCTTTATAAGGGGGAGATAGTATAATGACCAAGAAAATTGTATAATATTTATTTTCAATAAAATTATGTGAATTTGAATTCTTTTATTGAGAATAAAAAGGAAAACCAATATGCAATTAATTAGAAATGATGCATAATTAAATTATTCAAGAAATTACATGAGTGATTACTTAAATTTGGATTATTTAAACTCATAACTTATATATGAGACTTCAAAGGCTAAATTAACATATTAATTAATATATTGTAGTATTGTTTTTGAGACCCAAACAATTAATTAACATTTGTGCTAGGTATTATGGAGCAATTGAATTAACCAAGCTAGCATAAGTGTACTACAATTTAACCAGCCCAAGCAATTGAGTCCAAGTTAACCCTTCATTTTAAAAAAGGGTGAATAGCTAGCCCAACATGGTTAAGTTGCCAAGAGTCCAATATTTGCTTAGGAAATTTCCAACCCAAACATGATTTCTAAGTGGTGTATGCTTATAGCAATTGTGACACTCAAATTGGGACATGATGACCGGCTGGAACCAGATTTTAGGGGACCAGATATGGGTGAGCGGCACCGAAATTCTTTAGTAGCTGCAATGAAGGTCATTTTGGTAGCCTTAATAGGTGGTTCAAGGAATGATCTAAAGGTCTTTAACTGATGGAACAAGAGGAGAATTCAGCTATATACTTAGCCTTGTGCGATTCCATAATTTCATCACTAGCTAAGTAGAAGGAAACAATATAGAGAGAAAGGAAAGAGCATAGTTGGGCAAGGAGGAGAAAATGAAGCAGCTCAAATTTCTGTCAACAACCAATTATTGAGTTAAGTTATCAAAGTATAATGATCTCTCTTCCTTAAACTTCATTGTTGTTTATATAAGTAATTGATGGATTAAATGCTTGTGGGAGTTTTGTTGTGTGTGGAAGGTCATGAAGGACCCGGTGATATAAGGATGAATAATGAGAATTGAGGTTATGTAATTTATGTGTTTAGAAGGTTATAACTAGGATGCATGCTAGGTGTTTGTCAAAAGTCCTAAGAGAAGAGAATTTTTATGTTTATGGTTTAAGTGTGGTTTTCGAACTCAAGAAATTTATATGTGTGGGTTATGAGAATTGATCATGGCACAATGATTAAAACCAAGAACTTAAGCATATTTCAGGAGCTAAATAAAAGGGGGTGTTAAGTGTCCCAAGTTAAGATGATTTATGTGTGAGTGTTGAATCATGAGAAACTTAAGAAGGTTTGGCGTTGAGCTAGGTAAAAATGAAGTTATATGAGCCATTGTGGGATATGTATACTTTGTGTAAAATGTGTTAGATGTCAAGCCAACATGTATGATATCTTTCAAATTAAGGGTATGTCTACCTGTGATGTAATTGTATTAGCCTAAGTTGGGGAAACTTTGAACTATATTGATCATATGTTTCATAAAGAAATGCATAGAAAGCTACATTTCCACAAGTTATTTTGATTATAAGTTGGTCATAACTACGGTAAACATACATTACGTGAGTGAAAATTGTGTCTTGAATAGTTATGAATCATGTATGCTCGAAATCTGAGACAACTAGAAGCAATGGAACCTACTGTGTAAACTCTGGTGAGGTAGTGCGGTCGCGCCGCACCCTTTATATTTTTTGGGGTCGGCCGTGCCGTAAGGGATTTTGGTTTTTCAGTGGGATGGGGCGGCCGCGCCACTACCTGGCGCGGGCGCGCTACTTTAAAATAAATAAATTTTGAAATAAAATTTACTTCCAACTATGATATTTTATTATGTTCAAAAGATGGTTTATTATACCAACATTGGAGCGTCATGAAGTAATTGTGTTATACAAGAAGAATTATAAAACAATTGATGTAGTCAATTTACATGGGTAAATATTCTAAGTTGTGAGTCATGTACCATGTGACCTTATGTGATAGATGACTCGTATATGATAACTAGATCGTATTACACTTAGGACTTTGACGTATGATGATTCATGGCTATACCTAATTAACTAAGCAATGCTATGGTATATGTAGGTCAAATCGATAACAAGGTAAAACAGTTAAGTCTAATCAACATATTATGTGACGCCCCCAAATCTGGGCCCACACAGCCCAAACTTGAGTCGTCAAAAGACTACAACAAAATTATTACAACAAAGCACAACGTACAACAATACAGTGTATAATAATACACAACTAAGTCTTCACTATTATTGCCACACTATTTTACAAAACGTGAAGACTATGATAACTATTCCTCGGACCCTCACTCCATTCCCCGTCTAGACCCTGTTATGTTTTCATCTCCTGTTGAAAAACAATGGAACAAAAGAAAGGGTGAGCTCAAATAGCCCAGTAAAGAATATCATGACTAAGATAATGACGAATAAATTATCATTAGTCTTCAACAGCTGAGTTCTTGATAGAATACAATAGACTACAAGGTTTATATCAAAAACTGCAGTTAAATTCTTAAACAACGTTCAGATCAATAATAGCAGCGGAATGAGTAATCTATTAGAAGAATAATGCAGACTATAATGTCCACTCGGTTCTCTTTTTAGGAAAAACATCATCAACTTTTATCATCTGAAATATCATTAGTCAAGATAATACAAATTCACAGTTCCTGATCATAATCATGCAGATCAACAGTTCATCTTTGCACTACGGGCCAAAGACATTCAATATAACACCAACGGTCATGATTATACCAGATTCAGCCTTTGGTCATAATCATACCAAACAACAGTTCATCTTTGCACTACGGGCCAAAGAGAACATTCACCACGTGCCATAAAAGACACCGAACAGATGTATCGCCTTTAACCTATTATATCGCCTTTAACCTATCATCTGTTCAACAAATATATCACATCTGTGCCCCCGGCCACAGATATTCACAACAGCTTGATTTTTGGATGATTAGAATGATATAAATGATGAACAAAAGAAATAGGATAACAATAAGTATCGGAAGTTTACTTTGTACAGATTCAAATAATGTCCAAATTGTCAACATGATGTGGAGTGAAATTTAAAAATGATATTCAAGATCCACAGTTCAGAATAACGGTTACAATTCAATAGAAAGGTTCACGTAAATAGGAAGGTTCAGTTGAAATAATGAAGTTCAACTATTATGGAACATATAATATTTTCAGGAATTATAGAAGCAATAGTTCCATAATAAATTTCGATTTAGGAGTATGAAAGAAAATAATATCCCTTACCGTAGCAGGTTTGATTAACAAAAGGTGAAGGAAATTAATACAAAGGGTTATTCACCAACAGGCGGCAATCCGCTCCGTAAGGTTATTCCCACAATTTAATAGAATTTGAGTACAAAGAGTTATTCACCAAACAGGCGGCAATCCGCTCCGTAAGGTTATTCCCACAATTTAATAGAATTTGAGTACAAAGAGTTATTCACCAAACAGGCGGCAATCCGCTCCGTAAGGTTATTCTCAGAGATTAATAATGAATGAATACGAAAGGTTATTCACCAACAGGCGGCAATCCGCTCCGTAAGGTTATTCCCACAATTTAATACATGGAAATAAAAGGCACGTCTTATGAGTAAGGAAGAAACAATATTATTATCGAGAATCAAATAATGATAATCCCTTACCATAGTATGTTTGAATAATGGAAGATGAAAAAGAAGGTATCCCTTACGAGTAGTAAATTTGAGAGTATGAAAAAAAAAATGACATCCCTTACCATAGTACGTTTGAATAATGGAAGATGAAAAAGATGGTATCCCTTACCGTAGTAAGTTTTAATAATAGAAGATGAAAGAAGATGACATTCCTTACCAGTAGTAAATTTAAGAGTATGAAAGAAAATGACATCCCTTACCATAATAAGGTTAAGAGTATGAAAGAAAATGATATTTATTACAAGTAAGAGAAGAAAATGACATTCCTTACCGTAATAAATTTAAGAGTGTGAAAAGAATGATATTCCTTACGAGTAGTAAATTTAAGAGTATGAAAGAAAATGACATCCCTTACCATAATAAGGTTAAGAGTATGAAAGAAAATGATATTTATTACAAGTAAGAGAAGAAAATGACATTCCTTACCGTAATAAATTTAAGAGTGTGAAAAGAATGATATTCCTTACCTTGATATTGTGAAACAAGTTTATAGCCGAACAAATCCTTCCTTGTTTGTAGCAGTAAGAAATCTGACTTTTGAGTCTTCTATAGTTTTTAAAATCTCTTTATGCTTTTAAAATAATGTTACTCTCGGAAAGATAGACGGCATAGACTTAAGAATCACTCAATTCGGAGTTAATATGAATGAGTTATGAATTTTCAAAACTAAGACTGAAAATAGTGACGAAAATCAGAATAGGTTACGGTTTTTAGTATTTTAAGACATGAAGATGATTTCAGATGACTTTTCTTCCTTCTTCAAAGTTGTAGAGGACGAAAAACTGAAGAGACAGGCTTTTAATTCATTAAATTCTGACAAATAATGAATTTACTACGATTTTTCGAAAGAGTTACTGTACATAAGAAAATTCCACTCGGGAATTCAAAGAAGAATGCAAAAGATTTCAAAACTAGGAATGACTTAAGAACACTTAGAGAGAACTTACACAAAAAGTATTTAGAGAGAGAAAGAAAGAACAAGTAAGGAAGTTTATGAAAAATCCTTAAGTTAAGGCTTCTATTTATAGCCAAAAATCTTATCATTTATTTAATCTAAACCATTCATTTAAAGATTATCTTTTAATCTACACCATCCATTTCAAATATTATATTATCTTTAATCTACACCATTCATTTCATATCACCTAATAATCACCTAACTTTATATTATAAACAAATCAATTCAATTATTCAACAATAATTCACACTTTAATCTACACCATTTATTTCTATCACCTAATAATCACCTAACTTTATATTATAAACAAATCAATTCAATTATTCAACAATAATTCACACTTTAATCTACACCATTCATTTCATATCACCTAATAATCACCTAACTTTATATTATAAACAAATAACTTTATCAATTCAATTATTATGACTAATTGTTATAAATACAGTATAGTTAGCTCTTAGATATCAAGTCAATTAATTAATGAAATACAACTGTTTAAATAATACCGTAATAGAGATAACAATAATACAGAAAGTATGTAAAAGAAAAATACGTTACTGTGTCATGACAATTATTGATTCAATAACGTGAATTACTGTGCATATGTTACTGTGACAATTATTAGGTTCAATAATTTTAAAAACAGTGCAGCAACAATTATTGACTCAATGATATAAAATACAGTGTAATGACAATTATTAAATCAATAATGCAAAATACTGTGTAACAACAATTATTGAATTGATAATATAAAATATTATGCAGTGACAATTATCGATGAAATGATGCGTAACAGTTACGGTGTCAATTATCAGACCAATAATATGAGACACTATGCAATACCGTGTGTTACTGTAGAGTACCGAGTGCTACAGAAAATACCAATAACTACCGTATGCTACTATTCTTTTATCACCGGTATTTTAACAGTTCCGTTGACTATTTTTATTTAAAAGGGTTATTTCTGCCGTTTTCTATATCCGACAAATATTCCGTTGTGGGGTCCACCAATAATTTGTTATTTCGGCGCCGTCGGACCAAACGAATATTCCCCGACCAAACGAATATTCCCCGACAAAGCGAATATTGTCCGACAAAATAAAATTTGCACATAACATCCTTAACTTTTATCGATTTAACCACTTACTGTTTCAAAAAAAATATATACGAAGAAAAATTAAATTTTGTATTTCATAAAATTCGGGGTCTTACAACCTCCCCTCCTTATGAAATTTCGTCCCCGAAATTGACGTACCGGGCATTTCAGAGTTATCCTCCTGATTTTCAGATGCCATACTAAACTGTGGTCACAAAATAATTGTTAGTTCAAACAAACTGACTCATCACTTCCTGTTCCTACATTCAAATCGATTCATTAGATAAAAAAAAAATCTAATTTAGGTTGGACACACTAGTGATTGATTCTATTCGTCTCTCCCCTCCTAGTTCTAACCCAGATCTCCATTAAAGACCATATCCCTAAGCTCTGATGCCAACTGTGACTCTCATCCCACCATAGGGACAGCACCTCACAATGGTACCTATCAGTTTGCCACCTGTACTATAGGCGTCCCCTACGGAGAGTCTGGCTTCGGTGCATCCCCTTTCCCTAGGAAGTCACCAGCGAGAGGCTCGGGGCTCTTCGTTATATGGCTCTGATACCAACTGTGACGCCCCCAAATCTGGGCCCACACAGCCCAAACTTGAGTCGTCAAAAGACTACAACAAAATTATTACAACAAAGCACAACGTACAACAATACAGTGTATAATAATACACAACTAAGTCTTCACTATTATTGCCACACTATTTTACAAAACGTGAAGACTATGATAACTATTCCTCGGACCCTCACTCCATTCCCCGTCTAGACCCTGTTATGTTTTCATCTCCTGTTGAAAAACAATGGAACAAAAGAAAGGGTGAGCTCAAATAGCCCAGTAAAGAATATCATGACTAAGATAATGACGAATAAATTATCATTAGTCTTCAACAGCTGAGTTCTTGATAGAATACAATAGACTACAAGGTTTATATCAAAAACTGCAGTTAAATTCTTAAACAACGTTCAGATCAATAATAGCAGCGGAATGAGTAATCTATTAGAAGAATAATGCAGACTATAATGTCCACTCGGTTCTCTTTTTAGGAAAAACATCATCAACTTTTATCATCTGAAATATCATTAGTCAAGATAATACAAATTCACAGTTCCTGATCATAATCATGCAGATCAACAGTTCATCTTTGCACTACGGGCCAAAGACATTCAATATAACACCAACGGTCATGATTATACCAGATTCAGCCTTTGGTCATAATCATACCAAACAACAGTTCATCTTTGCACTACGGGCCAAAGAGAACATTCACCACGTGCCATAAAAGACACCGAACAGATGTATCGCCTTTAACCTATTATATCGCCTTTAACCTATCATCTGTTCAACAAATATATCACATCTGTGCCCCCGGCCACAGATATTCACAACAGCTTGATTTTTGGATGATTAGAATGATATAAATGATGAACAAAAGAAATAGGATAACAATAAGTATCGGAAGTTTACTTTGTACAGATTCAAATAATGTCCAAATTGTCAACATGATGTGGAGTGAAATTTAAAAATGATATTCAAGATCCACAGTTCAGAATAACGGTTACAATTCAATAGAAAGGTTCACGTAAATAGGAAGGTTCAGTTGAAATAATGAAGTTCAACTATTATGGAACATATAATATTTTCAGGAATTATAGAAGCAATAGTTCCATAATAAATTTCGATTTAGGAGTATGAAAGAAAATAATATCCCTTACCGTAGCAGGTTTGATTAACAAAAGGTGAAGGAAATTAATACAAAGGGTTATTCACCAACAGGCGGCAATCCGCTCCGTAAGGTTATTCCCACAATTTAATAGAATTTGAGTACAAAGAGTTATTCACCAAACAGGCGGCAATCCGCTCCGTAAGGTTATTCCCATAATTTAATAGAATTTGAGTACAAAGAGTTATTCACCAAACAGGCGGCAATCCGCTCCGTAAGGTTATTCTCAGAGATTAATAATGAATGAATACGAAAGGTTATTCACCAACAGGCGGCAATCCGCTCCGTAAGGTTATTCCCACAATTTAATACATGGAAATAAAAGGCACGTCTTATGAGTAAGGAAGAAACAATATTATTATCGAGAATCAAATAATGATAATCCCTTACCATAGTATGTTTGAATAATGGAAGATGAAAAAGAAGGTATCCCTTACGAGTAGTAAATTTGAGAGTATGAAAAAAAAAATGACATCCCTTACCATAGTACGTTTGAATAATGGAAGATGAAAAAGATGGTATCCCTTACCGTAGTAAGTTTTAATAATAGAAGATGAAAGAAGATGACATTCCTTACCAGTAGTAAATTTAAGAGTATGAAAGAAAATGACATCCCTTACCATAATAAGGTTAAGAGTATGAAAGAAAATGATATTTATTACAAGTAAGAGAAGAAAATGACATTCCTTACCGTAATAAATTTAAGAGTGTGAAAAGAATGATATTCCTTACGAGTAGTAAATTTAAGAGTATGAAAGAAAATGACATCCCTTACCATAATAAGGTTAAGAGTATGAAAGAAAATGATATTTATTACAAGTAAGAGAAGAAAATGACATTCCTTACCGTAATAAATTTAAGAGTGTGAAAAGAATGATATTCCTTACCTTGATATTGTGAAACAAGTTTATAGCCGAACAAATCCTTCCTTGTTTGTAGCAGTAAGAAATCTGACTTTTGAGTCTTCTATAGTTTTTAAAATCTCTTTATGCTTTTAAAATAATGTTACTCTCGGAAAGATAGACGGCATAGACTCAAGAATCACTCAATTCGGAGTTAATATGAATGAGTTATGAATTTTCAAAACTAAGACTGAAAATAGTGACGAAAATCAGAATAGGTTACGGTTTTTAGTATTTTAAGACATGAAGATGATTTCAGATGACTTTTCTTCCTTCTTCAAAGTTGTAGAGGACGAAAAACTGAAGAGACAGGCTTTTAATTCATTAAATTCTGACAAATAATGAATTTACTACGATTTTTCGAAAGAGTTACTGTACATAAGAAAATTCCACTCGGGAATTCAAAGAAGAATGCAAAAGATTTCAAAACTAGGAATGACTTAAGAACACTTAGAGAGAACTTACACAAAAAGTATTTAGAGAGAGAAAGAAAGAACAAGTAAGGAAGTTTATGAAAAATCCTTAAGTTAAGGCTTCTATTTATAGCCAAAAATCTTATCATTTATTTAATCTAAACCATTCATTTAAAGATTATCTTTTAATCTACACCATCCATTTCAAATATTATATTATCTTTAATCTACACCATTCATTTCATATCACCTAATAATCACCTAACTTTATATTATAAACAAATCAATTCAATTATTCAACAATAATTCACACTTTAATCTACACCATTTATTTCTATCACCTAATAATCACCTAACTTTATATTATAAACAAATCAATTCAATTATTCAACAATAATTCACACTTTAATCTACACCATTCATTTCATATCACCTAATAATCACCTAACTTTATATTATAAACAAATAACTTTATCAATTCAATTATTATGACTAATTGTTATAAATACAGTATAGTTAGCTCTTAGATATCAAGTCAATTAATTAATGAAATACAACTGTTTAAATAATACCGTAATAGAGATAACAATAATACAGAAAGTATGTAAAAGAAAAATACGTTACTGTGTCATGACAATTATTGATTCAATAACGTGAATTACTGTGCATATGTTACTGTGACAATTATTAGGTTCAATAATTTTAAAAACAGTGCAGCAACAATTATTGACTCAATGATATAAAATACAGTGTAATGACAATTATTAAATCAATAATGCAAAATACTGTGTAACAACAATTATTGAATTGATAATATAAAATATTATGAAGTGACAATTATCGATGAAATGATGCGTAACAGTTACGGTGTCAATTATCAGACCAATAATATGAGACACTATGCAATACCGTGTGTTACTGTAGAGTACCGAGTGCTACAGAAAATACCAATAACTACCGTATGCTACTATTCTTTTATCACCGGTATTTTAACAGTTCCGTTGACTATTTTTATTTAAAAGGGTTATTTCTGCCGTTTTCTATATCCGACAAATATTCCGTTGTGGGGTCCACCAATAATTTGTTATTTCGGCGCCGTCGGACCAAACGAATATTCCCCGACCAAACGAATATTCCCCGACAAAGCGAATATTGTCCGACAAAATAAAATTTGCACATAACATCCTTAACTTTTATCGATTTAACCACTTACTGTTTCAAAAAAAATATATACGAAGAAAAATTAAATTTTGTATTTCATAAAATTCGGGGTCTTACATATTAGGCAAGTGTCTTATCCTAAATTCCATATTGGTAAATATTTGTCGTACGTATGCCATGCTTCGCACTATGTGCACTTTGTCAGAATATTCATATAATTGAATTGTTCACGCTTAAAGTTCTTTTACATTTGAACTAGATTATTACATGAGGGTCTAATCCATTTGATCCGGTTAGATCAATGTTGACAAAAATTAATGAGTTGAAATAAATTCTTTGAGGCTAATCCGAATCATATTGTTGTGGTGCAGAGTCATAATGTAAAACTGAGATAAACAAAACCCTACTATTGGGAATTTTTATCGATTAATCCGATGTAGAAAACTAAACGATATGCATATTCTTAAAGTACAAGAGGTTGATCACCTTAAGTACTTGTTGAGAATATTTTTCATTCATACAAATGTTAAATATTCTGTAGAATTACTGTTCATATCTCATAAATATTCATGGTTCATTATAACCACTTGTAATGCTAAACTCAGTTATTTATCATATCGATGAGAGTGCTATTATTCATGTACTTCACAATTCTTGTCCAATTGTTGAATGCATTGAGAAGCTTATTTTTGTTTATTCATAACAAACCATTATTGTACACTTTAAACTTTCTAAGAAAATTTGTTGTTGACCCTTGCTTATATTATCAAATGCAGCTAAGCCCGAGAATTCAGAAGGAAATAAAAAAGATAAAGGCAAAGGCAAAGCCTAAGACTAGTTTATTTGCATTTGCTTTTATAGACTTTATGAATTATACGTTTTAAGGTTATAGAAACCTGGGATGAATGTAGGAATGATTAAGTCAATATAATATTTATATTTTCGCCTATGAATGGATAGATATATGATATGCATGTGTGGATCATGAGCAGCATACCTGGGGTTACAAGAACCTGAATTTGGGGGCGTCACAATACTTCAATGGATATTAAAATTATTTTTGGTTATAGCCAACAAACTTCAACATAAATCATATTGAGTTCTAAATAATAGACCAACTGACCGTGTATCAAATTAGAAAATGACATAATAATAATAATAATAATAATAATAATAATAATAATAATAATAATAATAATAATAATAATAATAATAATAATAATAATAATAATAATAATATCTAAAATTTTGAAATAATTCATTATATTTAAGGGATGAACAAAAATCTTCTTCTCATTCTTTTTTTGGACATCATCCATTCAGGGTCACAAAACCAATTGTACTTTTCAAGCTTCACCTAGTCAGACAACTATTTGGGCTTTTTTGCCACCTGTATGGGCCTTTGTTCACCTTTATGGACTCTACATCACCAACTTAAAGCCTTAAACTATCAACAATAATCCCCATAAAGTTTTCACATTTACCCAAATTGAAGATTTTTCACAATCACGTTCTGGTTCTGGCAATCTCTAAAGAGAATTTATTTTGGATTATTTGTAAGTTGTAAAAACTATTTATAAACAATTTATTTAAAAGCAAAAAGTGTTTGATAAACCACCTATAATCACTTGTAGAAAAAGAAACAAAAATATTAATTTGGCATTTCTGCTTATTTGCAAAAATTCAATAGCCATATTTGACTTAATATATTAATATTAAACCCTACTTTATTTTCATAAGAGTATTTTTATGTGCAATTATTGTACATTAAATGTGCATTTTTAGGTAGATGATTTATTACTCTTTAAAGCATAATGGTATGTATCTCAAACTTTTGGTTTACGTTGTTTGTTTAATACACGGGGTCTTCCTAGCAATCATGACATATCAATATAATGATGACATATATGTTTGACACAATTTTTCTAGTATAGGATAACTAGATATTTTAAAACAAGATACGGAGCACATAATTACTCATCTTAAGCAAACTCTAGTTATTGTGATAAAATGTCTAGTTGTAAGCCATTAATTCTGATTTTGTTTGTAAGTTACTAGTATGTCAAGATTTATCCTATAAAGTGTGCTGGGTGAATCAAACACTAAACCATAAATAGTATGTCATTTATAATTAACGTAGTAGCTTTATTAATTATATAATCGAAGATAAAATATAGTAGACAATAGTTGCATACATTCATTAAGATACATACACATGTATATCTACACACACATAGAGATGTACCAAGTTGTGCCCATCAATGAAAGTACAAGAAAGAACAATATAACTCGTATGTGCAAATGTCGATCAACCTAATTAGAATATGCCTTTTTTTTAAAATATTTTGAAAGCAATACTATCGTTAATTGGTAATTTATTGGCTACACAAAAATGACCTTTAAAAGTGCAATTAGAGTTATTATAATTAGATCATGAATTTATTTATGGACAATAAATTTTTTATACAACGTTACAAGTTCTAATACATTTATGCCTTTCAAGTTGCAACAATTATCCGACTTTATCTCAAAAATGTTTTGTCATATCTTGTGTATCTTAGAATTTCACTGAAATAAATTTTAAAAGTCAATTAACGTGCAATGAATTTTCTATCTTCATTTTCCTAACAAAATAGGTCAGGTGCAATTCACGTGGAACAATCTAATGAGTCAAATAATCTTTCCTTTAAAATATTGCATACAATTATAGTACATTTAAATATTTAACCAAAAAATTGAATCAATTTAAATAAGCATTTTGAGTAAGATTAATTTAGATTTTAACTACAAAAGCTAAAGTACCAATCCTCTCTCCTCATAAATAGTGTTTGTGACGATAAAGTTAAAAGGAAACAAAATAATAATTAAAACAAAAAGTAAATTATTTAAAAATATGTTTTTTTCTCAAATGATAACATTTTATGATAATGGTGGAAATATAGTATAATTGTGTACTTATTTAAGATTTTAGTGAATATTTAATAATAAATGGACATTTTTCTCAAAAATTCAGAAAAAAACGTCTTTAACATAAATCAAATCAATTTTTGAACAACTGAATAAGTAACAATGTCTTAACTTAGAAAATAACATAATAATATCTTAAAATTTAAAATAATTCATTGTATTTAAAAATGAGCAATAAAATAAAATAATTAGTTCTCCTTCTAGGCATCATCCATGCAAGGTTCAGTATACCAACTATACTTTACATGCTCCACATAGCCAGACATCCATTTGGGCTTTTTTGCCATCCGTTTGGGCCTTTGCTCACCTTTATTGGGCTCTAAGTCACCAACTATAGGCCTTACAATATCAGCAGTAATCCCCACAAAATTTGCAGCATGATCTAGATTGAAATTTTTTTCATAACCACCTTCTGGTTCTGGGCTTGGCATCACACTCCTCTTCTTATTAACATCTTGTGACCCTTGGACATCTTTGACCTCTTGTTGTTTAATTCCCGCCTCATCTGAAATCATTTTATGCATCTTTTCTGACCATTCCGCCAATCTTGCTGGTGTCATTTTCTTAAACGTTGTAATTTTCTCCCTCACCATTTTGAAGTCTAAAAAGCATATGTTAATATCATGTTACTATATATATAATGAGAGAGAGAGAAAGAGAGAGAGAGAGAGAGAGAGAGAGAGAGATATACATATCCAAACCAATATAATACAATTTCATAAATGTAATGTTCAATTAATTTTTTAATAATTTTTTGTATTCTTAAAAAATAAACTTCAAATTCTATATTCTTGATAAAAATATGAATTTAAATAGAAGTTTGTAGGTAAAACATATTTAATTCTCGAATTATTTCATATCCAGTCCAAATTATTGGTTTTCTTTTGATAAATGAAATGATTCCTTCTAGACAAGTTTATTAGATTGATACATGTACACCTATTAATTCTACTTATACGGGCATATCTCATCAAAACATAAAATGTAGTTGTACCTAATTAAAATATAAGTATTTATAGATAACTTCTTTAGCCCTCCCTCTGACTCATTGTCTGCTAATTTGATAAATTTAGTGTGATTTTCTTTTCTATTTCTTTTGTGATGGACAATTCGCTACATGAAATAATAATATCCTCAATATTAGTTCTAGTTTATATTTAATATATTTCAATTATACCAAATAAATAGTTACTTATAGACGAGGAAATTGTACCTTGCTGGATTAGGGATTTGATTTGGCTGAGGAGGAGAGAAATCCACAAAATAGAATGGGAATGATCGAAGATTTGTAGAAAGGAGAAGAACGAGTAGACAATAACCAAAGCAACATGTGACCGAACTCTATAAAGCCTTCTTGTGTGTCTTGGAGTATGGAGAGAATCAAAAGTTCTTTTCTCTAAAATAAGGGGACTATTTATAGAGGAGGCGATATGTTTGGTAACTGGTCACATGCCTAACATGTGACCTCGAGTAAAATACTAGAAATGTTCCTTGCTGCCAAAAGTGATGCCTAGGTCGTCTCATTATTCTAGCCATCAATCCAAATCCCTTAACCATTTCCCATTTGAAGCTGACTCTCTAAGTCTTCTACATAGGGACTTATAGCAGCCCCTTCAGTCTTCGATTATGAACATTGTCCCGTTAATAAAATTTTACTTTTTATTCCATTCCTTCTTCATTAACATGTCCTGATCCAAAAACTAATCAATAAAGATCCTCGAGAGAAGATTCAGTGGAACCCTAGGGTAGTTGAGCCCTAGGGAGGGCCGAACCCTAGGGGTTGCCAACTCCTAAGGGGCCACACCCTAGTTTCATGCCTTCTTCGATTCTCCTTGTTCTATTTTGCTTGCTTCGCCCTTTTTTAGTCCTTTTACCATATTCTTGGCCCTTTGAGTAGCTTTCCGTGTCATGAAGGATTTGGGGGAAATCATTCCTAAATTTCTATATATTATTCACTTATTTTTCTTGGCTTCAATCATTTCGTTTTGTCGTTGCGCCAACCAAAATCAGATCAATGACCATTTTGATGCTTGAAATAGAGTATGCCCCTAGGGACCGAACCCTAGGGAACAGTCTTATGCCTCATCTCTTCTTTTGTTTAACTTTTCTAATCTTGTTCTCGTTTCGTTTGGTAACTTAATTTGTATTAAGAAAGAACCATCTACTGGAGCCATTTTGAGTAGTTGATCCCCTAGAGGGTGGCCGAACCCTAGGGGCCCTAGGGGGTCTTTCCTCCTTTATCCATTTTCCTAATTTTTTTTATCTTTATTTATTTTTTTGGGTTACATGCACGCAGTTTCTTCGAATCGTTTCTTCTGCATGCATCCCGATACTTAAGCCCACATTACTAAATATAAATACTAATTATATTTAATAGTTTTATCATTATATAACACTTATATACTTTGTATAAATTATGCAACAGTGAATCTAATGAATGATTCATTAACCAGTAAGTTTTATATATACTAAATGATGAAAACTGAGAAATTCTTTCTATCTAATCCTATCCACCAATTATATTTTCACAATATCATATGGTTAATGTTATGAATATAGTACTGTGGTTAGTGATCAATTGGTTGCCTAATCATTTAAGGGGGTTACTTTTTGATTATTTATTACCTGCTAAAACTATTTATAAATAGTTTGCAAAGGAAAAAGTGTTCAGATTAATTTGGCGCTTATGCTTATAAGCAGAAATTCAACAAGCAGATTTGATTAAATATATTTATATTATACCTCTACATTATTTTCAAAGACTACTTCAATTAATGTGTACTAATTGTGTATTTATAGGTAGAAGAATTAAGCTTTTCATGGGGTATTACTATGTTTCTTAAACTCTTGGTTCTTAAATGTGTTTATATTGGTTGTTCAATACATGATGGGTCGTCCTTAAAAATGATTATATACCAATCTAGCAATAACATGTGAGTTTTGGGACAAATTTGATACCCCAAATTTGAAATCCATATTAATTCTAAATCCCTCTAAATTACTGACTTTAAAATCTCTCTTGGCAATGAAGATTCAAGTTTCCTATGATCTATCAACCATTAAACTATAAAAAGGTACGTTGGGCGTATCAGATCAGGGACGGTATTTCATTTAATTAACTACTTGATTAATCTTTGATAAATTCAGATAAATAGTTGAAAAGGAACTTGTAGCCAAGTGAATCAAGGTAGTGGATTGTGTCCTATTATAGATCGTCCATCCCCCTTGAGAGGCAGTAATTAATTTATTATACAATTGAACATGAAGCTAAAATCCACAATAATTTTATTCATTCGTTATACGAAAACAATAATCAGATTGAGGAAGAAATGATACATTCACATATACATATATATACACATTAAAAGCACGGAGAAAGAAGAGAGAGAGAGAGAGAGAGAGAGACATGTACCAAGTTGTGCTAGCCGATTATGAGTGTAAGAAAGAAATTTGAGATGTAACGGCGGTACAATTTAGATGTGAAAATGCTGGTAAACCTAATTATGTTTTGCCTTCTGTTTAAATAAAGTTTATAAAAGCAATGACATCATCAATTGACGCCTTATTGATGACACTCAAACGGCCTTTTATGGTACAGCTGGAGTTATTGTAATCAGATTACAAAGACTAAATTATTGACAATAAAATTACTAAACGAGTTAACTAGTTTTAATAAAGGGTAAAATACATTTACACCCTTTAAGTTGCCCAAAAATTTTAGTTATTTCAAATGTGCATTTTAAAATTTCACTTGTATTTTCAGAAGGTTAAATTGACATTCAATGAGCAAAAGTTTCTAATTTTTTTTAACAAAATAGGTTATGTACAATTTATGTGGGACAGTCTAATGAGTCAACTAACCTTTCCTTGTTCATTAAAAAATGTTATATACAAGTATAATACATATAGCAAAAAAAATTAAAGCACTGTAAATAAGTATTTTGAATAAGAAAACGATCTTATATTAAAAGAACAAAAGCAAAAGTTGCAAGTATTCTCAGTCGTTGACAGTGCTAACAAGACAAAGTATGCAAGTTACAACAATCTAAAAAAATCTAACAGGTTCATTCAAGTACACACAAACTAATAATATTTAGCTACCTATTTTTCAATAATTGTTTCATTTACATAATATAAGTTATATTTGATACACAATTTTTTATTATTGTTTCAATATTTATTAACTTTCCATACATCTTCTCTCACCTCTTACAGGTCAATTGGAAAATGCCTCTTTACTCGATTTTATTTTAAAGGTTGATTTTAACTTAGACCAATTTAACAGAGATTTCAGTTGGTATAGGTTCAAATGGATGTGCACCAATCCATCTAAATTTTAAGTTTTAAATGTGAAAAGGCCCAAACTGTAACTCCATTATTCGCAAACGCTTGCTTAAGCGAGGGGAAGATAGTAGGCACCCTCCAACTTCCGTGAATCATGGTTACCGCTTGCCTAATCTTTTCTCGAGTTTTGAAAAAGTCGTATTGTGGGTATTATAAGTATTCCGTGCCTAAGTATCTCAGGTCATTCCATAGTGCTTGTGTGTTTTGTGTCATGTGTTGTGATTGAGGCCATTTTCATCTTAGTGCGGTTCAATTGGGTTAGAAAGGGACTTTCGAATTTCATGAAAAGAATTTATGTAAAGTTCATTTAAAAAGTTCTTTTTCATTTTTCAAAGTTCATTTTTTGTAAAGTTCATTTTCAAACGTGTGTTGGTAAATGTTATTTTACATCGTATGTTTTCAAAAGTCATTTCTAAAAGTGTATTTTTTAAAAGTCAATTTAGAACGATTTTTCAAAAATCATTTTTAAAACGTATGTTTTTCAAAAGTCATTTTAAAACGTGTGTTTTCAACTATCATTTTAAAATGTGTATTTTATTTTATATCCAAGAATCCATTCTAAGCATTTAATCTTTTACCCTTTGGATTCTTCATTTAAAAAAAAAACCTTTAGTTTTTGAAAATTATTTTTAGTTACCCAAAGCAAGTAAATAGTTTATGGTCTAACTTATGGTATGAAAGCCATTACATTGGGCCTATAATAAAAATACACCAACAATTCACTATTTGTGTCTTAAACTCCACATTGAGAGGTAAAAGACCACCCAAATCGTTTTAAGGCTCATGAATGATTTACAAACACAAATGACCACTTAGAAACCCAAAGAAAAGGTTCATCATAAGAAGAAGGCACTAATTAATGTCTTTAAATATGAATTTGAAGGCCTTAGGATTCAATACTAGGCTCACAATAATGTAAATTCAACCCATCGAGGAATACTACAATTTTAATTTCAAGTCCATTGTGGGAAAATGGCCTCAATTCTTTCAAATATGAAATTGAAGATGTTGGGCATCATCAAGGAAATTCAACTCAACACTACATTACGTAATTTTTTTAGACTCTAATCCATCGTGGGTTAAGTCAAATTTTTATGGATAATGGATCCATAAACCTTATATTCTCCTAGGATGTAACAAAAAATGGCAATACAAAAATTACCCAAGTATAACTAGCATCAAAATATGGAAATATGGCCTTACATGCTTCAAATGGCCCGAAATCATATACTAGGCAATTAAAGTAAATCTAAGCATAGAAATATGTTGTGAATAATAAAATCTCCACATCATAATCAAGCAATCACCAATTGAATTTGCAAATAGAAGTAAGAATAAGAGAATTGGACCTTACAAAATGAAAAGAAAAGGAGCTTAGTTGAAGATTCCTTTTTTTGTAGCCTTGGATCTTCAATGAATTGGGTTTTTGGTTTTAATTTAGGTAGAGGTTTAGTGGATTTGTGGTTTTCTCTCTCTAAATGCTCTTAATTGATGGGGAGCATTTTGTCTAAAATCTAAAAAGTGGGTAGTCTCATCCCTAAGAAAGCTTCATCTATAATTTATAGAGGGAAGGGTAAATGAGATAATTTTCGAAGGGATTCAAATCGCAAGCTATCGTCATAGTGGCGTCTTTTGTCCAAGCCGCCAACATGATGGCGACTTTTAGGCACAGTTCTTAAGGCATGTACATAGGTGCTATAGTCTAGGTTTTCTTCACTTACTCCCTCAAGGTCCCTTTAATCTTCTAGTTAAATCCTTAAATTACAGTGTTTTGTGATTTGGCCCTCAATTTTATGTTTTATTAATTTTAAGTTTAAAACATAAATTTCAAGGTTGGGAGCGAGGTGGTCAAAGTGATTCAAACTCAAAGGAGTGAGGGGATCAAGTTTCACAAGCAAGTTTGAAGGAGCAAGGTGGATGAGTATTCATGCAATAATTGATTGGGAGATTTGTTCTTTGATTTTATTTTCAATTTCCTTTCCTTTTATATTTTGATCATTTTGTTTTCTTATTTCCCTTCCTTTTCTTTTTCTTGGATTTTGAGGTTTGTTTTTCAATTTTCTTTGTTCTTCAATTTTGTTTTCAATCTTCTTTTGTTTCTTTCAATTTTCCTTTATTTACACTTGTTTATGCCATTTTCTTAATTTTCACTTTGGTTTACAATTTTCTTTAATTTTTTATTTTCACATGTTGTATTTTTATTTTCCTTGATTTTCATATATTTTTAGGCTTTGTCTTGATTTGATTTGATTTTCTTTGGCTTTTTTAATTTTTCTTTAATTTCTTTTCTTTTCTTTTTTATTTCCTTTCCTTTTCTTTTCCCTTATTTTTTATTTAAGCCTTGATTTATTTATTTTTAATATAAAAAGAATGATTCTTTTAAACAATAAGTATTAAATTAAGTAATAGGGGGTTTAATGAGGGATCATTAAAGTTAAAATAACACGGAGAAGCATAATGGGAAAAATTATTCAGTACTCCTGGGGCATTGTCACGTGGTGTCCCAGGCCAATCACATGCTATCATTTCAGCATGTACAGTGGGATCGGATATAAAGGACTCACTACACATGCTGAAATGATAGCATATAATTGGCATGGGGCACCACGAGACAATGCCCTAGGAGCACTAAATAACTTTTCGCAAAATGGTTATTCCGACCAAAAGCCATCATCATGATCTCAAACACTGTCCTTTTATTTTCGCAAGCTCTGCTTCTTCTTTCACATTTTCTCTTCACTTTCTTTTTTTTTTTTTTTACTAAATTTTTCTCTTCGTTTTCTTCTCTCTTTCTCTCCCAAATCCAGTGATTTACTCCATACCCACTCGAAATTCGACATTCTCTTCCATTCTTGGGCTAGATCAGAGCTTGGGTGCTTCATCTATTTTCCTCTCATTTTTGTAACTTAAAAGGTACATTTCTCATCTTTTGATTTTCAAAATGGGTTTGAAGATTTCTTGGATATTTTTGATTTTTATCCTTGATTCATGTTATTAAGACTATGGGTGTAGACCATAAAATATTAGTTTTAATAATTTTACGTGTAGAATGTTCATTATATATTGTAGGTGTTAACGCTTGATTCTGTCTACACATTCAACCGCCTATCTGAACATGTACTTGCACAACAGTCTTGGCGGCTTGGACTGTCGGTAGACTCCTCCAGTGTGAGAGTAAGTAAAGATTTTAAGACTGGTTAACAATGGAGGCTAAAAGAATTTAGCAGGGTAAACTCTGATCCCCTTACCTCTATTGCTCCCTAAGTATTTATAGAACTTACTTGGCTCTTTACTATTCTTATTAGGAGTGTCCACTGGAGAGTTACAGTTGAAAAGGGTAACTATCATCCTATTCCATTTGGGATAGATAACTTTCACTCAAATTAAGATTAGATGTGATAAGCAGTTAGTATCCAAATGGATTTAGGATTCAAACCCAAGCCTATCGGACTGAGGAGTCCTCTAAAATAATTACCAACATGATGGACCATTGGGCCGAGCTCAATAGAAATTACCCGATCATGCTTAATGAAGCATATATCCTAACATTTCCCCCACTCCTTCAGCATATATAATGTGTTGGGGGAGTGAACCAAAGGCTTCGAAAGTCTGGGGGCTTAATTTCCCAAAGTGAGAATAAGTTATTGGGATCCCGAAAGCATCAAATTGAGGGGCACTATCCTTCGGTCGCCTAAGGGTCTCATTCCGAAGGGAGGCGGTCCAGTCATATTAAGTCTTCATAACAGGACTTTAACTGTTAAACTCCTTTACTTGTGCATCCAGGCCCAATCATTTACTTTGAGCTCAATTTTTAAATCAACCACATTAAAATAGGGCTTAAATTTCAAATCTGAGTAGGGATAGCTGGCAACAGGAACATGAAAAGCCGCTAGGGAAATTATTACCCCATCGTAACCCTTAAGAGCAATCCTTACTTGTTAGATCTCCATAATTTGGACCGTTAAACAGTGATTTGAAAAGAAAAAGTTATCACAATTGTCATTTTACTAGAAGCTTTATTTTTTATAGAGAATCGGCCATTGTTCAAGAATTCCTGCTTCAACATCCAGTCTTCATCAATTATTGCTCCTCTGCTCTCCTTCCAATTTCAAGTAAGTTCTCTGTCACCCCACTTCCAGTTTTTGAAATGGTCAAGAACGCTAGAGCTAAGGAAGTATGTGCTTCATCTTCCTAGGTTGAAGACGAAGTCATTGTTGCTGAACCGGGAAACCCAGAGGGTCAGTCAAGGAAACCCATAGTTGTTAAGTAGACGAGGGATGTATAAGAGTACAATAAGACTAAGTATTTTGCCATTGTATGTATAGTAGCCAATATTCCTTCTTCAATCCGAGATAATCATTTTCAATTGTTAAAGGTAGAGTTTTATATTTCGGATTCATATAAGATTGGGAGACCTGAGTTTCAAGAGAGGGTGTACTGACAACTCGAGGGAGGGTGGATTTAGATCCATCGTCAACTCTTCCTCTTCGAGATACGATTCCCTCTTCGCCCTTTTGTTCTTGAGCTACTGCACACGATCAATCTTAGTTTAAATCAGTTGTCTCTGAACTCTTTCATTTATTTGAAAAGTTTTATCGCTTTATGTACCTCTAAATCTATCCATCTGACCATAGATTTCTTCTTCTAATTCTTTTCAATCACCAATAATAAGGAGAAAAGGGATAATAAAAAACGTCAGTAGGGAAACCCTAATGGACACCCCTTCGAGCAATAAAGGGTGGCACATGGATTGGTTCTTTATTAAGGGTCCGGACACTGAGTTATTCGGACCTTGGTCGAACCCGAACAAAGACCAACTAAATCCTAATCGGATCTCACAAGCAACTTTGGAGGCATTTGAGGTTTTGTATTCCAAGAGACCTTTGGTGAAGTGGAAACGGGACCTATTTAATGACCAAGACTGGTTGCATTCTTTTGGCCGTAAGTTTTTTCTATCCTTGTTATGCATCTTTTTTTACTTCGGATTGAAAGAGTACTAACCCTTCTATCTGTTTGCTTTGACGTGGCCAATCAAGGAAAGAATCCTGACAACGAGGCCATATTGGAAGCTGCTGGAGTCCCAAGGGCTAAACTAAGTGGGGCTGAAAAGGTTAAAGCTGCCCAAAGTTTAAAGGCCATGGGTTCCAAAGGTCCAAACAAGTTAATGACCAATGTCGAGGGAACTACTGGATCCTCTCACTTAGAGGAAATCACTAAGAAAACAGAGAAAGATAGACCTAAGATTAAGAGGAAGAAATTGGTGTCCTATTCTTCTGTTGTGGTGGGAACCGAATTGGTTCCTCTTGCTGAGGGATCCTTGAGCATCCTAACCATTAATCTGGCCATTAATGAACAGGATAAGGCTAGGGGCAAGGGTTATGCACTTAGAACAGTAAGAATTAACTCATGAGAAAAGGTAATAAAATAACAAAAATAGGCACATCACAAAAATTATAGTTTAACTCATCGGGATACAAAATTCATCAACAGTTATAAAAAAGATAAGTACAATCAATCATTAGAAATAACAAACCTGAGTTCATCGGGGTCGTGACCCTCCTCTCTGACAAGCTCCCAAGAAAATTCAAAATCGCCATTGAATTCATTCACCACTGTAACATAAACATCTTTATGGAAGTCATCTGATGATTTGTACTCTTCGATAACTTTCAGGCAAAGCCCTGAAGCAAGGATGCTCAAAAAAGCAGAGGCAATAGGTCCCTTCAACCAATCGACCTCCTTTGTAGCCCAACATTCAATGATCATCTTGATGTTATCCTTGAGATTTTTCATCTGATCGGTCTGAAACTTAAAGATGTTCTTCGATCGGTCAAGGAGCTCCTTTAGCTTCTGAACATGGACCTCGAGCTCTTGATGATTTTTCTCGAGTGACAGCCATTTGCTCTCCTCATCTTTGACACATTTAACAGCCTCCTCGATCAGGGCCTCACTTTTAATCATCTTTTCCTCGGCGACCTTCAACTGGTCCCTCAAAGCACTCATCTCCTTGTCTTTTTTAGCCTTCTCCTTCCGCATCTCCTCATAATCATTCTTTATGATGTGAAAAGCATCGTGTTGGGCAAGCAGCTGATTATGAGCTTTTTCCTTGCCCTGCTTCACCTCGGGGCATTCTTTGGAGGCCTCTTCTAATTGACGCCCTAGGGCCTTCTGTTTGTCGAAAACCTGAAGAAGAATGATATTTCCCTATAAGAAGAAATTCGGATGTCAGAAAGCAACGAACAACATAGAAGACTAATTATTAGGAGGAAAAACCCAGTACCGTTGCATGAAAAGAAAATAACATCTCTATCAAAGTCTTCAAACCTGCCTTCTCGACCCTTGTCGTATCAAAGGGAATCATCGAAGAGCTCAGAGTACTGAAATCTGGCCCCCCCTATTATCTGTCTTTTCCTTTTTAGCTACCCTCAGAGGGGAAGAAGGTTTCTTCTATTTCTTTTTTAAAGGTTTTAATTCCTTCGTAATAGAGGATCAAATATCGAGAGGAGAGGGTTTTCAACGAGTAGAAAACCCTGGAGCGTCGATTAAAAGAGGCCTCCAAAGAATGCACCTAGGTGAAGTAGGGCAAGGAAAAAGCTCATAATCAACTGCTTGCCCAACATGATATTCACATAATGACGAATGATTATGAGGAGATGCGGAAGGAGAAGGCTAAAATAGACAAGGAGATGAATTCTTTGAGGGACTAGCTGAAGGTCACCGAGGAAAAGAGGATTAAAAGTGAGGCCTTGGTTGAGGAGAGCAATAGGCTGTTTCTCGAGAAAAATCATCAAGAGCTCGAGGTCCAAGTTCAGAAGCAAAAGGAACTCTTGACCAATCGGAGAACATCGTCAAGTTTCAGACCGATCAGATGAAAAATCTCAAGGATAAAATCAAGATTATCATTGAAGGTTGGGCTACAAAGGAGGCTGATTGGTTAAAGGGACCTATTGCCTCTGTTTCTCCGAGCGTCCTTGCTTCAAGGCTTCGACAGAAGGTTATCGAAGAGTACAAAGTGTCAAATGACTTCATAAAGATGTTTATGTTGCAGTGGTGAATGAATTCAATGATGGTTTTGAATTTGCTCAGGAGCTTGTCAGATAGAAGGGTCACGACCTTAATGAACTCGACATTGTTATTTCTGATGATTAATTGTACTTATCTTTTTTATAACTATTGATGAATTTTGTATCCCGATGAGTTAAACTATAATTTTTATGATATGGTTATCTTTGTTATTTTATTACCTTTTCTCATGAGTTAATTTATATTGTTCTAAGTGCATAACTATTTGCTTACACTTCATTGTCCCCTAGCCTTATCGAGTAGATTAATGGCAATGCTAGAGGATGAAATTAAAGTTAATGTATATAAAACAGTAAGATAAAGATAGGACATAAGAAATGTTCTCATTTATTTCAAAAAGAATATCATTATCGGCTAATGCATAACCTCAAAATTGACTAAGTAAAAAATCTATTTACTAATAGTATCTTCGGAGGTGGACAGCATGCCAAGTATTGGGGACAATCTACCCATCTAGGCTCTTAAACTTGTACGTTCCGGCTCTCAATACTTCAATTATGATATAAGAACCTTCCCAAGTAGGCATCAACTTTTTAGTCTCTCGAGGTGTGGAAGCTTCGGCTTGTCGAATGACTTGGTCTCCTACGTTGAATGTTCTATTCTTGACACTCTTATTGAAGTGTCTTGCTATTCATTGTTGATAGGTAGCCTGTCTGAGGACCACGACATCACGTTCTTCTTCTAACAGATCAAGATTTTGCCGAAGTCCTTCGTTATTAAGAATGTCATCAAAATTTTAGACTCTGGATGAAGGTATCCCGATCTCAATAGGTATTAGGGCTTCAGCTCCGTAAGCAAGCTTGAAAGGTGTTTCTCCAATGGTAGTCCGAGTGGTTGTTCGATAAGCCCAGTGAACATGTATAAGTTCTTCGGGCTAGGCCTCTTTGGCATCCTCTAATCTCCATTTTATTCCATTAAGGAGCGTCATATTAATGACTTCGACTTGGCCATTTGCCTGAGGGTGGGCTATTGAAGTCCGACGATGTTTAATGCTGAGTTCACTCAAAAATCCTTCAAATTCCTTACCAACAAATTGTAGTCCATTGTCCGAAACCAAAACCATTGGTATGCCGAACCGGTAGACCACATGTTCTTTAAGGAATTGAAGACACATTTTTTCAGCGATTCTAGCCATAGGTTTGGCGTCTACCCATTTGGTAAAATAATTAATGGCTACGACCACAAAGTTCATTTGACCTTTGACTTGCCGGAGTGGTCCTAAGATATCTATTCCCTAAACTTCAAAAGGTATTGGGGAAAGTATCGGGATCTTCGGGGGGCTGGTGTGGTACTGAAAAGAACATTTGACACTTGTGATATTTTTTGACAAAGTCTTTAGCATCCTGAAGCATGATCAGCCAAAAATATCCTTATATCAAGATCTTATGTGCAAGTATTTTTTTCTCTTATGTGGTCTCCGCATATCCCTTTGTGGACTTTCTTTAGAGCATAATCGGATTCTCTTGGGCCGAGGCAACGAAACAATGGAGAAGAATAGGACTTCTTGTACAGTTGATCATTGATGATGTAGTATTTAGAAGACTTATATTGTATTCTTCGAGCAAGGGTCTTATCTTCGGGTAGTTCATCATTTTTTAAAAATTTGAAGATAGGTGTCATCCAGGATTCTTCTTGTTCTATATCCATTACTGCCTAAACTACTGTACTACGATGTTATAAATTTTCCAAATAGACTGATCCTTCTAACTCACCCTGATCTGTAGTTACTAACTTAAAGAGGGCATTGGCCATTGTGTTATTTGTCCTAACCACGCCGATGATTTGATGCTTCAAAAAGTATGTACGCAACGTTTGCACTAGTTGAAGATAGGCTTGCAGATATGTTTCCTTTGCTTCGTATTCCTCTAGGACTTGTTTAACCACTAGTTGGGAATCACTTTAAACCACCAAGTTTTTCACTTCTAAACTTCGGGACAGTCTCAATCCTGCTAGGAGTGCTTCGTATTCTGCTATATTATTGGTGGCCAAAAATCTGAATCGAATAAATTATTGTACTTTAAAGCCTTCAAGCAAAGTAATAATTATTTCGGCCTCAGTCCTTGTCCCAGTAGAAGATCTGTCCATGAACAGGGTCCAAACAAACTCTTCGGGAGTTGATGGTAGATTGGTTATATCGAATGGTTTCTCTTCTGGCTCGTTGGAAAAGGAACATTCAATGATGAAATCAATAAGGGCTTGTTCTTTAATAGCCGTTCGAGGGAAAAATTCCAGGTTTAATAGACTCAGCTCTATGACCCATACTACTATTCTTCCTGATGAGTCAGATCGATACAAGACCTTCCTAAAGGGCTAATCTGTGAAGACGATGATCGTCCTCCCTTGGAATTAATGTCAGAGTTTCTGATTGGAAATAACCAAAGCGTAAGCCAACTTCTCCAAATTTGGGTACCTGGTTTCTACGTCCTGAAGAGCATGACTCACATAATAAACAGGCTTTTTCCCCTGAGAGTCTTCTCTTACTAAGGCCAATCCAATTGCTAAAGGTGTAACAGATAATTATAGTTGTAAATCTTCCTCAAGAAGAGCCTTGCTAGGTGTCGGGGGAGAAGAGATATATCTCTTAATTTGTTCAAAAGCTTCTTGGCACTATTTGGTCTATAGAAACATCTTCTAATTCTGAGCCCTTTTAAGAATGTTGAAGAAGGGAAGACATTTTCCCCTAATTGGGCCATGAATAGGCGTAGAGCCCCTAATCTCCTGGACAATCTTTGCATTCTCTTAAAATTCTTCAGTGGCTACATATCAAGGATAGCCGATATCTTTTCAAGGTTTGCTTTTATCCCTCTTCGGCTAATCATATACCCTAAAAATTTGTCTGACACAAGGCCATAAGTGCATTTAGTGGGGTTAAGTCTCATGTTATAAAATCTAACATTCTTGAAGCATTCTCTAAGGTCAGATAGATGATCCTCTTCCTTCATGCTTCGAACGATCATATAGTCGACATAGACCTTCATATTTCTCCCGATTTGGTCTCTGAACACTTTATTCATCATCCGTTGATAGGTGGCTCCGGCATTAATGAGGCTGAAGGACATTACTTTATAAGCATAGATGGCTTAATAAGTGATGAAGGCTATCTTCGGGATATCATTTTCATGCATAGTAATTTGGTTGTATCCGGAGAATGTATCAAGGAAGCTCATCACAGTATGTCTCGAAGTAGAGTCAATCAATTGGTCGATGCTCAGGAGAGGATAATAATCTTTTGGCTATGCTTTATTTAAGTCTGTATAGTCCACAAACATCATCCACTTCCTGTTGTGCTTCTTAACCAACACCACATTGGCGAGCCATTCTGGATAAGTGATTTCAAAAATAAAATTAGTAACCAATAATTTGTCAGTTTCTTCATCAATTACCTTCTGATGTTCGGGAGGAATGTTCCATCATTTCTACTTAACAAGCGTAGAACTCGAATTTACACTTAATTTATGTATGACAACACTCTTGTCTATTCCCGGCATGTTGGCTGGAGTCCATGCAAAGATGTCCGAGTATTCCTTTAACAAACTGATCAATTGGGTCCTAAGTTTAAGTGCAATTTGGTCCCGATCTATACTGTTTTTTCATCATTTTCTTAGAACATAGGTATTTCCTCAATTTCTTCGACAGACGTTGCTATTGGTTCAGTACCTCATTCCGTAAAGGGTTCAAGCTCAATCTTCATTTTAATTTTTTGCTTACTGACCTCTACGAAAGCCGCTTAAATGGTCTGGAGATAACATATTCAAAAAAGATCTTGATCGCCGGTCCCATTCTAGATTGGAAATTTCATTTTTAAGTGAGGAATCAAAGTGATTGCTCTAAGTGCTGATAAAGTAGTTCTTCCCAAGATGGCATTGTAGTTACTTTATACTTGAACCACATAGAATCTGACCATAATGGAAGCTTGTTTTGGGGGCATACCGAATATCACACGCAACTCGATCGTCCCTATAATTCGTACTGGGTTATTATCGAAGCCATATAAAAAGGACTCGTTGCAGATCTCTAGCTTCCTACCCCCCAAGTCTAAACGATTGTACGCATGACTGTAAAGTACATCGACTAAACTCTCATTGCCTATGAGCATTCTCTTTAAATCCATAGTTTCCACTTGTGTCGTAATGACGAAGGCATCCAAGTGGGGTGTCACCAAGCCCGAGGGGTAATCGTCATCTGAAAAAGTGATGGGATCTGTTTTGATGTCCCGAGGCTGTCTAGACAACTGATGAACTTCTCTTGCAAAAGGTTTCCTTTTTCTGTTAGAGATGACGGATATTGATCCACTAGATATGACATCCACGACCCCCCTTGGTACCGATCGATGAAGGTGGTGGTGGTGTTATCCAATCAAAGGGTGATAGTTTATAATGTTCAACCACGTAGCAATCGAGATTACCATTTCGCACTTATTTTTCTAGAAAATCCTTTAACTGGTAGCAGTCCTCAGTATCATGTTCCTTTGCTTTGTGGTAGGTACAATATCTATCACCATTTTTTTGTTTGAAAAAGAAATGAATTTTTGGGAGCTTTTGATAGAAAGGCTGATTTTTTTATTTCCTTGACGATATCACCCCTGCTGCTATTCAAGGAAGTGTAATCTTTATCACTGTTTCTGTTTTCTCGATACTTCGGGTCGTTTCTTCTATTGTCGATTACCATTAGAGTCCCTTTTTCCATTTCTTTTTTTGTAGGCAGATTTATTATCGACATCATCGCCTCCGGGGTCTCTCTAATGGAAATCACCTGTGTTTTTCAAAAAAACCCAAAGATTGGCAATGCCTCTTCTAGTTCTACAAACTTATCCATTTTTTCATAAGCTTCAGATACAAATTCAGGTGCTTTAGATATGATTTCTTCGATTAACTTGCTAGATTTCTCAACATTCAATCCCATAGTCAAAAATTGGATTATCTGATTCAGGTCTATTCCATTGATCTCAGATACTGCTTCTCATAATCTTTTGATGTACTATCGAAGAGTTTCATTTGGACTCTGTTTCACCTGTAGGAGAGATGTCATCATCCTGGCACGTCTTTTATTGTTGCCGAAATGCATGTGAAACTATTCCTACAACTCTTTCCATGAATTAATGGGGAGGAGGGGAGATGACCCACTCTCTGACCATCTTCTTAAGAGCGGATAAGAAGAGGTGACACATTGTTGTTGTGTCATGGCCATGAAAATGCATGGCCTATTCAAAGGAGAAAGTGTGATCGTGGGGATCACCTGTTCCATCATACATCTCCAAAGTAGGGAAACTTTAAGGCTCCAATCGATCTTTGCTTCTACAAGTTTCTTTGAGAATGGAGAAGTCCGGGTTTTCTTTGTTCCATAGTATTTATCCAGGGCTTTCTTGGGTAATGATTCCCCAGTATGGCTCCCTTCACTTTGTCCTAGATTTCGGTCCTCTTGGTGTTTTCTCGAGGGTGATCTCGCCCATTTCCTGCGGTCCTTTGTGTAGATGGATTTGGAACGAGCTGACTCTCGGTTTCAATAGCGTTCATAATGCTTGTCGTCTCGTTGGTCACGACGATTGGAGTGGAAGCCCAATCCTCTCTGGCTCAAAAGGTCGTGTCCAGTTTTGTCCAGTTTCTCGTACTGTTTATCTAGCTCTTCTTGCTGGAGATCAATAGCTTTCTTTTTATCGAGGATCTCCTGGTGCATTCTTCTCTCGGTGAGGTTGAGATTAGGCATGCCTTTGTGAATTATTATGACTTTGTTGTGATTATGAAGTCGCCATATGAATCTTTTCTAGTTTAGAATAGAGATTGCTACTAAACACTTAATCCCCTCCTTCTAACGTCAATGTTAATGCTTGATTCTGTCCGCACGTTCAACCGCCTATCCGAACGTGTACCTGCACAAAAGTTCTGATGGCTTGGGTCATCGATGGGACTCCTCCGGTGTAAGAGTAAGTAAAGATTTTAAGATAAGTTAACAATGGAGGCTAAAAGTATTTAGCAGGGTAAACTCCGATCCTCTTCCCTCTATTGCTCCTTAAGTATTTATAAAACTTACTTGACTCTTTACCATTCCTATTAGTAGTGTCCCCTAGAAAGTTACAGTTGGAAAAAGTAACTATCATCCTATTCCATCTGTGATATATAACTTCCACTCTAATTAGGATTAGATGTGATAAGCAGTTAGTATCCAAATGAATTTAGTATTCAGACCCAAGTCTATCGGACTGATGAGTCCTCTAAAAAAATTATCAAGCTGATAGGTCATTGGGTCGAGCCCAATAGAAATTACCTATGCTTAATGAAGCATATATCCTAACAGTAGGATTTGAAAAAAAAAAATTGGGATTTTTGATTATTTATGGCTATGTATGCAAAATGTATGTTTTTACTTCAATGGGTATTATGAGAAATTGTTAGGTTGTGTTATGGGTGGCATGGGTATTATAATGGATGTCTTGGATGGTGGTTTTGCGGAGGTTTAAAGATAGATGGAGTATACATTCTAGGGTTGAATCCCTGTTCACGTAGTTGCGTACGTGGAGGAGGGAGTATGCAGTGGCTTGTTTTTGATTGTTTGACACATGGGCCCCACGTGGTTGTTAAATGAATTAATGCTTAAATTATTTTCAATTGCTAGGATTTGACCTTGATGTGCTAGATTCTTCATGTTATTTCAAGAGTAATTTTTTTTTTCATTTATATTTCAATTTCCATTTTTTTTCATTTATTATTATTATTATTGTTGTTGTTATTATATTTTTTATTATTTTATGTGTGTATACATTTCATTTATATATATATATATATATATATATATATATATATTATTGGTCTTCTTCTTCTTCTTCTGTTATTATTATTATTATTATTATTATTATTATTATTATTATTATTATTATTATTATTATAATACTACTACTAATAGTAATAGTAATAGTAATAGTAAATAAATAAAAATTGCATGTAAACAACATGTGTAATACCCACAAAGTTTTTTTTCAAAGTCCCACATCATGTATTCTCTAAAAACTCTACCCTTTCTAAGGTTATATAAGGGGGGATTAGCCCTTTGGTTTTCCCACACCAACAATTAAGACCTTCATTTTGAGAAAGGCTTTGTGGTGGGAGGGCTTTTAATAAAAGACCTCCTTAGTTAAAATTTTTGGTGTCGAGGGCATAGACAATCTTCGGTACTCGTATTTTCGGGTATGTTCATATTTAAATTTTTGTATTGTTATTATTGTTTTAAGTATTGTATTTAGTTTGTTAGTTAGTATTTAGTATATTTTGTTAGTAATTAGTATTTTTGCATTGTTGTTATTTTTGTAGTTTTAATTATTATTTTGTATTTAGATTAATAGTAAATAGTTTTGGATTAGTATTATTGATTTTAATTATTGTTTTGTATTTAGATTAATAGCTAATAGTTTTGGATTAATATTATTGACTTTAAGTATTGTTTTAGATTATTATTTTAGTAACTTTAAAGTTTTGGAATAATGGTTTAATTGTTTGGAAAATGATTAAAGATTGAAAGAATATTTTAAGATATACTTATAGCTATTTTAAAATGAATAAGAAGAATGTTGCATAATAGAATTATTCTAATAACGTTTAATTGTCCTGAATTTATATTTAGGATCTGTTCAGCTATTAATTTTGTGTTCAGCGATATCGAGGTAAGTGATTCTCCGAGCTGTTTAGTATTTTCGAATTGTATAGTGTAAGTGACTTTCTGAACTATTTAGTATTTTAAAATTATCGTTTATAATTATGTATGATTTGGAAATTATTCGGATGCCTAAATGTATTGTTTCAAAAATTGTTATACTTTATTTAAGGCTTCCATTTGAATGAAAATGTTACACTTGTATTTTGTTAAAAACTCGGATCAAGTATTAAAATAGAATTTTGATTTAGAAAATGAGATTATGTGATTTTGAACTGTGAAATAAGTATAGTTTTGAATATCGAAAATATTAAGAAATTGATTTTAGAAACCTCAGTGCGACTATGTATTGAATCCGTTAGTGTTTACGCTAGTTCCAGAACAATTTAGGACCTACTAAGGCGCACACCATTAGATACCCTTCGGGGGGTGCTCTTCGGGGCGCGTGCATGATAAGATACCTTAGTAGGGGGCGTATCATTAACATTATCGAACATAAGGGCTGTGTTACAGGGCTGCTGTAACCTTAGTCGTTCTGTGGATTAAAAGATACATCGAATATATTGAACTTATCGAAATCGTTGATCGAATATATTGAGCTTATCGAAATTTGTCTTTGAATTGTGTTTTGTAATTATTGATTTTGGTTTTGAAAATAAATATTGACTATTGTTATTAAGAAAAATGTTATTGCAAAAAGTATATTTATTACTGTTATTGAACAAAAGGTATTTTGAAAAAGTGTTTTGCAAATAGTACTTGATCCACCTAAATAGCGAAGATTGTTACTTGTTGGGCTTCACCGCTCACCCTTACATTAACTTTTACAGGGTCCATTGTTAAGAGCCGAGCACCGTGGATACTTTTGTGGATGATCGAAAGACTTTTTAGTTTAAGAAGTTTATGAATATTTTAGAATTATGATAAGACTTTTGTTATTGGAGCTGTGTTTCCAAAGTTATGTTTTCGTTATTTAGTTATTGAACCTTAGTGTAATTTTGATAATTAAAGACTGTTCGGTTTCAAGTTAGTTTCATTATTGTTGAGTTATTTTTGTTTGTGTTTGGGTTGCGCTATTGATATTGTTGCCTTGCGAGCTTTGTGCTTGCGGCATGCGACACTACAGGCCTGTAGCGGGTTCGGGGTGTTACAACATGGGTCACCCTTTTAGCATTGACGCTCTTTTCCTATTTTTCGGGTATTGCGGTCGTTATATTTTCACATGCAAATTGATTTGGGTGGAAAATCACAGGGACGGTTCAGATTCATTCTAATTGATTTGTAAGTTATTTTAGGTTGCAAAGAGTCTTTAGGTAATAGAGTATTTTTGAAATTTTAATCTTCATCGTGCCTTCAGGGACAGGCAATTACGTGTCATTTCTTTGGTGTTTTTGCGGGCTATATCGAGAGCAACTATTGTAGTAGGCTCTGACTCATGATATGATAATCTTTTGTCCAATTTCAAGAAAAAATATAAAAGAAAAAATGTTATTGTGATGCGATTTAGTTGGTGTTATGACATACTTTTTTGTTCGGACTTAGAGGACTCATTTTATACTTTTGCGTATATGCAAAAATATTTCTTTTCGATTTTTACATCTTCTTTTTTTCCCTCATTAGATCCTACCAAAGGACTTGCAGTACTATCCTTTTTTCACAAGAAATACTATTCATTGATCATATTGATCGATGATTAGAGATATTGGAGACAAATAAATGCTGTCAAACTTCTCATTCCGTTTTGTCAATAAAGGAAAAGTGTGTCGGATACCTGAAAATACTATATTAAATAAATTTGAGCCCGCTATCGTCAATCAATTAATTGCTCAAATTTGCCAAAAACTAATTTTAAGTTGGGAATGAGTAGCACACTAATGTTTGCCTAAAAAAAAACTATGACTGGATTGAGTATCAATATTTTTATATTAATGGTTAGACTCTCAATTCTATTATGGAACTGAGAGTCCACAACAGTTTTAGATTTTTCAATTATATCATGCCTTCAGGCACGGGTTATCCCTAGTATATATATATATATATATTATTGGTTTTCTTCTTCTTCTTTTTTTTTTTTTTTATCTCATGTGTTCGATGAAAGTGTATGCCGATTAATAATGCCCTTATAATGTCATGTACCTACTTGTTATAGAATGATGATGCAATGTTGATCATATCTAAATATCATGAAAGATGTGATGTTGAATGGTCTGAACAGATAAAGATGAAGTCGTGAAAATGCAATTGTAAATTGACTGGGACTACGTGATTATTCAGCAGATGGCTAGGGTTAATCTTACTTAAGAATGACGTCCCCCTGGTGTCACTAATAAGACATGCAGGCTAATTACCACTCTGTTGGCCACGCGAGCTGTACACCTTTCAATTTCCCCTAGGACTGACGAAAAAGTGTCTCCAACCCTCATGGTTAAGCCAATTGAAATGTGTTTATTAATCTTTCACTAGGGCTTAGGTTTTAGGGATCAACCCCTACCCCTTTTCAGAATTAAGTGATTTCTAGATTTCATCCACGATTTCTAAATGTCAATAGCAAAGACTAACTTGATGAATGAATGCATTTAATGCTACCAAATGATGCTATGGTTGGATATACTGAGACTTATTTTAAATGGTACCTGGCTCTTGAAGATTGTTAACTCCTGCATGGCCAAATATGGACGAGGTTGGGTCAAGTAGTTCTGGTATTCGTTGGGCTTCGGGAGCTCGTCCCTGGCGGGCACGCCGTGTTACTCTGGTCATGCGACGTTCCCTTTCTGTTTCTCTTTTGATGGAGGTCATCATTCAACAGGAGCTGGTTAGGCCTATAGGTGACAATAATAAGGAGGATGTTGCCATTCCTATTACTTGGGTTCGTGCTACCGTGCGTGCTCGTCCTAGTCTTATACATTACAGTGCAGGACCCGATTCTTTAGGAGGAGGTCTATCTTTGCACCAGTCGACCAACTTGAATTCTAGTGAGGTAAGGGACCTTAATTTTTCTTTTATCACAGACATTAGGTAGGACCCATGATTTAATTTAATTTTACCATTATAATAGATTCGGGATGAACATAACCAGGGGTAATTGGTTCTCTGTGCACACCCTGTACTATCGCCTTCACTTGGATTACTAGGAGCTGATTGACTTTTGGGCTTTGCTCGTTTCTTCACCGTCGTCCCTCGACGGACTCTAGGAGGGTATATGCAGACCCTGTCCAAGAAGTGATTTCCCCATATGCAATCCCTTTAAGTATAGATAGCGAAGTAGCCTCAAGTCCTTTGGATTGGAGGTATATCACCATCATTAAGTTCACTGGCCGGTGAGTGAAGCTAGACATGCGAATTTCTCGTTGGGAGGTGTCTAGTCTCCTGGAGCTTTTTAATGTAAAGGCCTTGCGAAAGAACAGGGAGCTACGATTGGGCCCTCTAATGGATGGCCGCAAGCATTCTGGCTTCTACCAGCCTTTTCCTGTGGAGATTGGGATACGGAATTATTTGTTACGCCGCCTATTTCTGATCATTAAGTGGAGTTATTTTTTGGGTAACAACTCCACCATCTATAACAGCTTAGTTCAATGAATCTAGGATGTGGATCAGATCCCTAGCTAACATAGGGGGTCTTTCACCTTCTCGTTTCTTTGGAGCATGCAGCGTCACACCGAGGATTGTTGGGTGGTTCCCCTCCTACCAGTTTCTCATAGTACATTACTTTTCTCTATTTTCTTCGTTAACTTTCATTTTTTATTTCCACTCAGGCTTAATGGGGTTTTTTGTTTTTGTTTTTTTATTTATTACAGTTCTGACATATAAGCATCTACCTTACTCGCGACCCGTGTCCTGACACATATCCTCGTGTCGATGGCATCAAAACATCCTATCAAAGACCCTTATGTCTACTGATTTGGTTTATGCCCGGAGCCAACTGGAGTTATTGTGATGCAGGAGCATCTGAGCTTGATCATGCTGAGCTTAATCATGCCAATCTATCAGCTAGCACATTAATGGCTCTACAGTACCTGGAGAAAGCGGATCGGGACAAAGTTAAAAGGCACCGATGCCCTCGGGCAAGTAAGATGGGATCGACCTATTAACCTTAATCTCGGCGGGTCAATAATACTCTTCGGGGGGACCTTGAGGTCGGGATCGATAATGCTATTCGGGGACGGCTTCAGTTCAGACTACTTCAGTCCTTTATTTTTGATAGTTTTTCCTTTTATTTTATTTCCTTTATTATTATTGAGCATATAATCTAGCTATTAATTATTAGGTGTCATATGGTAAGTGCACGTGAGTTGGTTACTAAAGAAAGGTAGTGACAGATATTGGGGACCAGCTACGTGGCAGGAGAGAGAAAGATTTGTCAGAATCTGTTAGCCACCTTTCTAGTTTTTTTCCCTTTTTTAAATTTTCCTTTTCTGATATTTTCTTTCTTTGTGCCCAAGTTTTACCTAGCTATATATACCCGGCTTGTGGGTATAGAAAGGAGTTGAATTTTTGATATAAACTTTTATAAGAATTCGAGTTGAGAATTTCTCCTCTTGTTTCTTTTGGTGAATCTCTTGTATCTTTACCTGTAGATTTATATTAACTTAGCCCACAGGATAATCACTATCCCGCCCCGGCGTCAGTTGGTATCAGAGCTCATCGTTCACCTGGAAGTTAATACTCACCGGTTTCAATGGCTGGTAGTCGTGGTCGTGGTAGACGTGGACAGGTTCCGACTGAGGAAGTTCCCCACCGTGATCGCAACGTTCAGGAAGTGATGATTGAGGATTTACAGAGACAAGTTGCAGAGTTAACCCAACGTCTAACGACGCGAGATCAAGGTCGTCGAGAGCGGGTTCTGACTGAGGAGGCTCCGCACCTTAATCGCCACTATCAGGGTCGTCATGGGCAGTTTCCGGATGAGGAAGTCCAACACCCTATGTTTGAGGTAGCTGATACTGATGCTGATTCCAGTTTTGATAATCCTTATCATAACCGAAACCAGTTCTGGGAACGAAGAGGTCAAGACGATTATCGTCGGGATCTGGGTTTCAAGGTAGATCTACCGGAGTTCTCTGGTACGCTTCAAGCGGAAGGGTTCATTGATTGGATGAATGAAGTAGAGAGAATTTTCGAATATAAGGAGGTTCCAGATGCTATGAAGGTGAAACTGATTGCCATCAAGCTAAAGGGCAGAGCATCTGCTTGGTGGGAACAGTTGAAGAAGTCAAGAGCAAGACAGGGAAGATCCAAGATAACTGAGTGGGAAAAAATGAAGAAGAAGATGCAGTCTCACTTTCTCCCCTTCGGCTATACTCAATCCCTGTACAAGCGCTTGCACCTATTAAGGCAAGGAGTCAGGTCAGTAGACGAATACACTGAGGAGTTCTACCAGTTAATCGCTCGTAATGACCTATCTGAAACAGAGGAGCAGTTGGTGGCAAGGTATTTAGGAGGGTTGAAGATATCTCTGCAGGATGTGCTTAGCCTTCATTCAATATGGACTGTGTCTGAAGCCTACCAACGAGCACGTGAGGTCGAGCAACAGCAGAGCAGAAGGCCGATGCCCAGAGGCCTCCCCAGTAGTAGACCGACCCCGCCACCTCAACAAGCACGTCCGGCACCAACCCAACCACAGGGTAATGTCGGATCTACTATTAAGTGCTTCAGATGCGGAGAACCAGGACATCGGGCAACCGAGTGCAGAAAACCTGCTAACCAGAAAGGCAAAAATCTTCTAATCGGGGAAGAGGTAGAGGAAGTCGAGGAGTTCGGCGAGCCTGTATATGATGACTATGAAGAGGATGACGTGTTGTACGGTGATGGTCGAGAGACCTTAGTTATCAGGAAGAGCTTATTGACCCCTAAGGGTGATACCGATGATGATTGGTTGAGAACCAATATCTTCCACACTACTTGCACCGTAGCCGACAAGGTCTGTAAGATGATCATTGACAGTGGAAGCTGTGAAAATGTGGTGTCCGAAGAGGCTGTTCATAAATTAAGCCTGAAGACGGACCAACACCCAAAACCATACAAACTTTCATGGCTTAACAAAGGGAATGAGGTAACTGTAGATAAGAAGTGCCTGGTTTCATTTTCAATTGGCAAAAAGTACTTCGACAATGCTTGGTGTGATGTGGTTTCCATGGATGCATGTCATATACTGTTAGGACGACCTTGGCAATACGACCGAAGTGTCACTCATGATGGTCGGAAGAACACTTATTCCCTTAGCATCAAAGGAAAGAAGATTGTGTTAGCCCCGCGTCGGGAAGCAGGGAGTTCGGGTTGGTCAAGTAATCATCCCAATTTGTTATCCCTGAAAAGGTTCTTACATGAGGTCGGACAAGGAGTAGTGTACGCCTTGATTCCTTGTGAAAACAGTTCATCAGATAGCCACACCGAAGTGCCAACCGACGTTCAGGAGTTGTTAACCGACTTTGCTGACCTTATGCCCGAAGAGCTTCCATCGGGACTACCACCGATGAGAGACATTCAGCATCAGATCGATCTTATCCCAGGATCAAGTCTGCCGAACAGACCAGCTTACAGACTCAGCCCTAAGGAGTCCGAAGAACTACAAAGGCAGGTGGTCGAGTTACTGGAAAGAGGATACATTCGTGAAAGTATGAGCCCGTGTGCAGTGCCAGCTTTGTTAGTACCGAAGAAGGATGGTTCGTGGAGAATGTGTATAGACAGCCGAGCCATCAACAAGATTACTGTGAAGTATCGATTTCCAATCCCACGTTTAGATGACATGTTGGATCAGCTGTCAGGAGCCAAGGTCTTCTCCAAGATCGACCTCAAGAGTGGTTACCATCAGATTAGGATCAGACCAGGAGATGAGTGGAAGACAGCGTTTAAAACTCAACACGGGTTATATGAATGGATGGTTACCCCCTTTGGGTTATCCAATGCTCCGAGTACATTTATGAGGTTCATGCATCAAGTATTACGACCATTCATGGGTAAATTTGTGGTTGTATACTTTGATGATATTCTAATTTATAGTCCGAACCGAGAAGCCCACCATGAGCACCTCCGATCTGTCTTTGAAGTTTTGAGAAAGGAGTGTCTGTTCATCAACCAGAAGAAGAGTTCATACTTCACGACTTCTGTAATTTTTCTCGGTTTTGTTGTATCAACTAAGGGTGTGCATGCGGATCAATCGAAGGTCGATGTCATTCGGGAATGGCCAACTCCAAAGAATATACATGATGTCAGGAGCTTCCATGGTCTGGCTTCTTTTTACCGACGGTTCATCAGGGACTTCAGCACTTTAATTGCACCTATCACAGAGTGCCTTAAGGGTAGGGAATTTCAATGGTCGGAAGAAGCCGAAACCAGTTTTCAGCTAGTGAAGCAGAAGATGACCGAAGCACCGGTGTTAGCACTCCCTGATTTTGATAAAGTATTCGAAGTGAACTGTGATGCATCAGGGATCGGCATCGGTGGAGTATTGAGTCAGGCGGGTCGGCCAGTGGCATTCTTCAGTGAGAAGTTGTCAGGATCGAAGAAGAATTACTCTACATATGATCTGGAGTTCTACGCCCTAGTTCAGTCTTTGAAACATTGGCGTCATTACCTGATACAGCGGGAGTTTATTCTCTTTACCGACCATGAAGCTTTGAAGTATATTAATGGTCAGCATAAGCTGAGCCGAAGGCATGCCAAGTGGGTGGCATACTTGCAGGAATTCACCTTTACACTTCGGCATCAAGCAGGAAGTCTAAACCGTGTTGCCGATGCTCTCAGTCGACGCACAGTACTTCTTACTACCATGAGCAATACAATCACTGGGTTTGAAATCTTCCCTGATATGTATACAGAAGATCCTTCCTTCGGGAAGATAGTTCGGGAAGTGACGGAAGGTCAACGATGTGACTTCGTCCTGCACAATGGTTATCTGTTTAAGGGGCTTCAACTTTGTATACCAGATTGCTCGCTCAGACAGCAGATAATTGGTGAGCTTCACAATGAGGGTCACTTCGGGAGAGATAAGACACTAGCCCTAGTCTCGACTAACTACTATTGGCCGAAGCTGTCAGGGGATGTGGCTCGACATGTTGAAAGATGTTATGTCTGTCAGCGGTCAAAGGGGGCGCTCACTAACGCAGGTCTATATATTCCCTTACCCGTACCAGAAGCTCCATGGATAGATGTGAGTATGGATTTTGTGTTGGGATTACCTCGAACTCAGCGTTCAGTTGATTCTATCTTCGTGATAGTAGATCGATTCTCGAAGATGGCGCACTTTATTGCGTGTCGAAAGACCATGGATGCTGACCGAATTGCCAATCTTTACTTTCGGGAAATCGTCCGACTGCATGGAATTCCAAAGTCAATCACCTCTGATCGGGACACCAAATTTGTCAGTAACTTCTGGAGGAGTTTATGGGGAAAGTTCGGAACCAAGTTGAACTTCAGCAGTGCTTATCATCCTCAGACTGATGGTCAGACCGAGGTGGTGAATCGAAGTCTAGGCAATATGTTGCGATGTCTGGTTGGAACAAAGCCGAAGCAATGGGATCTTGCTTTAGCTCAAGCCGAGTTTACTTACAACAGGTCTAAGAACAGAACTACAGGGATGAGTCCGTTTGAGATTGTCTATGGTCAAAATCCATCAGGAGTTCTGGATTTGTTCCCTATTCCCAGGATCGGACGAGTGCATCCGAAGGCAGATGAGATGGCCGAACACCTTCAGACTATTCATAATCAAGTTCGTCTATCTATCATCGAACATAATGCCACCTACAAGGATCAAATCGACCAACGCCGACGTCAAGTACTTTTCGAAGTTGGTGATTTTGTTTGGGCTGTTTTGACCCGAGAACGGTTTCCTGTTGGAGAGTACAATAAGCTTAGAGATCGAAAGATCGGCCCGTGTGAGATCCTACAGAAGATCAATGATAATGCCTACCGTCTGCGCATACCGAGCCATTTACGGACCTCGGATGTCTTCAATGTCAAACATTTAAGCCCCTGCTTTGACGAAGCCGAAGACACTAATGACAACTCGAGGACGAGTTCTTTTCAACCCGAGGTGACTGATGCAGGAGCATCTGAGCTTGATCATGCTGAGCTTAATCATGCCAATCTATCAGCTAGCACATTAATGGCTCTACAGTACCTGGAGAAAGCGGATCGGGACAAAGTTAAAAGGCACCGATGCCCTCGGGCAAGTAAGATGGGATCGACCTATTAACCTTAATCTCGGCGGGTCAATAATACTCTTCGGGGGGACCTTGAGGTCGGGATCGATAATGCTATTCGGGGACGGCTTCAGTTCAGACTACTTCAGTCCTTTATTTTTGATAGTTTTTCCTTTTATTTTATTTCCTTTATTATTATTGAGCATATAATCTAGCTATTAATTATTAGGTGTCATATGGTAAGTGCACGTGAGTTGGTTACTAAAGAAAGGTAGTGACAGATATTGAGGACCAGCTACGTGGCAGGAGAGAGAAAGATTTGTCAGAATCTGTTAGCCACCTTTCTAGTTTTTTTCCCTTTTTTAAATTTTCCTTTTCTGATATTTTCTTTCTTTGTGCCCAAGTTTTACCTAGCTATATATACCCGGCTTGTGGGTATAGAAAGGAGTTGAATTTTTGATATAAACTTTTATAAGAATTCGAGTTGAGAATTTCTCCTCTTGTTTCTTTTGGTGAATCTCTTGTATCTTTACCTGTAGATTTATATTAACTTAGCCCACAGGATAATCACTATCCCGTCCCGGCGTCATATTGGCAGCTACTGATATGATATGAGCTTTATATCTTTCATCCCATAACCTGTCATACTTTATTGGGGAGGAGCCCACTGACCTTGAGTTTTCCCTCTCACTTCAACGGGTGCCTTTGGTGATGACCAGTGGTTGGGAGCTGTACATGGGAGAGAGGGCCTTTAGGTGCATTATTGAAGCCAAGTATATTCTATTCCATCCTTCGGCGCGTCATTCCTAGTCAGTGGTAAAGCAGATTCAGAATATTCCTCTAGAGGGCATCTCTAGCTACAACTTATCAGATGCTCTTATGTCTTGAGATGCATTTAGGATGTGGTGGGAGCCACACATTACACCGAAGATCTTATTCTAGGGTCACTTCTTAAAAGGGATTGGGTCCAGTATGTTCTGGAGCCGAGTCATGCATACCAGATCGACAACCTGTTTAAGTAGGTGGAGGCTTTATTAAACAGGTGGAGGCTTTATTTTTGCATATCCGGGATCATGGTAAAGATTCACTTGGAGTGGTTACAACCTAGAGGGCGAACCATTGGGGCTGGTGGTCTAGAGGCTGGATGGAGGCCACGATCAAGGATGCATATCGATGAGGCTGAGCTAAGCCACATAAATTAGACAGGCCCGAGCCTTTTCAGAGATAATTTTTTCGATTATTGCATTAATTTGGATTGATTAGACTTTATTTCAAAGGCGCATGTGCCCTATTATACACTGTATTTATATATTTTATTTTAATGATAATGATGGTATTTTATTCTTTTATTTTAGGAAGCATGTTATAATTTTGATGCTGGTTTATATTTTTATATCAGGATGCAAGTCATTATGACGATGTTCTTTATCATTTCAATATCAGGATACTACTTGTATTATTACCGTTTTTCTTATATATGCATGTTTACATTTTCATATTTATCATGGCATGTTCATATAAAGTGCGGATGTATGCTATATAAATCTAAAATGGATGAAAAAATATTTAACTGGTGACAGGAATGAATGGCCAAACTTAAATTCATATATAAACCAAAATTAAAAGTTGTGACCCCTGATTAGTCAAGTGATACAGTGTTATAGATGACCTACTTTGAGCACGTTCCTTTGCGATTTGGCATTAGGGATTCCTAAGATCCTGGTTTAACGATCTGCGATTTACCAATCAGGACCTCATTCAACAACCTTTGGGTCATTCGATCACTCTGTTTGATTTCCAGGTGCTTGACGACTCATTGAGGGTTTGGCTTCTTATTGAGTTTATAGAAAGGAATGTTTTTTAGAAAGCTTCCCTTGAGCTTAGGTCATTTGCTGGGAGATACAGTGGACCTTTCTGTCATATTTGGGATTGGTTGAGGATTCCTTGCGTCGGGCAGTAGACACAAGACACGTCATTCCAGTATCTTTTTTGATTGATCGTTTTGGATCTTGATCAAGTTTTATGGCCCATCGTCCAAAGTTTCGGTGCTCTTTGTCACTAAGTCGATGGAGAAATGTCATGTTGGATGCCTTGATGGCTTGCATTATATCGGTTCTCTACATGCCTGTAGGCCTTGTTCGCATGGATATTGGGTTGGTGTGAGTTGTCAAAGATGACTGCAGAGGTTTCACAGTGTTGCCACGACTTTGAGGGTGGATTCTTCTAGGGAAGTGATGTTGTTGAGTATTTTTAATATGAATATATACGTGCAAGAATACACGGTGAATAAATAATATAATAATAAGTAGAGTATAGTTTCCACGGAGAATTAAATAATAATAATTATCAATTACTAATTTTATATCAACTTAATTTTATTTAAACAATCGCAATTAACTTTTGAAATAAAATCTAAATAAAATTATCAACTAAATTAAACTAATGAAAATAATTAAATCAAGTTTTAAATATTTAAGATCACAATTTCTCCTAATGTTTCATTTAAATTTCTTCACTCTCTTTTTAATTAATTAATTATATAAAATTGTTAACCGAGAATTCTTTATATTATTTATACGCATCTTTCAATGACATATAAACAAATCCTTCTAAATCTGACCTTAAGCAACAGAACTAGAGAGGAATACTCTAATTAATTAAATCACTATATTCTTATGTGAAATATGTTAATTAGAATATTAAACTCAGATTCTCTTTATAGCTGCAAAAGATACATAGATATATTCATATCATATATATTAACCATATAAACCCTCTCAGATTTTATGAACAGATGCTATCATATTCAGATCTAAATTTATACTCCATCTTTGAATTTTGTATAAATTAATCCCAATTAATTATTGCATTTAATTAATTACATGAATGCCCAAAATATGATAAACAATTCATATATAATTATTACCAATTAAAAAGAAAATAAATTAAATTAAACTACACATTAGGTTCAATTGCAACTCAATATAAAATTAATTCATAATTAAATAATAAATTATCCACAAATAATTCAACATCTCAAAATTACATAAATAAAAATAAAATAAAATAAATCAAATATGTGTTGATATACCTCTGTAACTCGGATCATAATCTTTAATTCTCAAGCTCCGCCTTCAATTCTTGAATCATTCACATTAAATTTTTGCTTTTACTTTACTCTAATCTAATAATAATCTGCTATAATCTATGTTAATATTCTGAAAATAAAAGTTACATAGCATCACTACAAGAAAAAAGCTTATCTCCGACAAAAATTTTCGTCGGAAATAAGCAAATTTCGTCGGAATTACCTTATTTTCGACAAAAAAATCGGTCAGTAATTCGGTCGTAACTACGCGCGACGGGATTAATTCTGTCGAAAATTCCGTCGGAAATAACTTTTAGTTTTTTTTATAAAAAAATATGCAATGGATACCTTGCAAAAATGGGTCAGTCATCTTTGGGAACTTCCTGCGATCCATGTTGCACAAAATAAAGGAAACAGGAAAGAGAGATTGTTTTCAACACAATAAACATGCTATATATACACTAACAGAAATTGGAATTGCACAAAATAAATCTAAAGGATAATTTTCAGCAATAATATCCCAATTTCAGAACATCCATAATCCCAATTTCAGCACACAAAAAATTTCAGAGCATCAATAATCCCAATTTTCAGAGCATCAATAATCTCAATTTCAGCAAATAATCATAATTTCAGTTACAATAATCGCAATTTCAACAACAATATATACATATATATTTAATCAAGATGCAGCAGAAAATTAATACACACACACACACACACACACACCCACAAACCTTATACACTCGGACGGGGCGGGGGAGAAGCAATGCGGAGGAAAAGCAACGTACATCAGCGATCGGAGGAGAAGCAACATCGGCGCCGGAGGTGGTGGGTCGGAGGGGAAATGAGAGAGATGAGAGAGAGAGAGGGAAAGAAAGAGAGTGTGGTGGAAGAAATTAAAGAAGGAATAAGCATAAATGAACTGATCAAACATTATTTTCGACGGAATTCCGTCGACAATATTCCGTCGTTTTTAATTATCTGTTCGACTGAAATTCCGTCGACATTAATATTATTCCGTCAAATATAACTTTCGCGGTGGCGGGAACTTTGCCGCCAAAACATCCTGCATATTCTCGACGGAATTCGGTCGGTTATAAATTATTCCCGACGGAATTAAATTCGACAGAATAATCCGTCGAAAATAACATATTTACGACTGAATTCATTCCGTCGATTTTAATTCCGTCGGGATTAAGCGCTTTTCTTATAGTGCGTATTTATAGGAATATAATAATAATCCTAAGCTAATATGGAATTAAAATCTAATTTGGAATCAAATTAATCCAAAAAACGCGAATAATCCTAGTTCTTGAATTAACGTGCTAGCCAAACACGCCCCTAACGCGCCTTTTCTACTGGGTCAACGCCCATCCGCGCACATTGCGTGCGTATGAATATGCTCGGCCACGAAGCGATGTCGTATGGCGCCTCACTCAACTTATTAACGCTCGCGCATTATGCGCGATTCCTTCTCTTGTCCCAAACGACGTAGTACTGTTGCCTACTACCTGTTTCCATCTCAAGTTCCTAGCACGCCCAGCATAGTTCTAGTTAATTACAATATTGCCACCGACGTTGATTAATTACCACAATGTCATTCCTTTAGTTTTTCCAATAAAATAAAATATAAATTAGATTAAAATAAATAAAAATAATATAAAATATTAATAATAAATAAATTACCTAAAATCAATTAAAATTCTTAAAAACTAACAAATAATTAAGCCTAAAGATATATAATAAAGAGCTATATAAACTCATTATCAAATACCCCCAAATTTAACTCTTTGATTGTCCTCAAGTAAAACAAAAACAAATAATCTACTAACTCAACAACTCAAGTAATAAATCAATATGAATTTCAACTTTGGCCTCAAATATTTTTAAATAATAACTCAAAGAAAATTTTAAAATATGCAAACCCCAAAAATTTTAACATATTTATTAATCTTACTTAGCTCAAGACCCTTCGTGTGTGTGTGTGTGAATCCAAATGTATCAAACTAGTTAAAACTCAAATAAGTTCATGCAATTAAATGCCTCATATAAGATATTACACAATAAAAGAATTACAAAGAAAGACTCTATAACTCACTTTCACACCTTTCACCTAATAAGTAGGAAAAATATAACTAAAAGATCAAAAAGTTTCAACGCATTAAACACACTAGGATCATTATTTGTATTAACCATATAATTTTTCAAATATTTAACTAAAATATGTGGTTATCCTTTTTTAGTTTTCTTTTCATTCTCTTTCTTTTCTTTCATAGGTGAGTGCATTTGATGGTCCATCTCCCCTATTTTCTATTACGAGTGTGTTTTACGTTTCATCTCGTTTTTGCACATGTTTATAAGTGAGTGCGTTTTACACTCCATCTCAACTCACCGCATTTTTTCCTTTCTTCAATTTAACTTGGGAAACTCAATATTTAATAATTCTAGAAAAATCACTGAAATCATATCTCCCAAATTATAATTCGCCTAATATTTCATTTTAAATTATGATCAAATAAGATATAGAGTTCATAAATATCTATCATAGGAAATTAACTGCATAAACCTTCTCGAAGCTAAAACTAACTCAACACAAATGGATATGAGTGCATAAAAAAAATTAAAAGGATCTCAAATAAAATAATACTCAACAATAAGCCATAATTCAAACTATGCAAAAATTTATCAATATTTCAAAAGTTATTAAATCAAAAAAAAAAACAAATATCATCGTCCAAAAATTTAAATCCAAATATTAATTTATTGCCCAAGAGACTCATCCTAAAAACTAAGTTACCGCATTTTCGAAGGAAACATGATTGCACTTAGCATGTGCAATAAGCCTTTAAACCCCAAGGTTATCCCAAGTAGACGAGTTGTGTCTCGTGAGGATTTGCAGTGAATTTATCCACAAAATTTAAACTAAATAAAATCTAAAAAAAATAAAAAATTTAAAAAATTATTTCAAAATTTACCCACACCCCTAAACTATAAACAGACATTGTCCTCAATGTATAAAAGAAAAAAATTTAAGAAAAAAGGACTCCCTTGAATATATAGCTTTTCTCCTTATTTGCTAAGCTTGGATTGCATAGAATAAACTTGAAACAAAACAAAAACAAAAACAAAAACAAAATTTTAAATAAAATAACTAAAATAAATAAAAAATAAAAAATAAAATTTACTACTAAGAAAAATCTACTAACAATAAAAATAAAAAATAAAACCAAAACTTGGATTGCCTCCCAATAAGCCTGACTACTACCTTTACTTCAATCAGGCTTAATCGCAAAAATTAATTTTTCATGCCTCATTTTTATCTTTTCTTTGATTTCCAAGGCATTCTTAGAAGATTGCGAACCACCCCCAAGCTTGAATTCATCCAAGCTATATTCTTTAATAAAGTTAACCCGATAGTACTCCTCAAAATTCTGAATTAGTTGCACGGAAGTCACTATCGGATTTTTATTAATACCATTTGAGCTCAACACTCGATCATTCTCATCATTCTCTTCCTTTTCCCAAACCTTGCTCCTCTTCTTTTCGACCTCATCATCATCTTCATCATCCGAACGATACTTCTTAAGATTTACTTTTTTAGCCATATGCAACTCTTTGCCATTTTCTAATATATTTGCCTCACATAACTTTTTACCTTCCTCCTCAAGATTTATTTTTGTATTGCTAGGTGAAGTTTCGCGAAGGCAATTGTTGACTAGATTGACAAGTTGTTCTATTCGAATCTCATTCTCTTTCCTTTGAATTTCCTAAACTCGTATTAATTCTTCAATTCTTTCCTTCAAATTCGATTTTTTCTCTTGCGGCGGTGGAGGTTGTTGATATGAGAATTCATACGACTGAGGTTGATATGAAAATTCGAAGGGGTATGATTGTTCTAGAGCAAAATATTAGGCTTGATCATTATTATGTCATAAGTAATTCAAATAATCCTGCCAACCCAGATGATAGTAGTATGGGTGTAATTATATTATTGTTGATTGTACGTATTCTGAACGGATTGGTTCCTAAGTACGTTAATTTTTCTTTCAAGCTCAGTAAAGTGTGCATTCCATTGGTCAGCTAATTCTACTATACTTGGTTGAATCATCGTCTCAAAATACCATTGATAATTAAATGCAGCCATCATAATTAAAAATAAATTAAAAAAATAAAAATAAAATTAACATTAACATTAAAATATACAAGTTTAAATTAAAACTAATTTAACTAAAATTAATATTGACAAAAATTATTAAATTAATTGCCCTGCAACGGTGCCAAAAACTTGTTGAGTATTTAATATGTGAATATATGTGTGTGCAAGTATACACGGTCAACAAGTAATATAATAGTAAGTAGAGTATCGTTCTCACAGAAAATTAAATAATAATAATTACCAAATACTAATTTTATATCAACTCAATTTTATCTAAACAAGCGTACTTAACTTATGAAATAAAATCTAATTAAAATTATCAACTAAATTAAATTAATGAGAATGATTAAATCAGGTTTTAAATATTTAATATCACAATTTTTTCAAATGTTTCATATAAATCTCTTCACTTTCTTTTTAATTATTTAATTATATAAAATTGTTAACCGAAAATTCTTTATAGTATTTATACGCATCTGCCAATGACATATAAACAAATTCTTCTAAATCTGACCCTAGGTAACAGAACTATAGAGGAACACTCTAATTAATTAAAAAATCATATTCTTATGTGAAATATGTTAATTAAAATAATAAGCTCATATTCTCTTTATAGCTACAAAAGATATATAGATATATTCCTATCTTATATACTAATTATATAAACTCTCTTAGATTTTATGAACAGATGTTATCATCTTCAGATCTAAATTTATACTCTCCATCTTTCAATTTTGTATAAATTAATTCCAATTAATTACTGCAGTTAATTAATTACATGAATACCCAAAATATGATAAACAATTCATATATAATCATTACTAATTAAAAAGAAAATAAATTAAATTAAATTATACATTGGGTTCAATTGAAGTCTTAATATAAAATTAATTCATAATTAAATAATAAACTATCTACAAATAATTTAACATCTCAAAATTACAAAAATAAAAGTATAATAAAAGAAATCAAATCTGTGTTGATATCCGTCTCTCTCTCGGATCACAATCTTCAATTCTCAAACTCCGCATTCAATTTTTGAATCCTTCACGTTAAATATTTATTTTTACTCTATTCTAATCTAATAATAATCTGCTTTAATCTATGTTAACATTTTGAAAATAAAAGCTGCATGGCGTATTTATAGTAATACAATAATAATCCTAAGCTAATGTGAAATTAAAATTCAATTTGGAATCAAATTAATCCAAAAAAACGTGAATAATCCCAATTCTTGAATTAACGTGCGAGCCAAACACTTTTTTACCGGGTTAACGCCCATCCGCGCGCAATGCGTGCATATAAATCTGCTCGGCCACAAAGCGACGTCGTATGACGCCTCACTCAGGTCATTAACGCTCGCGCATTGCGTGCAGTTCCTTCTCTTGCCCCAAACGACTTTAGTACTGTCGCCTGCTACCTGCTTCCATCTCAAGCTCCAGGCACGCCCAACGTAGTTCTAGTTAATTACAATATTGCCACCAATGCTTATTAATTACCACAATCTCATTCCTTTAGTTTTTTTCTATAAAATAAAATATAAATTAGATAAAAATAAATATAAATAATATAAAATACTAAATAATAATAATAATGCATAATAATAAATAAATAACCTAAAATCAATTAAAATCCTTAAAAACTAACAAATAATTAGGCCTAAAAATATATAATAAATATGTATAAATACCCATAATCAAATACCACTAAACTTAACTATTTGATTGCCCTCAAGCAAAACAAAAATAAAAACAAATACTCTACTAACTCAACAATTCAAGTAATGAATCAATATGAATTTTAACTTTGGCATCAAATATTTTTAAATAATAACTCAAAGAAAATTTTAAAATATGCAAGGCCCAAATTTTTTAACATATTTATTAATCTTACTTAGCTCAAGGCTTTTCGTGTGTGTGTGTGAATCCAAATGTATCACACTAGTTAAAACTCAAATAAATTCATGCAATTAAATGCCTCATAAAAGATCTTATACAATAAAGGAATTATAAAGCAAAATTCTAAAACTCACTTTTCACACCTTTCTGCTAATAAATAAGCAAAATATAACTAGAAGATCAAAAGGTTTCAACGCATTAAACATACTTGGATCATTATTTGTATTAACCATATAATTTCTCAAATATTTAACTAAAATAGGTGGTCATCCTTTTTTAGTTTTCTTTTCATTCTCTTTCTTTTCTTTCATATGTGAGTAGATTTTATACTCCATCTCCCCTACTTTCCATTACGAGTGTGTTTTACACATCATCTCATTTTTGCATATGTTTATGAGTGAGAGCATTTTACGCTCCATCTCAACTCATCACATTTTTCCACATTTCAATTTAACTTGAGAAACTCAATATTTAATAATTCTAGAAAAATCATCGACATCATCTCTCCAAAATTATAATCTGCCTAATATTTCGCTGTAAATTATGATCAAATAAGATATAGAGTTCATAAATATCTATCATAGGTAATTAACCACATAAACTTTCTCAAAGCTAAAACTAACTCAACACAAATCGATATGAGTACATAAAAAATTAAAAGGACCTCAAATAAAATAATACTCAACAATTAGCCAGAATTCAAACTATGCAAAATTTATCAATTTTTTATTAGTTATTAAATCAAAATTAAAATTTTATCATCGACAAAAAATTTAAATCCTAATGCTAATTTATTGCCCAAGAGACTCATCCTAAAAACTAAGTTACCCCATTTTCGTGGGAAATATGATTGCACTTAACATGTGCAATAAGCTTTTAAACTCCAAGGTTATCCGAAGTGGACAAGTTGTGTCTCATGAGGGTTTGCAGTGAATTTACTCACAAAATTTAAACTAAATAAAATCTTAAAAAATTATAAAAAAAATATTTCAAAATTTACCCACATTCCCCAAACTATAAACAGACATTATCCTCAATATATAAAATAAAGAAATTTAAGAACAAATGACTCTCCTGAATATGTAGTTTTTCTCCTTATCTGCTAAGCTTGAATTGCAAATAATAAACCTGAAACCAAATATATATATATATATATATATATATATATATATATATATATATATATATATATATATATATATATATATATTAAAACAAATAACTAAAATTAAAAATTAAAAAAGTAAATAAAATTAAAATTTACTACTAAGAAAATCTACTAATAATAAAAGTAAAAATTAAAACTAAAACTTGAGTTGCCTCATAATAAGCGCTTATTTTAAAGTCTCAGCTTGACAACTCCTTTTTTTCAATCAGGCTCAATCGCAAAAATTATTTTTTAATACCTTTTTTTTGTCTTTTCTTTGACTTCCAAGGTATTCTTAGAAGATTGTGAATCACCACCAAGCTTGAATTCATCCGAGCTATATCCTTTAATAAAGTCAACCCGATAGTACTCCTCAAAATTCTAAATTTGTTGCATGAAATGCACAATCGGATTTTTCTTAATACCATTCGAGCTCAACACTCGATCATCCTCATCATTTTCTTCCTCTTCCCAAACCTTGCTCCTCTTCTTTTCAACCTCATCATTATCTTCATCATACAAACGATACCTCTTAAGATTTACTTTTTTAACCATGTGTAACTCCTTGTCATTTTCTAATATATTTGCCTCACATAACTCTTTACCTTCCTCCTCAAGATTTATCTCTATATTGCTAGGTAAAGTTTTGCGAAGGCAATTGTTGACTAGATTGACAAGTTGTTCTATTCGAATCTCATTCTTTTTCCTTTGAATTTTCCAACCTCCTATTAATTCTTCAATTCTCTCCTTTCTCTTGCTGCGGTGGAGGTTGTTGATATGAGAATTCGTACAACTAAGGTTGATATGAAAATTCGAACGGGTATAATTGTTCTGGAGCAAAATATTGGGCTTTGTTATTATTATGCCATAAATAATTCAGATAATCCTGCAAACCTGGATGATAGTAGTCTGGCGTGTAATTATATTGCTGTTGATTGTAGGTATTCTGAACCGATTGGTTCCCAAGTGCATCAATTTTTCTTCCAGCCTCTGCAAACTGTGCATTCCATTAGTCAGCTAATTCTGCCACACTTGGTTGAATTATCGTCTCAAAAGACCATTAATAATTAAATACAACCATCGTACTTAAAAATAAATTTCAAAATTAAAATTAAAATTAAAATATACAAGTTTAAATTAAAACTAATTTGACTAAAATTAATATTGACAAAAAATATTAAATTAATTCCCCTGTAACGGCGCCAAAAACTTGTTGAGTATTTTATATGTGAATATATGCGTGTAAGTATACACAGTCAACAAGTAATATAATAGTAAGTAAAGTATCGTTCTCACAGAGAATTAAATAATAATAATTACCAAATAATAATTTTATATCAACTTAATTTTATTTAAACAATCACACTTAACTTATGAAATAAAATCTAATTAAAATTATCAACTAAATTAAACTGATGAAAATGATTAAATCAGGTTTTAAATATTTAAGATCATAATTTTTTCTAATATTTTATTTAAATCTCTTGACTTTCTTTTTAATTATATAAATATATAAAATTATTAACCGAGAATTCTTTATAGTATTTATACGCATCTACCAATGACATAAACAAATTCTTCTAAATCTGATCTTAGGCAACAGAACTAGAAAGGAACAATCTAATTAATTAAATCACTATATTCCTATGTGAAATATGTTAATTAGAATATTAAGCTCATATTCTCTTTATAGCTACAAAAAATATATAGATATATTCTTATCATATATACTAATCATATAAACTCTCTTAGATTTTATGAATAGATGCTATTATATTCAAATCTAAATTTATACTCCATCTTTCAATTTTGTATAAATTAATCCCAATTAATTACTACAGTTAATTAATTACATGAATGTCCAAAATATAATAAACAATTAATATATAATCATTACTAATTAAAAATAAATTAATTAAATTAAGTTACACATTGGGTTTAATTGCAATCTTAATATAAAATTAATTCATAATTAAATAATAAACTATCTACAAATAATTCAACATCTCAAAATTACACAAACAAAAGTAAAATAAAATAAATCAAATATGTGTTAAAATTCGTCTGTCTCTCGGATCACTCTTTTCAATTCCCAAGTTCCGCCTCCAATTCTTGAATCATTCACATTAAATATTTTCTTTTACTATATTCTAATCTAATAATAATCTTCTCTAATCTATGTTAATATTTTGAAAATAAAAGCTACATAGCGTATTTATAGGAATAAAATATTAATCCTAAGCTAATGTGGAATTAAAATCCAATTTGAAATCAAATTAATCCAAAAAACGCGAATAATCCTGGTTCTTGAATTAACGTGTCAGCCAAACACGCCCCTGACGTGCCTCTTTTGACCTGGTCAATGCCCGTCTACATAAGTATGCATCTGCTCGACCACGAAGTTACCTCGTATGTCGCCTCACTCAGCTCATTAATGTCAGCGCATTGCGCGCGATTCCTTCTCTTGCCTCAAACGACATAGTACTGCCGCCTGCTACCTGCTTCCATCTCAAGTTCCTGGCGCGCCCAACATAGTTCTAGTTAATTACAATATTGCCACCAACGTTGATTAATTACCACAATGTCATTCCTTTAGTTTTTCCTACAAAATAAAATAAAAATTAGATAAAAATAAAATAAAATAAAATAAAATACTAAATATAATAATAATGCATAATAATAAATAAATTACCTAAAATCAATTAAAATACTTAAAAACTAACAAATAATTAAGATAAATAGATATAAAAAGCCATTATCAGATGTCCTCTTATATTTTTAGTGCATGAGCTAAATCACTCATTTTGGTCCGTACATGCTAAAGGGACATTACTTCTGACATAATATTTTTGGGGAATTTCAGTTTAGACATGCCACCTGTGTTAATGGACAGACCTAAGAAGAGTTATTTGTTGAGGAGAGAACATCTTATCCTCTCTTATCTTTTATACGGGTTCCCCACTATGTTTTTCCTAACAAGTGTTGAGCGACTTGATTTTATACCCTTGGTTGGATTGAAAGGGACTAGTACATACCATCCATTGCCTGTCATACACCAATTTGACCAGATGTTGGGCCTATAATTCTTCGAGGGGCTAGCGACTTTCATTTATGTGTTGAATCTATTAAAGAGCCCGGTCTAAGGTAAATTTATGATTTATAAGACTAGAGGGTGTTAGTTCCCGTGGACACAATAATGATCTAGAAGGGGGGGGGGGGGGTTGAATGGATCATTAAAACTTTTTCCATTTATAAAGAAAGCATATTAGTTATAAATGATGGGATCAATTCAAGCACAACGGAATATACTTTTAAAGACCCCTTAAAGATATATGAGTCATTTCAATTTAGTGTGTTAATCTACAGTATAGGGGATAACAGATTTAGAAGTTATAGTGCAAAAGTGTAAAAGACATAAAGTAAATGACACAAGAGATTTAAGTGGTTCGTAGACTGAACAACTCCTACTCCACTCTTCTACTTTGATAAGTAGGAAATTCATTAAGGTTTAGTCTTTCGGACTAGGACACTCTTGCCCTCATCAAATCCAACCAACAGACTTGGTTTCTTCAGTCACATTAAGACTAGGACACTCTTGCCCTCATCAAAGCCAGTAACTTTGGGACTGTAGACTAAGCCAAGCAGACTTAGAATCTCTTGTACCCTTCGGTACTCAACAAGTCCAGCAGACTTGATTTCTTTAGTTCTCTATGTCGAGAAACTATGACCCTCATTAAGTCCAGCAGACTTGAGTTGTTTGTGTGTTGGGTTGTGCTGCTAAGTAGAACATTTGCTCTTCTTCATCTTTAGGTATTTATCAGCTGCTTGTGATCAACTTTTGAATGCTGCTGATATTTATCGCTGATGTTCTTCTTCTTTCTGTATTCAGCAACTATCCATGATCACCCAAAATGTACTGCTGAGTTCTTTCAATAAGCTTTTTGCTCAGCAGTTGTGTTGAACACTTAGCTTGTATTTCACACAGAATTCCATTATGTACTCTTCTTTTCTCAAAGTGTTCTTGGCTTCTTTGATCCTTCGATTCTTAGCTCATATGCCAGCCCTTCGGCATTTTTCGTTTTTCTTGGGTGAAGCTTCTCAACCTTTCGGTCGTGTATGTATTGTTCTTGCTTATTCACCACACTTTTTCTTTTTCCTGATTTGCTCTTTTTGTATATCTTTGAATTATCTTTCCGTTACAGATCTCCCTGATACAAATCTTCCTGTAGCAAATCTTTCTGTAGCAAATCCTTCCGTTGAAGCATGTTTAATTTCAGACTTCTTTATGAATACTTTATTCATTTAGTCAGAGTGTTAGTGCTCTGCAGATTCTGACTTGTTGACTTGTCTTCTTTAACCCTGGAGAGAGATGTCAGTCTTGGGTTCTTCCCAGTCTTCATAGAGTGGGCAGGTCTTTTGGTAGAATATGATCGTTGAGACACAGTCTACTGATTTCTTGAGCATGATGCATGATACTAGAAGTCTTTGCTCTGACACTCAGCACGCATAAGTCAGTATTCTGACATTTCTGACTTCTTCTATAGCAGATGCCATAGAAGTGTTGACGTGGATGTTTCTGAAGTAATTAACAACTCATTTTGAGATTACTGACTTAAGTGCTTAGATGTCTTCAATCCTTGTTGGCACTTAAGTACTCGACGATTAATCCAGTTGTAGCTTCTTGCTTCTGATCGTTGAGTCATCTGCTGGTTCTACTATGTAGCTCTACGAACTTGTCTGTCATAGGCTTCTGTGTAGATCAGAGAGTGATTGACTTTACTAACTCTACGATTTTATCCGAGTCTTGCGGTCCTGACGATATACTTCTCATGCTTCGTGATCTTCATTGTGCTTTATGTATATAGAGCATAAGTCTATGATCTGGTTTAAGCTTTAACAGATGATTTCTTATCATAGAGGATTGCTCTATGAACTTCAGGCTTGCTCGAACTGCTTGGTTCTATATGTCATGGAGGACTGCTCTATGAACCTTCAGGTGCCAGATCTTTATTGTAGAGGACTGCTCTACGAACTTTTACTTGCATTTTCTGCTGTATAATCAAAGGTTGTTTATGACAGGTAGCATTTGAATATCTTCAGCTTGATTTCTTTGAACGTGTACATCTGAACTTGCTTTATCATTTTACGACTTAGCTTTGCAAAATTTCGATCTGACTTGTGGTGGAAGTCGTAGTGCAATCGTAGAGTTATGATTTGAACTGCTCTACGATCTCAGTCCAGACTAGATGCTGTAGATGTGCGAGATCTTCATTCAGTTTGTTTAACAGCTCAAGGATAGCCTACTGAATAATCTTTATGAGGATTGCTGTCATGATTCTGAATACTCATGTAAAGGTTGCTCTTTGACTCTGCTTGGTTCGTAGACAAGATTAGGAGAATCGTAGAGTGACTGTCTATATGGACTCTACGATCCCGAGAGTTAGCCCTACGATGCTGAGACAACTCTACGATCTGCCGAGAGGACTCTTCAATTTTCCGAGCCTTATTCTGCATTTACCAGGCAGACTCTACGATCTTCCTAGGAGACTCTACGATCTTCCTTTAAGTGATTTCATAAGACTTCTATCTGAATGACACTTCACTTCTCAAACAGTCTTTGCTGATGGAGTTGGTGCTTGGATCTTCTATTTGCTTGTCGGTCATTCAGGGTCTTCATACTGATGATCTTTAAGTAGATACTCTATGATTCTGCTTTGGAAATGTGAGCGTATGACTGGCTATGCTGATGGCTTGCAGACTCTACGATCGTGAGTGTAGTCTGCAATTCTTGCTTTAACTATCTTGCCAGACTGTTGTTCTTTTCGGTCGATCAGGCCTATCTATTATAATTTAAGATCAACCTAACAAGTTTGATCTTTTGATATATATAGTCCTTGTACATAGTGATCTTTTGAAGGACTGTACAATGCTATTATCTTATATGAGATCAACTTAACAAATTTGACCTCGTCAATCTAAGTCCTTAGAACATAATGTTTATTAACTATTAAGGACTTTACATCTTTCATTAATGCAAACATATTTGCATATTGATTCATTTATCTTTTAAAACACATCATCAAATCTTATAATAGAGAAATAACATTCACAATAATATTCCAAATATCTCCCCCTATTTGACGATGACAAAACAACACTACTAGATGCTTATGCATTTGATGAATGAATCTTAAGATACAGTGAACTACTGTATTAGTAGAACAGAAAATGTGAATGTCATTGATGAAAGCTTAAATACAGATTACACAATATCCTAAATACTGGATCCAGATTATACTAGTTCAGTTTGAGATGTACCTTCCTTTGTACTTGTAAGTCTTCTACATGATTTTCATGTTGTTGTTTCTCATGACTTCATGTCTCCCCCTCAGCTGAAGACTCCTGGCTCATGTCTTCTTCTGGCTCCCCCTCAGTTCTTGCTTTCATGGCTTTATCTCCTTGTCCTCTTTTCTGCTTCTTCTTGCTCTTCCCCTTCAGCTTCATTCGTCTCTACTTGATCCTCTTTCTCTTTTTCTCCCCCTTTTTGTCATCAATTATCTGGGAGAGCTGCTTGATATTTACCATGAGCTGCTCGATCAGGTAGGATGTGTTCCCAACTTCAATCTTAACGTCCTGCTGAGTGAGCTCAATAGTCTGAGACAGAGATTGGTTTAAATTTTCTATTTTCTCAGAAAGAGATGCAATAGATTTTTCATTGTTCTTTCGAAGTTTCAGGATTTCTTTCTGTTGATTTTCTAAGGACTTCTGATATGTCTGATCTTGTTGAAGGAGCTTGAAAGATATGTCTAAAAAGGATGCTTGCATTTCCTTGTGGAATTCTTCTGCTCCAGAGATAGCCTTTGCTGTAGTAGAAGTCTTGAAGATGTTCTCAAGAGCAGTGATTGTATCAAAGAAATCATTGTTCGATGAAGAAGGAACATCAGCGGGTATGTTAGTGGGAATACTTGGCAGAGACTGGTTTGTTGCAGTCGTAAAGTCAGGATGCTTTACGACTATTAACTCCACGAGTCTATTTTTCTTCTGACCTTCATCTTGATTTACCAACAGTAAATAAGGAATGAATATACTTTCTGCAGGGCGATAGACTTTGTAATGTTGACGATGTTTGATCAGCAGATTTGGAAAGGATTGAACTCTCAGGAAGTTTTGAGAAACCAACTTTAGATTGGGAAAGTATGAATAACACCAACTGATGAAGCTCGTATCTCTGAAATAGATAGCTTTTAACCATGGCATCCAAGGGTAGAACCTTCTTAACTCCTGACCCTTATGGTCATATAAAACTGTAGTTCGATCGAGCTCAATGTCTTGAAACTTGCTCAGTAAATCTTCCATGGTTATTGAAGCTACTTTGACTTGACCATTGCCGTGATCAATCCATTTGTTTGGCAACATAGCCCCTGGCTTTTCAACTGCTTCCAGTATAATCCTCCTTCGAATACTTGATGATGAGGCTGCAGGAACATGATGATCAAGACTTTCTGACTCAGCATTTTCAGAGCTCGAGTCTTTTTGAGCTCTATATTCGAATGTTGCTTCCTTTCCTTTACCTTTGTCAGAGTCTTTAGCTTTAGAAACTGATTCCTTTGAAGCTTTGACCGGTTCAGCAGCCGTATCTTCTAACTGTTCTTTATTTCTCAATGTTTCACTAACATCGTCTTCTCTTAATTCAGCAACTATTTCTTCAGTAAACATTTCTTCACTTCCAGATTTTAACTCACTTGGAGTCATATCTTCTTCAACAGGTACCTCCTCACTTTCATCACTGAGATCAATGAAGTTAGGCGAAACATCTCCTGCATTTTTATTCCCTGGGAATTTCATCATTTGTTGAAGACGAGCGCTTTGTCTTTTTGCTGGCTTGATCTTCTCAGCTTTCTTGAGGGATGATTTTGGTGGAATGAATCCAAATGATAGAGACTTGTCAGATGAATCATCTTTACTTGAACATGCTTTCCTTTTTCCTTTGCTTTCCTTTGAATCTTTCTTGCTACTGCTAGTCATTCTTAACCTTTTATTTTCCATGGGATTCTTCTTCCAGTTGTCAAACAGTTTATGAGACAAAACCTTTTGGACATTCAAAGCCTCTCCCTCATCATCCCTAATTTTATTTTGCAGTTTCCGCTTCAGGATGATGCTCAAGAATCTTCCATAGAATAGTTTTGTGATTGGTTTCCCTGGAGCCTTTATTTTCTCAATCTCCTTGACTAACCAGTCATATAGCATCGCACCAAAGTTTATGTTCTTTTTCATGACAATGGCAGACATGATTCTTAGTTGAGGATCACTTATAGTGTCATGAGCGGTGTCTTTGCATAAGATACATTTGCCTACTATCTCTGCCAGGAACTCGAACTCTTCTGGAAACTCCTTTTTCTTCATACCCTTGAGTTGTGGATTCTTCACATTCCCCATCAAACTCATTCCTTCAACTGTATCTATTTTTTCGAGAGATGATGAATCTTTAATGGTGATTCCCAGACATTTGTTGATTTCGGTATCATCTATCTTAAGTTTTTCTCCTCTAACTTTTGAAACCAACTCATCATCGTTTACTAATGCGTTCTGATAGAACTCTTTTACCAGAACAGAGTAGACCTTGGTATTTTCTCCCAAACATTCTGAGAACCCAGCTTCCTGCACTATTGTAAGAATATCCTTGAATTTCTTTTCAGAGGACTCAAACTTATCAAAGTCGAGTTGGATGCCGGAAACAACTTGACAGTTTTCCATATCAATGATTTTGTAAATTGGGTGTTTGGTCAAATGAAGGTTTCAGTGAGTAACTGGGGTGAGATGTATATAGATTTCTGGTGCCTTTTGTGTATAGGATTTGAAGAGTTTCTGGGTTTCAACAATGGTTTTGGTACAGGATGAGTTTATACGGTTTAGAGAAATGGAAACTGATAACTGATGGGAAAGGACAATCGTCAATTTGAAATTTCTTTGCTTATATCAGTTCCCTCGTAAGTTTGTAGAAGACACGTGTCGGATATTCATTTGCAGGACGTGGTCTTTATTTTTGCATTTATCATAACTGATGCATAACTAACCCACTTGAGTTTGGAGAGCGTGAACATTACTTCCCTGTTCGACAGACACCTTGATCAGTTCGTAGAATGACTTGCTTTTCACTCTACGATTATAAAAAAAAAAAAACTTTGGTCAATATCGAATTCTGATGATTGATATTTCTTTACCCAGTTCTCTTCTTCTGATCAAATGGCAGGTGGATCATTCCTTGATGAAAGTCGACTTTGGTTTGAGAAAATTTCTTTTTCCTTTTACATCGGGAGCTCAGAAGGAAAACAGGTGATGTAGCATTCAGTCTTTTAACAGAGTTAAGGAATCTCAGAGAGGGCATGCCTCTTAGTCTGAAACTTAGGGCTTGGTTTGTCTCTGAGGCGCTTTATCTGAGGAAAGACTACTTTGGTATGGAAGAGGGAATGTTAATCTCTGTATGACATGAACTGTGAGCAGGTAATTGGCTGTAATAGGTTCAAGGGAAGGATGGTTTATGGGGAGTGTGGTTGTAAACACATTTTGTTCTACGATCTAGTTGTTGATCATAGTGACTCTAAAATTTGGAGCAATATGACTGATCTGGTTTTCAATCGTAGAGTTTAGAGACTCTACGATTTGGGGATGAAGGTTTAATGGGTTTTGATAACTTCTTTACTTGTTTCTGATTATTGCTCCCCTATGGTCAATGCTTTCATTTCTGAGGTAGATGGTCTTCTAGTGAACATCCATTTTTGGTTAGTAGAGTACCTTCCTTAGTACTGTCTGCTCTACGATTCTCTGACTGGTGCTGCGATCGTAGAGTTGGTCTGACCTTGTTAGGCTTTGCCCTGTGTATTGCTAAGCTTGATGTAATGTTTCCCCCCCCCCCCCACACCTGTTACTGCCACCTTATGATTGGATTCTCCATCAATGAATTATGAATTTTTCTCTTCAAAATTTGGCTTTTTTAAAATCTCTTTTTCTGACATTATGATCGTAGGCTTTGCATTCTCAGCTTTCTATGATAGTAGAGTTGACTCGCATTTTAAAGAGAACCTTGTCCTTGCATTCCTCTTTAAGTGGTCTTTGGATCAGTCAAGACACCTGCAGGTTAAATTTTCTAATTTGGTACCCACACTTATTTGGGTCCTGAGAGGTTAGTAATTTTAAGTACCTAACATTATTATATTTTGAAATCTCAGTGTGCATAGTAGTGAATTAATGATGACAGTTATTTTATGCTAAATGAGTATGTGTGTGAGAGGTTTAAGATTGATAAACCATTTTCATGAAGTACTGAGTTTTTGAACTTTAGTAGAGTGATAATCAGTTCTATGTATTGTGCTTCAATGGCTCGTAGAGTTGATCAGTCTCTACGATCCTTCAGAGTACAATAATAGATATAACCATACTCTACGATTTATCAAGAACTCAGATTATTGACAAATGAGTCGAAAGCAAAATTCGAAAGAAGATTAAGGTAGGATAAATACCACTCATTGCTGCGTCTTTGGATTTTGAGAAAAACAGACTGAATTTTGCTAATGATAATTCTTTGAGATTTCCTCAAACATAGAGAAGGTTAAAATCAATCTCAAAACTAATTTTTCTTTATCAATTGAAAGAACTCTCACATGAGTACAAATAATATTTAATAAATGATATGACATGGTTTAACGAGAGTATTTTAGGAGGATAATGATTCCTTTACAAGATCCTTAGAAATGAGGATAAATAATATAAATAACTTTGTTATGCAATACAATAATTGATAATTTCAGTACTTGGAGGAGATAGAATAAAATACCTCACTGTTGTCAATCACTTGACAAACAGTGGTTCTGATATTTGATGAATCATAGCTGTTATTGCAATGATTTGCAGTCCTTCCGGTTTTTATTTGAGACACCATAAATTTCTTCATATAGCTGCATAAACTGATGCATCGACCAAAACCTTTGTGCTGTGGACAGAATACTTTATTCCTGGATAACCTGGATTTTTAACCTCAGGTTCAGGTTGTTGAGAAAGGCAATGACACACATAGTTGAGAAGTCCATAGATTTAATCGTTTTGACGGTTGATGAATGAGTGAGTGTCCTAGTTCATTATTTATAGAGCTTCTCAATCACTTTTAGATTATGGATTCCTTTTAAATGGAGAGATTCATAACTCTTGCTGCATCTGTGTTCTTCCTCCATTACCCTACTGATTTCCCTTAGCTCAATTTGTCTGAAGAAGATCATTCTTTTAAGCACATAGTTAAGCGTGGATGGCCTTAGGCAGCTTCTTCATTGGATTCCCTGTACAAATAATTTTCAACTTATGAGATTAAATTCATTTTATCTTTTATACCCAATACCGAGATTTAACACTAATCTAAATTTGTGTCATGGATCAACTCAAAGCGTAGGCTTTAACATATTTGTGAGAACCTGCTCTGATACCAAGTGTTAGTTCTCGTGGACACAATAATGATCTAGAAGGGGGGGGGGGGGGTTAAATGGATCATTAAAACTTTTTCCATTTATAAAGAAAGCATATTAGTTATAAATGATGGGATCAATTCAAGCACAACGGAATATACTTTTAAAAACCCCTTAAAGATATATGAGTCATTTCAATTTAGTGTGTTAATCTACAGTATGGGTGATAACAGATTTAGCAGTTATAGTGCAAAAGTGTAAAAGACATAAAGTAAATGACACAAGACATTTAAGTGGTTCGGAGACTGAACAACTCCTACTCCACTCTTCTACTTTGACAAGTAGGAAATTCATTAAGGTTTAGTCCTCCGGACTAGGACACTCTTGCCCTTATCAAATCCAACAGACTTGGTTTCTTCAGTCACATTAAGACTAGGACACTTTTGCCCTCATCAAAGCCAGCAGCTTTGGGACTGTAGACTAGGCCAAGAAGACTTAGAATCTCTTGTACCCTTTGGTACTCAACAAGTCCAGCAGACTTGATTTCTTTAGTTCTCTATGTCGAGAAACTATGACCCTCATTAAATCCAGCAGACTTGAGTTGTTTGTGTGTTGGGTTGTGCTGCTAAGTAGAACATTTGCTCTTCTTCATCTTTAGGTACTTATCAGCTGCTTGTGATCAACCTTTGAATGCTGCTGATATTTATCGTTGATGTTCTTCTTCTTTCTATAGTCAGCAACTACCCATGATCACTCGAAATGTACTGCTGAGTTCTTTCAATAAGTTTTTTGCTTAGCAGTTGTGTTGAACACTTAGCTTGTATTTCACACATAATTCCATTTTGTACTCTTCTTTTCTCAAAGTGTTCTTGGCTTCTTTGATCCTTCGATTCTTAGCTCATATGCCAGCCCTTCGGCATTTTTCGTTTTTCTTGGGTGAAGCTTCTCAACCTTTTGGTCGTGTATGTATTGTTCTTGCTTATTCACCACACTTTTTCTTTTTCCTGATTTGCCCTTTTTGTAGATCTTTGAATTATCTTTCCGTTACAGATCTCCCTGATACAAATCTTCCTGTAGCAAATCTTTCTGTAGCAAATCCTTCCGTTGAAGCATGTTTAGTTTCAGACTTCTTTATGAATACTTTATTCATTTAGTCAGAGTGTTAGTGCTCTGCAGATTCTGACTTGTTGACTTGTCTTCTTTAACCCTGGAGAGAGATGTCAGTCTTGGGTTCTACCCAGTCTTCATAGAGTGGACAGGTCTTTTGGTAGAATATGATCGTTGAGACACAGTCTACTGATTTCTTGAGCATGATGCATGATACTAGAAGTCTTTGCTCGACACTCAGCACGCATAAGTCAGTATTCTGACATTTCTGACTTCTTCTATAGCAGATGCCATAGAAGTGTTGACGTGGATGTTTCTGAAGTAATTAACAACTCATTTTGAGATTACTGACTTAAGTGCTTAGATGTCTTCAATCCTTGTTGGCACTTAAGTACTCGACGATTAATCCAGTTGTAGCTTCTTGCTTCTGATCGTTGAGTCATCTGCTGGTTCTACTATGTAGCTCTACGAACTTGTCTGTCGTAGGCTTCTGTATAGATCAGAGAGTGATTGACTTTACTAACTCTACGATTTTATCCGAGCCTTGCGGTCCTGACGATATGCTTCTCATGCTTCTTGATCTTCATTGTGCTTTATGTATATAGAGCATAAGTCTATGATCTGGTTTAAGCTTTAACAGATGATTTCTTATCATAGAGGATTGCTCTATGAACTTCAGGCTTGCTCGAACTGCTTGGTTCTATATGTCATGGAGGACTGCTCTATGAACCTTCAGGTGCCAGATCTTTATTGTAGAGGACTGCTCTACGAACTTTTAGTTGCATTTTCTGCTGTATAATCAAATGTTGTTTATGACAGGTAGCATTTGAATATCTTCAGCTTGATTGCTTTGAACGTTGTACATCTGAACTTGCTTTATCATTTTACGACTTAGCTTTGCAAAATTTCAATCTGACTTGTGGTGTAAGTCGTAGTGCAATCGTAGAGTTATGATTTGAACAGCTCTACGATCTCAGTCCAGACTAGATGCTGTAGATGTACGAGATCTTCATTCAGTTTGTTTAACAACTCAAGGACAGCCTACTGAATAATCTTTATGAGGATTGCTGTCATGATTCTGAATACTCATGTAAAGGTTGCTCTTTGACTCTGCTTGGTTCGTAGACAAGATTAGGAGAATCGTAGACTGGCTGTCTATATGGACTCTACGATCCCGAGAGTTAGCCCTACGATGCTGAGACAACTCTACGATCTGCCGAGAGGACTCTTCAATTTTTCGAGCCTTATTCTGCGTTTACCAGGCAGACTCTACGATCTTCCTAGGAGACTCTACGATCTTCCTTTGAGTGATTTCATAAGACTTCTATCTGAATGACACTTCACTTCTCAATCAGTCTTTGCTGATGGAGTTGGTGCTTGGATCTTTTGTTTGCTTGCCGGTCATTCAGGGTCTTCATACTGATGATCTTTAAGTAGACACTCTATGATTTTGCTTTGGAAATGTGAGCGTATGACTGGCTATGCTGATGGCTTGCAGACTCTACGATCGTGAGTGTAGTCTGCGATTCTTGCTTTAACTCTCTTGCCAGACTGTTGTTCTTCTCGGTCGATCAGGCCTATCTATTACAATTTAAGATCAACCTAACAAGTTTGATCTTTCTATATATATAGTCCTTGTACATAGTGATCTTTTGAAGGACTGTACAATGTTATTATCTCATATGAGATCAACTTAACAAATTGGACCTCGTCAATCTAAGTCCTTAGAACATAATGTTTATTAACTATTAAGGACTTTACATCTTTCATTAATGCAGACATATTTGCATATTGATTCATTTATCTTTTAAAACACATCATCAAATCTTATAATAGAGAAATAACATTCACATGCATATTCCAAATAGAAGGTCTTTTCACAGTTTGATGTTGTTGATCCCAAATAGGCCTTTGAGAATTAAGCTTGTTAGATGCTGAGACAACCCAATCTGTGGGTTCATGGAGCTCATCTCCCCCTCCTTAGCTTTTTGACTTAATGAAGTGATCGGTGTTGAACCTCTCGCATGTCCTTCCACCTCAGCACCTCTTGTGTCTCATTTGGCTGCTCGTATTACTAATCTAGATGGGCGTCTAGCTACTATGACCACTAAAAAGGATGCAACTATAGTGGAGAGAAACGAAACCATAGCTAATAAGGATGAGGTCACGGTTGACCAGTATACCCTCTTGTCTACATTGATTCGAATGGTATATAGTAGTTATAGGTTCCTAATAGACATGGATAGTGACATGCGGTTGGCAGCTCTATTGATGAGGAGGGCAACAGATGTTGAATGCAGGTGATAAGGACATGGCATGGGCTAACTCAAACAAGACCAAAGGAGTATAGGGAAATCCAATTCAAGTGCCAGTTGGACCAATTACAAAGGCTAGAACTAAAAGGTTCAAGCAAGACCTCAAGGGATTGATCCAAGATGTTTGGCCTGAAGCTAACTCAAGGAGACCCAAGGAGGAGGCTAAGGAGCATGAGACACACATTTGGATCAGTTTGATACAAGCCTAATTTAGGAATTAGAGAAGATTTTGTTTCCTAAAATAATTGGCAGATTATACTGTATTTTGTTTCATTTTGTTTTAGGAAATTTAGCATGATTCTAGGGGAGGTTATGATTTATTTTGATTGCAATTCTAGAGACTTCTACTAAGGTAAAATTAGGGTTACACTTTTAGGGGTTTTATTACCATAATTAAGTCCTTGTACTAGGATAAATAGGCCTTAAGGGTTTTATTCACTCATTGAATTAATAATACTTCTTCATTTTAAATTACTTAAGAGTATTCTATCTTTATTCTTTTCAAGAACTCTTGATCTTATTGATGTGTCCGTGGCAATGAATTTGACTTATCACGCATCAATCCATATATGTTTGTTGCGCCTTCTACTATACATCAATCGTTGATTGTACTAAGGTTGCAACATCAATCATCATTCATACCTTCAAGCCTACAACTATTAAAGTCATCTAACGCCGACATTTCATCCAACTCGAAGCCATACACTATCAAAACCATCAAGTCTGAACCACTAAAGCCAAAAAAATTCATTAGCCTAACAAGTTTTCCCGAAAATTTAAAGGCATACGAGAAGCAAAACCATAAAAATTCCGCTAGCCTAACAAGTTTTCCCGAAAATTTGAAGGCATACAAGAAGCAGGCCAATCTGAATTCAACAATATACCAAGCCAACCGATGCAATAAATCTGAGAAGCAAGAAAAGGTGTTCAACCCGAGTACATCAAGGTCGCCTAAATACTTTCAATTTAGATTGTTCTTATTAAGCTCTTGACTGGCTGTAATAGATTACACTGATTAGTAATTAGTTCAAAAAAAGAACATAAAAGAAGAATACTTGAGAGGGAAAAGGTAAGAAAGATGGAAAAAGCCATTTGAGTGTATTCACGAGCGTTAAGTGAAACATTATTTGTGTGACGTACGGGAGTAGTAAGATTTTTTTTTACTAACCTTTGTTTTGCAGCAAAATATGTCTAACACAAAGGATAAAGGAATCTTTGGAGAAATATCGACAGAGGGGGTTACAAAATTCAACATGGAGGCCATGATGGGAGAGTTTACAAGGAGGTTGAACCTGGTAGTAGAACAAATGAATGAACGCATTGATCAGATGAGTGTTACATGAGGAGAACAGTCTCAAAACACTACTGGAGTGCATAGAGGGGGAATAATGCAGCTTAGGGGAGCTGGGATAGAGGACGATAAGTACTATGGAGGTGGGTCAATGAGGAGGAGGATCATGATCCAGACATGGGCCCGGGATATATAGAGGATGAGGTAGGGCTGATGTGGAGGAGGAGAGTGACCCAATGAGGTATGGAGGAAGGATTAAAGGAAATACAGACAGGGAAGATAATAGCTTAGACAGCATTACGCTAGTTCCTAATGACACGAAAGATATCTAGAAGGGGGGTTGAATAGATAGTTTAAAACTTTTTCTTTGCTTAGATTTAAGAAAGAATAAATTATTAATCAAATAGTTTAGCATAGCAGAATATGATTTAGTTACCCCTTCTTAATATGTTAATGCAATAATTCAACAACCAGTTATATAGCAGTTATAGAAATTAATAAACGCAAGATGAAAGACACCAGTTTTTAAGTGGTTTAGAGTTCACAAGACTCCTACTCCATTGTTCTGCTCCTTGAGCAGCAAATCCACTAAGGATACTTTTACAATTTTCGAATTACTAAGATTCCTTCAAGACCAGCAGTCTTGAAACTTTAGTTCACTAAGAACTCTACAAGTCCAGCAGACTTGGATACTCTAGTTCACTAAGAACTCTTCTTGAGTAGTGTAGATTTGGGTGTGCTACTAAGTTACGTTTAACATAAGTTTCTGAATAACTTAGTAGCGATGCAAGATGCTTTTGCTTCTTTTTCAATTCTTGAGTATGTTTTTTCTTTCTTAGTATATTTTCTTGTGTATTGAATCTTGGTTTCTCATGTAGAAGCTTCATATTTCTTCTTCGTTTGAAATCTGCCATTTTCTTCAATTTCTGTCTGTTACCTCACAATGAAGAGCTGCTGAATATTATATTCATTTAGCTCATTAATGCTCTGACGAGGTATTAATTGACCTACAAATACTGTCCAAAAAGGTTTCCTTTTTCCTTGGGACAAGGCATGACAGTTGTAGTTTCTACCAACTTTCATAGAGGCATTTGGTCTTCCATAGAAATATGGCTGATATGACACAATCTTTTGACTTTTACTACTTTGAAAGTCTTCTCTCTGTTGCATAGCACGCTTTGGTCAGTCCTCTGACTTTTCTGACTTTAGGCTCTTGGCAAATGTTTATCAGACACATTGAGGCATATTGTTCTTCTCAACGAAGTTGCTTCTTGTTAGTTCCCGTGGACACAAAAGTGATCTAGAAGGGGGGGATTGAATAGATCCTTTAAAACAATTTCTTCGAAAGTATATTAGTTATGGTTAATAGAATCAATTCAAGCACACCGTAATATACTTTAAGAACCCCTTCAAAGATATATGCATGATTTCAAATCATTATTTTAATCTATGGTATGGGTAATAGCAAATATAGCAGTTAGAGTGCATAATGCAAAGACGTAAAGTAGATGACTCAAGATATTTAAGTGGTTCGAAACTGAATAACTCCTACTCCACTCTTCTACTTCGACGAGTAGGAAATTCACTAATTTAGTCACTAAGACAAGGACATTCTGCCCTCCACAAGTCCAGCAGACTTGAGTTATTTTTAGCCACTTAGGCAAGGATCCTTTGACCCTCCTCAAGTCCCGCAGACATGAGTTATTTTTAGCCACTTAGGCAAGGATTCTTTGACCCTCCTCAAGTCCCGCAGATAAAAGTTATTTTGTCAATTAAGACAAGGATCCTCTGATCCCCTCTAGTGTGTTGATTACTTGTTGGATTATGCTGCTAAGTTGAACTTTGATCTTCTTTATCTTCTGGTACTTAGCAGCTGCTTGTGATCAGTTTCTAGATGCTGCTGATGTTTGTTGTTGATGCTCTTTTCCTTTTTGTGATAATCTGCAGTTACCCTTGATCACTTTTGATGTCCTGCTGAGTTCTTCAGATGAGCTTTGTGCTCAGCAGTCCCTTAGAACACTTAGCTATCCTGAATACAGAGTCTCATTCTGTTCTTCTTTTGCTCAAGGTGTTCTTAGCTTTTTTGGTCATTTCACTCTTAGCTCATATGCCAGCTCTTCGGCATTTTTAGTTTTGGTGAAGCTTTTCAATAGATTAGGTCGTGTATATTGTTATTGCTCTCACTCCTCTCTTTTTTCCAGATATGCTCTTTTGTAGATTTTGAATGATCTTCCCGTTGCAGATCTATCTGTTGCAAATCTTCCCGTTAGAGCCTGTTTAGTTGCAGACTTATTAATTCAAAGTGTTTAATGCTTTACTGTTTCTGACTTGTTGACTTGTCTTCTTTATTTCCAGAGAGATGTGTCAGCCCTAGGTTCTTCCTAACCTTCTTTATAGAGTGGATAGGACGTTTAGAGGATATGACAGTCTTCAGATTTCTTGAGCCTGATGCATGACACTAGAAGTCTTTGCTCTGACACTCAGCACGAATAAGTCAGTATTCTGGCATTTCTGACTTCTACTATAGCAGATGCTTTATATGTGTTGATATAGATGTTTCTGAAGTAATCAACCACTCATCTTGAGACTACTAGCTTAAGTGCTTTAACATCTTCAATCCTTGTTAGCACTTAAGCACTCTACGATCAATTCAGTTGTAGCATTTTATTTCTGATCGTTGAGTCATCTGCTGGCTCTGCTATGTAGCTCTATGATCTTGCTTGACGTAGGCTTCTTTGAATATCCTATAGTGGTTGACTGTACTAACTCTACGATCTTATCTGGGCCTTGCTGTTCTGATGATATGCTTCTCATGCTCCGTGATCTTCATTAAGCTTTATGTACATAGAGCATTGACTTATGATCTGGTTTAAGCTTTAGCAGGTGCTTTCTTTATCATAGAGGACTGCTCTATGAACTTCAGGTTTGCTCGAACTGCATGATTCATAAGTTATAGAGGACTGCTCTACGATTTCCAGTTGCTAGGTCTGCTTGGCCTATATGTCATAGAGGGCTGCTCTACGATCTTCAGGTGCCAGATCTTCTATCATTAATGACTGCTTTACGAGCTTCAGTTGTCAGATCTTTTATTGTTGAGGACTGCTCTACGAACTTCAATTTCATTATCTGCTGAATATTCAAAGGTTGTTTATGGCAGGTAGCGTTTGAATATCTTCAGCTCAACTCAACGATTGCTTGAACGTTGTACTCCTAAGCTTGCTTTTTCACTCTACGACTTAGTTTTGCTCCTTTACGATCTTCCTTATGGTGTGAGTCGTAGTGCAACCGTAGAGTTATGGTTTGAACTGCTCTACGATCTCTGTTAAGACTAGATGCTTTAGATGTACTCAAAGATCTTCATTCAGTTTGCTTGACAGCTCAAGGACAGCCTTCTGAATGATCTTTATGAGGATCGTTGTCATGACTCTGAATGCTCATGTAGAGGTTGCTCTTTGAACCTTCTTGGTTCGTAGACTGGATTATGAGAATCGTAGAGTGATTGACTGTATTGACTCTACGATCCCGAGAGTTAGCTCTACGATGCTGAGACAACTCTACGATCTTCCGTGAGGACTCTTGAATCTGCCGAGCTTTATTCTATGTTTGCCTGAAAGACTCTACGATCTTCCTAGAAGACTCTACGATCTTCCTAGAAGACTCTACGATCTTCCTTTGAGTGATTTCATAAGACTTCTTTCAGAATGACTCTTCACTTCTCAATTAGTCTTTGCCGATAGAGTTGGTGCTTGGATCTTCTGTTTGCTTGCCGGTCATTCAGGGACTTCATACTGATAATCTTTAGGTAGACAGCTCTATGATACTGCTTTGAAAATGTAAGCGTATGACTGGCTATGTTGATGACTTGCAAACTTTACAATCGTGAGTGTAGTCTACGATTCTTGCTATGACTCTCTTGCCAGACTACTGTTCTTCTCGATCGATCAAGCCTATCTATTATAACGTAAGATCAGCCTAACAAGTTTGATCTTTCTATTCATAGTCCTTGTACATTATGATCTTTTGAAGGACTGTACAACACTATTTATCCATATCAGATCATCCTAATAATTTTGATCTTATCTGTAATGACCCGAAAATTCATAAGGCTAATTAGTATGGTCTTAGGTAATTGATGTGATTTAAGGCTACGCTAATCCTGGGAAGAGGAAGTAGTGGATAATCGATTTGTGGAAATTTTAAGCTTTTGAGGATTCGAGCGAAATTTGAGGTTTAGATATAAAGCTAACCCTGGTAAAGTGATGGGCGATCACTGGAAAATGAATTTGAATTCTGTCATGATTGGACTATGATAATAATTATAAAACAATAAGTAAAGTGATGCCTAGAACAAGATAATCGATGTGATTTGTCGGATAGGCATGGGGTTGTAAAGAGTTGGAAATGAAACAAACTCTGATATTTTATTGGTAATAGAAATTCCAAGGATGAAATCATTTGTAAGGATTGAGTCTAAAACTTAATCTGAGGAAAATAATTTTTGGGAGTTTAAAACCTAGAATTGGTTGAAGGGTATATGATAAAGTATACACTAAGTTAAGTATCTATATAGTATATAGGTGTAGAAACCATGATGAGGAAGAATTACCCTCATATTTTTTTTAGTTACCTTATATTGAAATTTCGGGGACGAAATTATTATAAGGGGGGAAGAATGTAGCGACCCGAAATATTTTAATATAGAAAAATGGAATTATTGGATGTAATTGTAAATTTCTGAGGGATTAAATTAAATCATTATATGATGGCCTGGTTTATTTAATTATGTGTTGAAGTAATTAAAGGAATTTAAGGAAGGTTCAATTAATGGGTTAATTAAATTAATGGACCAACCTAGGTGGTATAGTATCAAAGTGTGATAGGGTAAATGAGCTATGTGATATTTAATTAAATAGCTAGCAAGTTAAGTTGGATGTGCAAATTAATTAATATGGTTATTAATTAATGAGATTTCGTAAACATTAATAATGTTATATTTATTTCCATTTGGAAAGTTATTGATAGTGGGGGTATTAATAGTTTATATTTCCGCTAGGAATTTAATTTGGGCAACCCAAAGCTTAGTTGCAATATAAGTAACAATTGGGCCACCAATTGTTTAATTAACAAAACAAATAGCGGCTCAGCCCAAGAGTAATAACATAACCCGGTGGAAAAAGTAAGAGTGCCACTCCTTTAGGGACAAAACCTCAGAAAAAGCAGAGCACGCGCAGTTTGTGCAAAGCTCAAGGACACAGTGCTGAGAAAAGAAGGAACAAGTCAGGCATAGGGGAGGCTATAGGGTCCAACTCCTCAGAGTTGTCTAAGGCTGAGAGAGTGTTGTATAACCTCAGTCATTCCCTCATTTCCCCTTCGCGTTCATTTAGGCTAAGAGAGATATTGAGCTTGAGAAGTAAATGCAAACTTCAGAGGAGTTCATGCTGTTCGGAGAAGGCAGAATCTGAATGTAAATTATCTGTCAAATATTGAAGGTATTATCCGGTTATTTTGATTTAACTAGTTTTATCTTATTTTGGATTAAGGAGACAAAATATGCTAGAGTTGCATATGAGGTATTTAAATGAGAGTAATGTGAACTCGGTAGTCAAATATTGTTGGAACTTGTTAATGATTGAATTAGAACTAGAATAGTGGTTTCGGTTATTTTACACAGTCAACATTGTGAGTCTGAACCACAGTTGGTTTGTACTTAATGTTCATGTTCATAAAACTGTAGAATGGGCTGGTGTATTGGCTTATTATTTGGTTTAGATGTTGTTTTCTGTTGGAAAAAATCTGTGATAAGAACCATGAAGGGTTCAGGCGATACAAGGTTGGAGTATGTGTGGAAGAGTATTTGTTTACCGTAAACAATCAGTTTATGAAGATATTCCCATATGCTCACCGAGTGTTTGACTAAATGTCTAAGAAAAACCAAGGTGGTTAAACCTACTGTCCAAGAATCTATTTTCAAATCAGAACCTCTCTAAATAATGTGTTAGACGTTTTGTTAGTCTAAAGAATAAACCAGAAAGGTTAAAATGAGTTCTGGTATGTTGTATGAAATTATTGTAAATCTGAGAATTTTCCTTAGTTGCAGTGAAAATTGTAGAGTGAACTGGTAGTAGAATGCTCTGGTAGTAGAGTGTTGGTAGTAGAGTGAACTGGTAGTAAAGTGCTGCTGGTAGTAGAGTGCTCTGGTAGTAGAGTAAACTGGTAGTAGAGTGCTGCTAGTAGTAGAGTGAACTGGTAGTAGAGTGAACTGGTAGTAGAGTGCTGCTGGTAGTAGAGTGAACTGTAGAGTGCTGCTGGTAGTAGAGTGCTGCTGATAGTAGAGTGCTGCTGGTAGTAGAGTATTGTTGCTGATAGTAGAGTGTTGCTGGTAGTAGAGTGTTGTTTCTGATAGTAGAGTGCTGCAGCTGGTAGTAGAGTGTTGTTGATAGTAGAGTGAAAATCGTAGAGTGAAAAGTGCAAAACGTAGAGTGAAAAGTGCAAAACGTAGAGTGAAAAGTGCAAAACGTAGAGTGAAAGTGAAAATCGTAGAGTGAAAATCGTAGAGTCTGGACAGCTTCAACGTCAGTTAGTAATATGAGCATAACTTTCTCATACGAACTCGGATTGATGTGATTCAAGATGTTTTAGAAAGCTAATAGATAGAACTACAACTTTCATTATTTACGAATTTCGATTTGATGTCTGTAGCAAGGTCGAAATTTACTATTTTTGGGACTATTTTGACCTCTTATAGTAAAATGAGTATAACTTTTGTATACGGATTCTGATTAATATGATTCAAGATGTTTTGGAAAGCTAAGAGATATACCTATAACTTTTATTCTTTAACTTTTTCGATTTGAGGTCTGTAACAGAGTCTAAATTGACCATCTTGAGGTATGATGTGTAATTGGAGGCAATCGGAGGGCGTCGGGCATGCACGTGTGCAACGTGCAATGTTTTCGACACTAAGTTATACTGTTCTTTGTATAAAGCATGAATATTATGATTTATAATGATGTCTATCATTAGTCAACGATTAATTAGATAAGTGTATGAGCATGTTAAACGTGTGCATATGAGGCGAGATAGACGTGTGGCGTATAAACGTCGAAACGCTGTGTAAAGTGTTATTTAGCAATTTAATAACCTTAGAGATTAATTGATGTAATACTAATTGGGATTAGTAAGAGTTTTAAATATTGTCTGAGGCGGGTAATATTATGACAACTTGATGAGGTAATTGTAGAATTAAACCTAGTAAAGTCCAGTAGTGACTAATGGGTAGATTGACCTAAATAATTATGAGGACCAAATGATAATGTTATGGCATTAAGGAATGTCAGATATACAAAGTTAAGTATAGAAGGTTTACGGTGTTTATGTGAAACATCGTGATGAATCCACAATGGACTAAACTAATGAATCAACCCTAGTGAATAAATGGGACGATAAAAGGAAGTAGATATCCTAAGAATAAGATTAAATGTTGAGTCAAACTTTGACTAATATAATGCACCGTTGATCTCTCATGTTGTATAGGTGGTGCAAGGAACACGAAAGGTTAGCGTAAACTGGTGTTGCAATCCAGGCAAGTCTTTCAGTGATCTGTGTTATCCCTGCAAGTTTTTCAGTGTTATGTGTCATATGCATAAACTAGTAAATGTGCACTCATGTTATGTGCTAACTGATTGTAAATGTATGTGTACAATCATATGTTGTTAATAGCTGTTATATATATAATTAATGCTATGAATCGAATGTGTTATATGAGTTATATAACATGGTAACATTGACATGCATGGTAAACATGTGTAGATTTTATAAATGCAATGCATGATAAGCATGATGCGTATGTAAATGCCAAGCATGGAGCATAAAACATAAATTAAATGTAACCTACGTGTTATGTGTTAACTGTTAGACTTGCTGAGCCGTCGTGCTCATTCTTGCCTTAAATTAACATTTTCAGCGAAGTAAATGAAAAAATTCTTGAAGGCGTTGGATATACGGTATGTTGAATAGGAAACTCAGGTTGCTGTAATGGGAAACAGTTTGTTGCATTGGCTTTATTGATATGTGGTCATGACCGTAGAGTGAGCCTCAGCAATCGTAAAGTGAGCCTCAACAATCGTAGAGTGAGCCTCAGCAATCGTAGTGTGAGTCTCAGCCGATCGTAGAGTGCTTGGTCGTAAAGTAACAAATCGTTGAGTAACTTCACTGTGGGATCGTAGAGTGAAATTCCACTGTCCAAGTTTTTCTGCGAGCGTAGACTGCCAAGTCAGACGATCGTAGAGTGACTTTACAAACAATATTAGCGTATCTTACAGCTTGCTGTTTTGATAATCTAGTTTGATGAATCATATATTTAGCTTACTGGATTATAAAGAATAACTTATAGAGGTAAAGATTATATATTAAATTATAATGTATATGATCTAGAGTTGTAAAAGAGCAATGTAAAGATTACGATTTTGGGAATGAAAGATTTTTGAAAGTTAATTAAGTTTCTCAACTAATATATTGAGTTTTAACAGCATTAAATTTGATCTTTTATGTAATGTTGTGTATAATAAGGAGAAGGTTGTTCGTGTAACGGCTTAAACTCAGGATTGAGGTTACTTTTTGACGGACCAGATCCTGTCACATTATCAATCTAAGTCCTTTGAACATAATGTCTATTTTCTATAAAGGACTTTACAGCTTTCATCAATGCAGACATATTTGCATATTGATTCATTTATCTTTCAATCACATCATCAAATCATATTAAAGAAGAATAACATTCACATGCATATTCCAAACAATCTCCCCCTATTTGATGATGACAAAAATACTAGATGCATATAGAGATGAATGATTCTTAAGATACAGTGAGCTGCTGTATTACTATAACAAATAATATGAATGTCATTGATGAATATTTAATTACAAATGACATAACAACCTAAATTCTGGATCCAGATCATACTATTACAGTTTAAGATGTACCTTCCTTTGACTTTGTATGTCTGCTGGATGATCTTGTTGTTGTTGATATTCATCTGTTTGTCCTGCTTATTCCTGTTCCCCCTCAGCTGGTGACTTCATGTCTCCCCCTCAGCTAATGACTTCATGTCTTTTTCTTCTTCTGGCTCCCCCTCAGTTCTTGCCTCCAAGGCTTCATCTTCTTGTTCTCTTTTCTAGAGCTTCTTCTTCTTGCTCTTCTCCTTTAGCTTTATTCGTCTCTGCTTGATCTTCTTTATCTTTTTCTCCCCCTTTATGTCATCAATCATCTGGCAGGGCTGCTGGACATTTACCATGAGCTGTTCGATTAGGTAAGATGCTTGTATTTCCTTGTGGAATTCTTCTCCTCCAGGGGTAGCCTTTGTTGTAGTAGAAGTCTTGAAGAAGTTCTCAAAAGCAGTGACTATATCGAAGAAATCATTGTTCGTTAAAGAAGGAACATCAGAGGGTATCTCGGTGTGAATACATGGCAGAGATTGGTTTGCTGCAGTCGTAGAGTCAGGATGCTCTACGACCATTGACTCTACGAGTCTGTTTTTCTTCTGACCTTCATCTTGATTTTCCAACAATAAATAAGGAATGAATATACTTTATGCATGACGATAGACTTTGAAGTGTTGAAGATGTTTGATCAGCAGAGTTGGAAATGATTGTACTCTTGGGAAGTTCTAAGAAACCATCTTTACATTAGGAAAGTATGAATAACACCAACTGATGAAGCTTGTATCTCTGAAATGAATAGCTTTTAACCAGGGCATCCATGGGTAGAACCTTGTTAACTCCTGACCCTCATGGTCATACAGAACTGTAGTTCGATCTAATTTTATGTCTTGAAAATTGCTCAGTAGTTCTTCCATAGTTATTGAAGCGACTCTGATTTGACCATTTCCATGATCTATCCATTTCTTTGGCAACTTAGCACCTGGCTTCTCAATTGCTTCCAGTATAGTCCTCCTACGAATACTTGATGATGAGGCTACTAGAACAGGATGATCATAGCTTTCTGACTCAGTATTTTCAGAGCTAGCGTCCTTTTGTGCTTCATCCTCGAATGTTGCTTCCTTTCCTTTTCCTTTATCAGTCTCTTTAGCCTCAGAACCTAATTTCTTTATAATCTCATCATTTGATTCTTTAACTGGCTCAGCAGCTGTTTCTTCTAACTGTTCTTCATTTCTTATAATAACATCATCTTCTCTTGATTCATCAAAAGTTTCTTCGGTAGACATCTCCTCATTATCTGATTTTGACTCACTTGGAGTCACTCCTTCATCAACAGACACATCCTCACTTTCATCACTGAGATCAATAATCTTAGGTAGAGCTCCCTCTTTTACTTTTATGCCATGGGAATTTCATCATTTGTTTAAGACGAGCATTTTGTCTTTTTGCTGGCTTGATCTTCTCAGCTTTCAACTTCTTGTTGGATGATTTTGGTGAAAAGAATCCAGAGGGTAGAGACTCATCAGATTGTGATGAATCATCTTCCCTTGTACATGCTTTCCTTTTTCCTTTGTTTTCTTTTGAAGCCTTTTTGCTGCTGCTGGGCATCCTTAATCTCTTATTTTCCATGGGATTCTTCTTCCAGTTGTCAAACAGTTTATGAGACATAACCTTGTGGACATTTAAGGCTTCTCCCTCATTGACTCCAATTTTGTTTTGTAATTTCTTCTTCAGGATGATGCTTAAGAATCTTCCATAGAATACCTTTAAGATTGACTTCCCTGGAGCCTTTAATTTCCCAGCCTCCTTGACTAACCAGTCATACAGTATAGCACCAAAGTTTATCTTCTTTTTCGTGACAATGGCAGACATGATTCTTAGTTGAGGATCACTTACCGTGTCATGAGCGGTATCTTTGCATAAGATACATTTGCCTACTATCTCTGCCAGGAATTCGAACTCTTCTGGAAACTTATTTTTCTTCATACCCTTGAGTTGTGGATTCTTCACATACCCCATTAACCTCATTCCTTCAACTGTATCTATTTCTTCGAGAGATGATGAATCTTCAATGGTGATTCCCAGACATTTGTTGATTTCGGTATCAACTATCTTGAGTTTTTCTCCTCTAACTTTTGAAACCAACTCATCATCATTTGCTACTGTGTTCTGATAGAACTCTTTTACCAGATCCAAGTAGACTTTGGTGTTAGCCTCCAAACATTCTGAGAATCCAGCTTCCCGTACGCTTGTTAGAATATCCTTGAATTTCTTTTCAGAAGACTCAAACTTATCAAAGCCGAGTTGGATGCCTGAAACAACTTGACAGTTTTCCATAACCATGGTTTTGATAAATGATGGGTTTTTTGTCTGCGTATGAAAATTTGATGTAGAATGAGTTTTAGTCTATTGAATGCTTCTGAAAGTGACTAGGGCGTTCTTGAGATGTGTGAGTTTTTTGGTTTAGCGTTTGAAGAGTTTTGGGTGTTGAGGGATTTGCAGAGTTTTTTAGGAAAATGGATATTGATAACTGATGGGAAAGGATTACCGTCAGTTTGAAATTTTACTTATGCTAGTTCCCTCTTATTTTTGCAGAGGACACGTACCGGATACTCATTTGCAGGACGTGGGCTTTAACTTTTGCATCTTCCATAACTGACGCATATCAGTTATCCTAACCCACTTGAGTTTAGAGAGCGTGAACGTCACCTTCCCTGCTTGACAGTTAGCTAGGTCAGTTCGTAAAGTGATATATTTTCCACTCTACGATCATTTCCTTTGGAGAGATAACCCTGATTACTGATGTCACAGTTTTCTTGAGTTTCTTTACTCATTTCTCTTTTCCTTAATAAATTGTGGGTGGCATAACCTTGATGCAGGTTGACTTATGTTGGAGGAAACTCCTTTTTCTTTAATATCTTGAGCTCTGGAGGATTGCTAGTGACGCATACCATTTAGTCCTTTATTAGGGTTAAGGAAGCTTAGAAGGGGCATGTCTCTTGATTTGAAACTTAGGATTTGGTTTTCCTCTGAGATGCTTATCTGAGGAAAGATTGTCTTAGTTCATAAGAAGGAATATCAATCACTGTATCCATCTGATGATATGAACTATGGGCTGGTATTTTGCTGTGATGGAGTTTATGGGAAAGATGTTTGTATGGAGTGCAATTGTATGGTCAATATGCTCTACGATCAGGATGCTGATCATAATGACTCTATGATTTGGGGCGATATGGCTGGATAGGTTATCAGTCGTAGAGTTTAGAGACTCTACGATCTAGGGTGATTTGGCTTATCTAGTTTTGAAAATTTCTTCACTACTTGTGTACTGTTAGGCTTATCAGATTGTTGTTTCCCCATGGTCGATACTTCCATCTTAGAGGTTGATAAACTTTTAGTGATCATTTACCTTTGGTTTGTAGAGAACTTTCCCTTTAGACTATCTACTCTACGATTTCTTGACTGGTGCTGCGATCGTAGAGTTGGTCTGACCTTGTTAGACCTTGCCCTGTGCATTGCTAGGCTTGACGGAATGTTGCTCCCCCACACTTGATACTGCCACCTCATGATTGGATTCTCCATCATTGGATCGTAAAGTGTTCTCTTCAATTTTGGCTCCTCTATAATCCCTTTTTCTAACACTATGATCACAGACTTTGCATTATCAGCTTTCTTTGATCGTAGAGTTGACTTGCACTTGATGAGAACCTTGTCCTTGCGTTCCTCTTTAATCTAGTTGCATGAACTGCTTTAAGCAAAATTGAGTACGAGTCTTCTAGAAAAAAGTCATGCGTTTGTTGATGAAGATTATGAGTTACTAGTTCCCCTTTGAATGGTCTTTAATGAGGTTGGATCAGTCAAGACACCTGCAGGTTAAATTTTCTAACTTGGTACCCACACTTATTTGGGTCATGTGAGGTTAGTAATTTCAAGTACCTAGCTTTATCATTCTTTGAATTCTCAATGTGCATAGCAGTGGATTAATGATGTCAGTTATTTTATGCTACATGAGTATGTGTTTGAGAGGTTTAAAATTGATAAAGCACTTTTATGATATACTGAGTTTTTGAACTTTAGTGGAGTGGTGATCAGTTCTATGTATTGTGCTTCGATGGCTCGTAGAGCTGATCAGTCTCTACGATCCTTCAGAGTACAACAATAGATATGACCATACTCTACGATTTATCAAGAACTCATATTATTGATTAATGAGTCGAAAGCATAATTCGAAAGAAGGTTAAGGTAGGATAAATACCAATCATGGCTACCTCTTTGGATTTTGAAAATAACAGAGTTAATGTAAGGAAGTGAATCTTGCTATGATAATTCTTTGAGATTTCCTCAATCATAGAGAAGGTTAAAATTCAATCTCAAAACTAATTTAATTAAAGACTTATTCTTTATCAATTGAAAGAGCTCTCACAAGAGTACAAGTAATTTATTTAAAAAAGGATATAACATGGTTTAACGAAAGTATTTTTAGGAGGACAACGATTCCTTTACAAGACTCTGAAAAATGTGGATAAATAATATAAACAACCTGTTATGCAATACTATCTTTACAATTAATAATTTCAGTATTTAGAGGAGATAGGATAAAATACGTCACTGCTGTCAATCACTTGACAGACAGTGGTACTGATTTTGATGATGCATATAGTTGTTGTTTTAATGATTTGCAGTCCTTCCGTTTTTCATTTGTGACACCATTAATTTTTTCATATAGTTGAATAGACTGATGCATCGAGCAAATCCTTTATGATGTGGACAGAATCCCTTATTCCTGTATAAGCTTGGATTTAACCTCAGGGTTCAGGTTGTTGAGAAGGGTCATGTCACACATAGTTGATAAGTCCATAGATTTAATCGTTGTAAAGGTTGATGATGGAGTGAATATCCTAGATCATCATTCGTAGAGCTTCTAAAACACTTTTTGATACGGATTCTTTTTTGAATGGAAAGATTCATAGCTCTTGTTGCATCTGTGTTCTTCCTCCATTAATCTACTGATTTCCCTTTGCTCAATTTGACTGATGAAGATAATTCTTTTAATCACATGGTCCAACATGGATGGCCTTAGGCAGCTTATTCATTGGATTTCCTACACACAATTTTCAACTTGTGAGCTTAAATTCATTTTGTCTTTATACCCAATACCGAGATTTAGCACTAATCTAATTTTGTGTCATGAATCAACTCAAAGCGTAAGCATTAACATATTTGTGAGAACCTGCTCTGATACCAATTATTAGTTCCCGTGGACACAAAAGTGATCTAGAAGGGGGGGGGGGGGGGTTGAATAGATCCTTTAAAAAAATTTCTTTATAAATCGAAAGTATATTAGTTATGGTTAATAGAATCAATTCAGGCACAACAGAATATACTTTAAGAACCCCTTCAAAGATGTATGCATGATTTCAAATCATTGTTTTAATCTATGGTATGGGTAATAGCAGATATAGGAGTTAGAGTGCATAATGTAAAGAAGTAAAGTAGATGACTCAAGAGATTTAAGTGGTTCGGAGACTGAACAACTCCTACTCCACTCTTCTACTTCGACGAGTAGGAAATCCACTAATTTAGTCACTAAGACAAGGACACTCTGCCCTTCACAAGTCCAGCAGACTTGAGTTATTTTTAGCCACTTAGGCAAGGATCCTTTGACCCTCCTCAAGTCTCGCAGACATTAGTTGTTTTTAGCCACTTGGGCAAGGATCCTTTAACCCTCCTCAAGTCCCGCAGACATGAGTTGTTTTAAGCCACTTAGGCAAGGATCCTTTAACCCTCCTCAAGTCCCGCAGACAAGAGTTGTTTTGTCAATTAAGACAAGGATCCTCTGATCCTCTCTGGTGTTTTGAATGCTTGTTGGATTGTGCTGCTAAGTTGAACTTTGATCTTCTTTATCTTCTGGTACTTAGCAGCTGCTTGTGATTAATTTCTGGATTTTGCTGATGTTTGTCGTTGATGCTCATTTCCTTCTTTTGGTAATCTGCAGTTACCCTTGATCACTTTTGATGTCCTACTGAGTTCTTCAGATGAGCTTTGTGCTCAGCAGTCCCTTAGAACACTTAGTTATCCTGAATAAATACAGAGTCTCATTCTGTTCTTCTTTTGCTCAAGGTGTTCTTGGCTTCTTTAGTCATTCGACTCTTAGCTCATATGTCAACCCTTCGGCATTTTTAGTTTTGGTGAAACTTTTCAATAGATTAGGTCGTGTATATTGTTCTTGCTCTCACTCCTCTCTTTTTTCCAAATATGCTCTTTTGTAGATTTTGAATGATCTTCCCGTTGCAAACCTATCTGTTGCAAATCTTCCCGTTAGAGCCTGTTTAGTTGCAGACTTATTAAGTCATAGTGTTTAATGCTCTGCTGTTTCTGACTTGTTGACTTGTCTTCTATATTTTCAAAGAGATACGTCAATCCTAGGTTCTTCCTAACCTTTATAGAGTGGATAGGACTTTTAGAGAATATGACAGTCTTCTGATTTCTTGAGCCTAATGCATGACACTAGAAGTCTTTGCTCTGACACTTAGCACACATAAGTCAATATTCTAGCATTTCTGACTTCTACTATAGTAGATGCTTTAGATGTGTTGATGTAGATGTTTCTGAAGTAATCAATCACTTATCTTGAGACTACTAGCTTAAGTGCTTTAACATCTTCAATCCTTGTTAGCACTTAAGCACTCTACGATCAATTCAGTTGTAGCATTTTATTTTTGATCGTTGAGTCATCTACTGGCACTGCTATGTAGCTCTACGATCTTGCTTGACATAGGCTTCTTTATAGATCATAGAGTGGTTAACTGTACTACCTCTACGATCTTATCTGGGCCTTGCTGTTCTGATGATATGCTTCTTATGCTCCGTGATCTTCATTGAGCTTTATGTACATAGAGCATTGACTTATGATCTGGTTTAAGCTTTAGCAGGTGCTTTCTTTATCATAGAGGACTGCTCTATGAACTTTAGGTTTTCTCGAACTGCCTGATTCATAAGTCATAGAGGATTGCTCTACGATTTCCAGTTCCTAGCTCTGCTTGGCCTATATGTCATAGAGGGCTGCTCTACGATCTTCAGGTGCCAGATCTTCTATCATTAATCTTTACGAGCTTCAGCTGTCAAATCTTTTATTGTTGAGGACTGCTCTACGAACTTCAGTTTCATTCTCTGCTGAATATTCAAAGGTTGTTTATGGCAGGTAGCATTTGAATATCTTCAGCTCAACTCAAAGATTGCTTGAACGTTGTACTCCTAAGCTTGTTTTTTCACTCTACGACTTAGTTTTGCTACTTTACGATCTTGCTAATGGTGTGAGTCATAGTGCAACTGTAGAGTTATGGTTTGAACTGCTCTACGATCTCTGTTAAGACTAGATGCTTTAGATGTACTCAAAGATCTTCATTCAGTTTGCTTGACAGCTCAAGGACAGCCTTCTGAATGATCTTTATGAGGATCGTTGTCATGACTCTGAATGCTCATGTAGAGGTTGCTCTTTGAACCTTCTTGGTTCGTAGACTGGATTATGAGAATCGTAGAGTGATTGACTGTATTGACTCTACGATCCCGAGAGTTAGCTCTACGATGTTGAGACAACTCTACGATCTTCCGTTAGGACTCTTGAATCTGCCGAGCTTTATTCTATGTTTGCCTGAAAGACTCTACGATCTTCCGTGAAGACTCTACGATCTTTCTTTGAGTGATTTCATAAGACTTCTTTCAGAATGACTCTTCACTTCTCAATCAGTCTTTGCCGATGGAGTTGGTGCTTGGATCTTCTGTTTGCTTGTCGGTCATTCAGGGTCTTCATACTGATAATCTTTAGGTAGACAGCTCTATGATACTGCTTTGGAAATGTAAGCGTATGACTGGCTATGCTGATGACTTGCAGACTTTACGATCGTGAGTGTAGTCTATGATTCTTGCTATGACTCTCTTGCCAAACTACTGTTCTTCTCGATCGATCAAGCCTATCTATTATAACTTAAGATCAGCCTAACAAGTTTGATCTTTCTATTCATAGTCCTTGTACATTGTGATCTTTTGAAGGACTGTACAACACTATTTATCCATTTCAGATCATCCTAATAATTTTGATCTTATCGATCTAAGTCCTTTGAACATAATTTCTATTTTCTATAAAGGACTTTACAGCTTTCATCAATGCAGACATATTTGCATATTGATTCATTTATCTTTCAATCACATCATCAAATCATATTAAAGAAGAATAACATTCACATGCATATTCCAAGCACTTCTGTCTTGAGATCGTAGAGTTTTATTCTAAGGCTACTCTATTGGTCATAGAGTCTATTCTACGATCACTTCTTTTTTGGTCGTAGAGTATGTTCCTTTGCTTTGGCTGAATCGTAGAGTTTTCCCGGCGCAGCATCGTAGTATCCACTCTACAAATAGACTGAATCGTTGAGTCTTCTTTGTGCGGAGTCGTAGAGTCCATTCTACGATCAGACTGACTGAACAGATATAACACTAGATCAACCTAACAGATTTGATCTTTTCATAAACTAAGTTCATGAATATAACACAGAATTTTACAACTCAATACATTCATATCCAAAAAATCAACCTAACAATTTTGATCTTATCTAACTAAGTCATTGTACATCCTGGACAATCAAAGGACTTTACAACTCTACTATTGAATGCATTTATCACCTTAATTCTTATCATCAAATCAAACATGCAATGTTTAACAATCTCCCCCTATTTGATGATGACAACACTAATAGCAGAAAGTAATTTGAACAAACTTAATTAAGCAAATGCATTTAAATGATAGAATGCGTAATATACAGTGAACAGTTGTATTTCTAATGAAAGAATATGAATTTTATTGATGTAGTTAATTAAACAATGAGTGTAAATAAATTACATAAAAATTAAAAAAAAAAAAAAACTTATCTCCTCCTACTAGTAGGTCTCCTTCTCTCATCTTCATGTCTTTGCCTAGGAGAACTTCTTCTTTCATCTTTCTGCCTTTGCTTGAAGAGTGCTCTCCTTTCCTCTTCTGCTCTTTTCAGTTCCATTTCTTCCCTTTGCATAGCTTCTTCTTCTCTCACTTGGAGCCATGCTTGAGAGCTGGATGGTCCCGCAGTTGAGGATTGTCCTTGACCACTTGGTACAAGTGGTCTCGCAGTTGAGTCCTGTCTGTGATGAATTGGTACTGCTTCAAACCTAGGAGGTTGAATTGACGTTTGAACCAATCTCATCCCTTGAGGTGTTCTTCCTCTTCTGCTTTGTTCTATATTTTTCCTATTCTCCCCCTTGTTGGCATCATTAATGTTGGCCACCTTAGTTGAAAGCTGTTGCACACCCTGAACAAGTTCTTGAAGTTGAGTCTGGGTAGCAGCTACATCATTGTGATGATTTTGAATTCGCTCTTTAACTAACATTTGTTTTTGCTCCACCACTGATAGAGTTTCAACTGTTTGATTAGCTTGCTCTCTGAGGGATTTCTTCATTTCAAAGATCTGCTCAATGAGGAGGGCTATAGATTTTGCATTGGTTTCTTGAAGAATGTCGATGGACTTCTGATGGTTGGCCATTGCTCTCATAAACCTATCGTCCCTTTCCTTTAGATTGTCAGAAACAGCGACAATTAACTCCTTCAGTTTTGAGGAGATTTTGCTCCCCAAATTATGAGAAATGTTGTTTGCAGCAATAACAATATTGTCTAAACTCTGTTAAATGTTGTTGGACTTAAATGCCAGTTCATTTTGTATCTCTACTTGCATATAGCTTTTAACGTCAGTTAAGCCCTCAGTTGTAGGAAGCAGAGATATCTTTTCTAGGATTTCGTTGAGGAGTCGAGTTATTTATCCCTGGTCATCCATGGAACTTGGAATGTGGAAGTATTCATGACCAGAGATTGAAGGGATGTCTTCTTGTGTTAAGAGTAATCTTGATGGTCGCGAAGGTTGAGCAGAAGGCAGAGTAGAGGGCAGGATTTCTGGAGAGTCTTAAGGGCACTCTACGTTTTGAATATCTTGACCACCAGTCGTAGAGGGTGGGAACTCTACAACTGGTGAAGAGTTGGACGTAGAGCTTATCTCAGAGTTTGCATTAGATAGTTCCTCAAATTTATTGAAGGTCCAAGAAGGTGTATGACTTTGTATGAGGGCTAGAGGAATAAAATGTACCTTTTACCCTAAAGAAGATGAGAATGATCGGTTTGAGATCAGCCTTTGAGCAAAGTGAAGGTTTAGATGGTAGCCTTGAGCCAAAATCACCACGTTGGGATATGCTTTGAAGGTCCAAAAGAGCTGATCTCATGCATTGTGCACCAAGGCTCGGTGGAATGGCATTAGTGGCAAGAACTTCAGTAGGCAGTTGTAGTTGAGGTGCCTGTATTCATTTCTTTCGACTACCACTATTTCGATGTCATCCTCTTCATCACTATTCATTGTGGCTGAAGGGATTGAAATGTCTTCTTGAATCTCCCCCTCAACCTGTGCATCTGCTAGTTCAGGAACTACTGATGGCTCCCCCTTAGTTTGAGTATCCATTGGTTCAGTTGCTTCAAATGGCTCCCTCTCAACTGGAGCAGTGTCTGATTTTTCAGGTAGCTCCCCTCAGCTACTAAGCCTTTTCAGTTATTTGATCGGTTAATTTTACTAGCCTTCTTCTTTTTGGCCTTGGCTCTGCTAAAGTGACATCCTCAGCCTGGTACTTGCTACGAGTTTCTCGCCGTTGATCTGATTCTTCATCTTCTGAGGTAACCTCTTCTTTAAGAGCAACGTCAGAGGCCTCTTTTGATGATCCTTGAGGTTTTTCAATCTCAAGAGCTTTCTTTACTTTCCTCTTCCTAATTAAACCAGGAGATTGTCTGCTAACTTCTTGAAAGTCTGCTTCTACAGATAGGATCTTCGTTCGTGAGGGCCTAATGCCACTCTATGTGCCTTCACTTTCCCCAGATCGAGATAATTTTGTATTCTCAACTGGGTTTCTTTTCCAGTTATCGAATAGTCTCTAGGTCATCCTTTTATTTGCATTGAGGACTGCTCCTTCTATATGCTCGATCTTGTCCCCCAATACTAATTTAAGGAGAATGCTTATGAATCTCTCATAGGGCATTTTCCTGACCCCTCTTGCTTTTTTTGCATGTTAGATCCAGTTTTTGATCCATTTAATTAGTAAGGAGCCATAGTTGATGTTTGTCTTCTTTACTATGGCTGTCATTAACTTCAGCTGGACCTCACTGATGGAGTCGTGAGCTGAGTCTTTGCAGAGGAGGCATTTTCCAACGATGTCAACCAAAAATTCATATTTTTGGGGAAACTCTTTCTTCTTCAGTCCTCTTAGCTCTGGATTCTTTTTGTGATGCATCCTTCTTAGGCCATCTTCCGTACTTACAAGATTAAGAGTTGAGAGCCCCCCATGTTTAAAACCTAGGGCTAGGTTTATTTCTTTAGCTGTGAGATTGAACTGGACCTCTTTCACTGTGGTGGTTAGGGTTCCATTTTCGTAGGATCCATTGGTATAGAACTCTCAGACTAGCTTTGATAGAATCCTCTCTTTGTTCCTAGAGCTTCTCGAAGGCCAGCCTTTTCTACCAGATGGATTATCCTCACGTACTGTTTATCTGCGGTTGTGAAGGCTTCGAAGTTCAGTTCGTTTCCTGATATAACTGGAGCAGGCGCCATTTGATTTCTTTTCTGAAACAACATGAATGATTTGTCTTTGTATGGTAAATCCAGGGTTCTTGATTGTGAGATAAAGTTAGAGAGGTTTCAGTTTTTGATTTTTGAAGAATAATGAACGACGCGCAGTTTTCAAAGTATTTAAAACTTCCCTCTATGTTTGCTGAGACACGTGTCAAGTTTTGATAGGAGCACTTTCAGTTGGTTGATGACCATTTTGCCCTTTGTCTCCCCCTGAGCTTTACGATCCCTTTTGACACAACGATCCTTTGTTTTGATGGTCGTTGAGTGAGCTTTACGACTGGGATGTACTCAGCGATCCTTGGCTTGACAACCGTTGAGTGAGCTCTACGATTTAAAGTGTACTCTACGATCCTTGGCTGGACGATCGTTGAGTAAGCTCTACGATTTGAAGTGTACTCTACGATCATTGGCTTGACGAACGTTGATTGAGCTCTACGAATTGTCTTTTGAAAAACTTCTTCTCCCAATAGTGTTAGTAACTTCCAAAGACATGATATATATCAAGAGTCTAGATTTAACATTCCTAACTAACTTATTAGTTTATTGAATCTTGATTCATCTAAAGGTTTTGTAAATACATCTGTTAGTTGATCTTCAGTTGGGATATAGTGAAGTGATATATTACCATTTTGTACATGATCCCTAATGAAATGATATCTTATGTCTATGTGCTTAGTTCTTGAATGCATAACAGGGTTATGAGTTATGGCAATTGCATTAGTATTATCACAATATATAGGGATAAAGTTAAGCTCAAAACCATAATCTGCAAGCTGAGTCTTCATCCATAGGATTTGTGCACAGCAGCTGCCTGCGGCTATATATTCAGCTTCTGCAGTTAATGTGGATACTGAGTTTTGCTTCTTACTGAACCAAGAGACAAGTCTGCTGCCTAACATCTGGCAAGTACCACTTGTGCTCTTTCTGTCTATTTTGCATCCTGCATAGTCAGCATCGGAATATCCTATTAGATTAAAGGAAGACTCCTTGGGATACCATAATCCCAAATTTGGAGTTCCTTTAAGATATTTAAAAATTCTTTTCACGGCTATTAGATGGGACTCTTTAAGGTTAGCCTGAAATCTAGCACATATGCATGTAGCAAACATTATATCTAGCCGGCTAGCAGTTAGGTATAAGAGTGAGCCTATCATACCTCTATACTGATTAATGTCAGTGTTTTTACCATTCTCATCTTTGTCAAGCTTAGTGGCAGGTGGCATAGGAGTTTTCATGATGGTTGAAGATTCTATGCCATACTTCTTTAGTAAGTCTTTGATGTACTTGGCTTGGTTTATGAAGATGTCTTCATCAGTCTGCTTTACTTGAAGTCCGAGGAAGAAGTTAAGTTCTCCCATCATGTTCATCTCAAACTTGCTCTGCATAAGCTTGAGAAACCTTTTACACAATTTTTCATCTGAAGAACCAAATATGATATCATCTACATAAATTTGACCTAGCAGTGTTTTATCTTTATGTTTTCTCAAAAATAAGGTAATATCTACTCTTCCTCTAGTAAATCCTTTTTAATAAGAAAGTTAGTTAAGGTTTCATACCATGCTCTGGGTACTTGTTTTAGACAATATAAGGCTTTATCTAATTTATAAACATAATTTGAAAATGTTGGTTTGATAAAACCTGGAGGTTGTTCCACGTAGACTTCTTCTTGAAGTTTTTCATTCAGAAATGCACTCTTGACATCCATTTGGAAGATTTTAAACTTCATGTGTGCAGTATGGGCGAGGAAAATCCTTATGGCTTCCAATCTGGCAACTGGAGCAAAGGTCTCATCGTAGTCAATTCATTCCTCTTGAGAATAGCCTTTGGCCACCAGTTTTGCTTTGTTCCTTATAATCACACCATTTTCATCCATTTGGTTCCTAAAAACCCATTTGGTGCCAATGACTGGTTTATGCTGAGGTCTGGCAACTAATCTCTAAACATTGCTCCTTTCAAATTGATTTAGCTCCTCTTGCATGACCTCTATCCAACTTGAATCACCTAAGGCTTCTTCGATCTTCTTGGGTTCCACTTGAGAGAGAAAGCTTAAGTAAAAGCATTCACTTGAAGTTGCAGCTCTTGTCTTGATTCCCGTAATTAGATTTCCAATTATTAGATCTTGAGTGTCATCTTTGGTCCACTTTATTCTGCTCAGAACGTCTGTTCTGGTGCCTTCTTGTCTGAGTTCCTCCAAATTAACTTTTTGTTCTGATCGTAAAGTTTCAATGTCTGGTGTGGTGAACTCTACGATTTCTTCTACTTGCTCAACGATTTCTACTGCTGGTTCCATGATCGTAGAGTCTAACTCTACGATTTTGATCGCTGAGTTTTTTTTCTGATGAATCGTTGATTGTTGAGTTTTTCTTTTCTGGGTCTGATTCATCGAATGTGACATGGATGGAGATTTCAACAGTTAAGGATTCCTTGTTTTGTATGCTCTGCTATCCGTTGCATAGCCAAGGAAGATTCCTTCATTTGACTTTGGCTGGAATTTGGTTAGATGCTTCTTGCCGTTGTTGAGTACGTAGCATAGACAGCCAAACGCATGAAAATAGCTTATGTTTGGCTTTCTTTCTTTCCACAATTCGTATGGAGTCTTCTTCAAAGTTGAGTGTATGAGTGACCTATTCTGGGTGTAGCATGCAGTGCTGATGGCTTCAGTCCAAAAATACTCAGGAAGATAGGCTGCTGCTAGAAGGGTTCTTCCTGCTTCAATTAGAGTCTTATTCTTCCTTTTTGCTACTCCATTTTGTTGAGTCCTTGAGGCTGAGAAGTTTTGATTGATTCTATTTTCTTCACAAAACTGGTCCATGTCTGAAAAGTCAAACTCTCTTCTATGATCACTTCTGATGGCCTTGATCTTTTCGCCCTTTTCATTCATGATTAGTTTGAAGAGCTTGATAAGATTTGAACTAGTTTCATCTTTAGAGCTTAGAAAGGATACCCATGTATATCTCGTGTAGTCATCTACTACCACTAGAGAGTATCTCTTTCCTCCAAGGCTTGCAATTGGGATAGGCCCGAATAAATCCATGTGTAGTAATTGAAGGGCTCTATCATTTGAGTTGACTGTCTTGCTCTGGAAGGAGGTATTTGTTTGTTTTCCAAGTTGACATGCTTTGCAGGGTTTTTCTTTGATGAAATTAAGCTTTGGCAATCATCTTACTAGATTTTTAAGGGCAAGCTTTGACATACTCTTAAAGTTAAGATGAGATAATCTTCTGTGTCAGAGCCATCACATACCTCAGAGGCTTTAGCAAGGAAACAGACTGCCTCAGCTGAACATAATTTGGCAAGGTTGACCACGTAGACGTTTTCTTCTCGAACTCCTACTAGCTTTAGAGAATTAGTCTTCAAATCTCTGACTTGGCATTGGTTGTTGAGGAAAGTGACTTGATGCCCTTTGTCACATAGTTGACTGATGCTTAACAAGTTACGCTTTAGTCTTTCAACATAAGCAACTTTACTGAATGATATTGCACCATTTCTAGTTGAGCCATATCCTCTGGTTTTACCCGAATTATTGTCTCCAAATATGACTGTAGGTCCATCTTTTTCCTTGTAATCTATCAGAAGAGCCTTGTCTCCTATCATATGCCTTGAGCATCCACTGTCAAGATACTAGATGGATCTCTTTACCTGCATAACAAATCAATCTTTATTTTGGTACCCACAATTGCTTGGGTCCTATTTTGTTAGTACATTTTGGGACCCAAATCTGTTTGATTTTAGATCCTTATAGTTTATAATAATGATTACCTAATAAATATCTATCATTTTTATGATGGTAACTATGATTGATATGATGTTAACGATGATGTGTGTATATTTGTGAATTCCTATTTGTCCAGGACATGTATGGATTATAGTTGCTCATAGTCCTTCTATTAGGCTGATATACATTCTGCTTCCATACTACTCTATGATTCTCATACTTCGTAGAGTAAAAGTTAACTTTACGATTTCTGCATGGTTGGTTAGTAGAGTAAGTTTTGCTTGACTCTACGATCCTTCGAGGTTCAACTATAGGTGTTGACTTACTTTTAAAAATTTTGAATCCTAGGCCAGTACGAGTTTTATTGACTAATATGATAGCAGGATTAGCAGAGTGTGGACAGCTGAGAGAAATTGAATCTGAGGATTTGATTAATACAATTCCTTTATTAAGATTAAAGGATTTCTTTTCATTTACTTCCATTGATTTCTCCATATTGGGCTCTGAGACAGAATTCTCAAAAACCTAATCCTGATCTATCAGCCACATCTCTTTGGCTTGAGATCAGGGTGTCCATAGACAAACTTAATTTGTTCCACATGAAAATTGTCTTTTCTAGTTCCTAAATTTTGGAGACTAGTGAAGACTCTTTCTGAGTGCTCAATTCAATTATCTTTTTCAATTTTTCATTCTCACTCTCAAGACTAGAGTGAAGTTCTGCAGTTTGAAGTGTGGCTTCTAATTTTAAGCTTATTTTCTCTTTTTCCTCCTTTAGATGAGAATAATCTTTAGATAGGCTTCTAAACATTTTCATGTATTTGTGTAATTCTGCCATTAAGTCATGCATGCCTTCTCTGAGATCATCAATGTTTAATTCAGGAGAGTAAAAATCAAATACCTCATCTATGTTGAATTCCTTTTTGCTACTTCCTTCTTCGTTTGCCATTAAACATAGGTTGGCCTTTTGTGTCTCTTCATCGTCACTTGACTTGGAGTTTAGTTCCTCCCCTGAGTCACTCCAGGAGCCTTCAGCTATGAAGCTTTTGTCTTTCTTCTTTTGCTTGTGGAAGCTTATGAATTCCCTTTTTGGATTTGCTTTTGTTTTATCCTTCCTCAGCTCTTCTCTCAAGGGTTTTGGGCATTTACCAATGAAATGGCCTGGCTTTTTGCAATTGTAGCAAAGGTCATTTATTTGTTCTTTACTACTGCTGCTTCTGAACTTCTGTGGTCTGTTCCTGTTGACGAATATTTTAAATTGTTTGACTAGCATGGCAGCTCCTTCATCATCATATGATTCATCTTTATCAGAGTCAGAATCAACCTTAAGATTGCTTCGGTGAACTGAAGTTGTGGCTTTAAGAGCAATGTTCTTCTCCTTCTTTCTTCCCTCAGATAGGGTCTCTGCCCATTGATTCAGCTCCAGCTCGTAGGTAAGAAGATTTCCATAGAGCTGTTATACAGACATTTCGTGCAGGTTCTTTAACTCCCGTATGGCGGTGATTTTGGCATCCCATTTGCTTGGCAAAGATCTCATGAATTTGATGATGAGATTTCTATTCGGGTAGACCTTTCCAAATGATCTGAGAGAGTTTAGCAGCAAATTAAATCTCTCATAGGTGTTTGTAATGTTCTCCCCTGATATGTGGGTGAACATTTCATAATGCTGAATAAGCAGTGATTGCTTATTTTCTCTGACTTCTTCTGTTCCTTCGTGCATGATCAACAGAGTCTGCCAGACTTCTTAAGCTGTTTTACAATTGACAACGTTTTCAAACAACTCATCATCTAGAGATTGGAATAGGATGATTTTGGCCTTTTTGTCTCTTTGAACATCCTTCTTTTCCTTGTCGGTCCATTCTTCTCTTTTCTTTGCTACTAGCTTGTTTGGATCTTCAATTGTTAATGCAAACTTCATTGGTATAACTGGCCCATTAAGTACTGTCACAAACAGCTCATCATCTATTACATCCATGAAAGCCTGCATACGAACTTTCCAATTAGCAAATTTTCTTTATTGCATATTGGTGGTCTATTACCTCCACCAAGTTCTGATCCGTTCTTGTTGTGTGTCATTAGATCTACTCAAGCTTGTAAGGCTTTAAATGTGATAACCTGCTCTGATACCAATTATTAGTTCCTAATGACACGAAAGATATCTAAAAGGGGGGTTAATAGATACTTTAAAGCTTTTTCTTTACTTAAATTTAAGAAAGAATGAATTATTAATCAAATAGTTTTGCACAGCAGAATATGATTTAGTTACCCCTTCTTAATATGTTAATGCAATAATTCAACAAGCAGTTATATAGCAGTTATAGCAATTAATAAACGCAAGATGAAAGACACCAGTTTTTAAATGGTTCAGAGTTCACAAGACTCCTACTTCACTTTTCTGCTCCTTGAGCAGCAAATCCACTAAGGATACTTTTACAATTTCTGAATCACTAAAATTCCTTCAAGACCAGCAGTCTTGGAACTTTAGTTCACTAAGAACTCTACAAGTCCAGCAGACTTGGATACTCTAGTTCACTAAGAACTCTTCTTAAGTAGTGTAGATTTGAGTGTGCTACTAAGTTACGTTTAGCATAAGTTTCTAAAGAACTTAATAACGATGCAAGATGCTTTTGCTTTTGATCTTTTTCAATTCCTGCGTATGTTTTTCTTTCTTAGTATATTTTCTTGTGTATTGAATCTTGGCTTCTCATATAGAAGCTTCATATTTCTTCCCATTTGAAATCTGTCATTTTCTTCAATTTCTGTCTGTTACCTCACAATGAAGAGCTGTTGAATATTATATTCATTTAGCTCATTAATGCTCTGATGAGGTATTAATTAACCTGCAAATACTCTCCAAAAAGGTGTTTCCTTTTTTCTTGGGATAAGATATGACAGTCGTAGGTTTCTACCAACTTTCATAGAGGCGTTTGGTCTTCCATAGAAATATGGCTGATAGGACACAATCTTTTGGCTTTTACTACCTTGAAAGTCTTCTCTCTGTTGCATAGCACGCTTTGGTTAGTCCTCTGACTTTTCTGACTTTAGGCTCTTGGCGGCTGTTTATCTAACATATTGATGTAGATTGTTCTTCTCAACGAAGTTGCTTCTGTCTTGAGATCGTAGAGTTTTATTCCAAGGCTACTCTGTTGGTCGTAGAGTCCGTTCTATGATCACTTCTTTCTTGGTCGTAGAGTATGTTCCTTTGCTTTGACCCAATCGTAGAGTTTTCCTGACGCGGCATCGTAGTGTCCACTCTACGAACAAACTGAATCATTGAGTCTTCTTTGTACGGAGTCATAGAGTCCATTCTACGATCAGATTGATTGAAAAGATATAACACTAGATCAACCTAACAGATTTGATCTTTTCATAAACTAAGTTCGTGAATATAACACAGAACTTTACAACTCAATACATTCATATCCAAAAGATCAAACTAACAGTTTTGATCTTATCTAACTAAGTCCTTGGACATCCTGAACAATCAAAGGACTTTACAACTCTACCATTGAATACATTTATCACCTTAATTCTTATCATCAAATCAAACATGCAATGTTCAACACATTAAGATGAAGATTCCATCTTTTTAGGGGAAGAATGATCTTGAGGCGTACTTGGAGTGGGAGAAAAAGGTAGATTGGGTGTTTGACTGTCATAATTACTCCGAGCTCAAGAAGGTCAAACTGATGGCCATTGAATTCTTTGACTATGTAGTAGTATGGTAGGACCAGTTGGGGATCAATAGGAGGAGGTATGGTGAGAGGCCGATTGAGACATGGGCAGAGATGAAAGTTATGATGAAGAAGCGGTTTGTGTCGTCACACTACCACCGGGAGTTCTTCAAAAGATTGTAGACTCTCAAGCAGGGAACTCAAAGTGTGGCGGATTAATACAAGGAGATGGAGATCCTAATGACCAAAGATAGTGTAGAGGAAGATCCGGAGGCCGCCATGGCAAGATTCCCAGCTGGGTTAAATTGGGATATTGTAAACTTAAGGGAGAGATAACATTACATAAAATTGGAGGATATGGTCCACATGGCCATCAAAATTGAGAAGCAACTCAATAGGAGAGGAAGCCAACGACCAGCCTCCACGTCAAGTTCATCATGGTAGCCAAATGTTGTAAATAATGAGGAGAAACAAGTCGTAAGCAAGCGCAAGGTAAAGCCAAAATCGGAGGTGCCTAATAGAGGTAATCAAGGTAAAACTAAACATTCATCTAATCATAACCGTGATATAAAATGCTTTAAATGCAAAGGTAGAGGTCATATAGCAAACCAGTGTCCAAATCAACGAGCCATGATCTTGTTGGATTATGGTGGGGTGGAGGACCGAGGAGGAGGACGATTTTGACACTATGCCAGCCTTGGAGGAGGTCAATGAGGGAGAGGATGCTATTCCTGGAGCAGTGCTAGTGACTAGAAGAGCTCTCAGTATGCAGGTGAAAGAAGATGACATGGCACAATAAGATAACCTATTTCACACAAGGTGTCTTGCTCATGGCAAGATCTGTTGCATGGTAATTGATGATGGAAGTTGTACCAATGTGGCAAGTACGATTATGGTGGAAAAGCTAAGTCTGCCAACAATCAAGCATCCTTAACCATATAGACTGCAGTGGTTCAATGATAGTGGGGAGATTAAAGGTGATTCGACAAATGAGGGTACCATTCAGCATTGAAAAGTATGAGGATGAGGTACTTTGCGACGTCGTTCCAATACAGGCAGGTCATCTATTACTTGGGAGGTCGTGGTAATTTAACAGATGTGTAACGCATAACGGCTTCACAAACAAGTACTCGTTTTTGCATAATCACTGCTCTATCACTCTAAACCCGATGTCACCATGACAAGTGTATGAAGATTAATTGCTTTTGCAGAAAGACAATGTTCACAAGAAAGAGGATGAGTGAAAGAAAACAAACGAGAGAAAAGATAAAAGAAGGAGTGAGGGAAAGAAAACAAGTGAGGGTGAGAAAAGTGAGAAGAAAAAAGAGGAAAAAAACTCAATATCTATGCAAAAAGAGTGATGTAAGGAGAGCATTAATTTTTAGACAGCCAATGATTATACTTATGTATAAGGAGGCATTTTTGGATACTAAAATTGATAACTCTACTTTACCTAGTATTGTATTGTCAATTTTACAAGAATATGCTGATATGTTCCTCGAGGAGCTACCACAAAGGTTACCACCAATTCGTGGAATTGAATATCAAATAGATTTTATTCCCGGTGCTGCCTTCCCAAACCGACCAATCTATACGAGTAATCCAGAGGAGACAAAAGAGTTGCAAAGGCAGGTAAGAAAACTAATGGAGAAAGGGTCTGTTCGAAAAAGCATAAGTCATTGTGCACTTCCAGTAATACTAGTGCCTAAAAAGGATAGGAAGTGGCGAATGTGTGTCGATTGTCATGCGGTAATAATATTACGGTAAAATTTTGACATTCTACTCCTTGCTTAGATGACATGTTGGATGAATTGCATGGGTCATGTGTATTTTTGAAAAATGATTTAAAAAGTAGATATCCAATAAGAGGTTTTTAGAATATTTACTGTTGAGATGGCCACTATGGACAGAGAACATCTTAGAAGAATTAACAGTCATTCAACAGAATTTCACAAAAGTATTTAACAATCTACATAATTGTAAATACTTAAATAGGATACTCAAGGGGATCAGTCCTCTTGTATTCAATGTATATACATAACATTCAGACATCTTCTGCGCAAATCTGATTTCAGATAAAAATACCCCATTATAAGGGTTTTCTTACTCAAACTTACCATAAGAGTCTGTACCAACTACTGGTTTGGATAAACTTAAAAAATATTCAAGTTAATGAATTGATTCATGCAAATGTCTAGCCGAAACAATTGGCATCAACCTACTTCTTTTAACAGTTCATATTTAGAAAAAATCATATTAACACATGCAATATCTAGCCGAAACAATTGGCATGGTCCTACTTCTTTAAACAGTTTGTATTTAGAACAAATCATATTAACATATGCAATGTCTAGCCGAAACAATTGGCATAGACATACGTCTTAAATAGTTCATATTTTGAATGAATCATACAAGTGCACATCAGTGCAAATATCAATAACAATATAGATATGAAATAATTTTCAATAATTATTCCATCATGCATAATGAAACGAAATTCAACTTTAAGATACTAACACAATGAAAACAAGTTCAGGTTTATGAATCTTGCATAATGAAAGAAGTTTGGGTTTCAAAAGAACTTGTTAAATAAATACAAGTTAAGTTAGAAAACTTGCACAATAATAATTGAGTAGGGTTAGGAAAACTTGCCTGTTCTACTGACTACTACTAATCAACTTAAATTAACTTTCTTTTGATGACTTAACATTAATAACGTTGATCTACTAATCAATATATCACATATAGGTTTATTTTACATTAACAACCTTATAATACATTACTTAAATCATTTAACACTTAATCACATCATTTAAACATTTAACCATATATTAAACACTTCATAATATTATCAACCTTGATAATATTTCGATCACTAACAAATATTATTAACCATTTAATAATATTTTAATTATTTACGAATATTAATAATCATTTAATTAAAATGGTTAATAATATTTTAATAATTACAAATATTATTAACCATTTAATAATATTTTAATCACTTAATTATTTTAAACACTTATTAACATTATTAATTATTTAATAATATTTTACTCTCTTTCTAATATTATTAATTATTTAATAATATTTTAATCTTTTATGAATATTATTAATGTGACGCCCCCAAATCCGGGTCCCTTGAACCTCGAGTTCGGTGCTCACTATTCATCACTTGACAAACATTCATAAACTAAAACTTCAATAACTCGCAGAAAACATACATAATTTCATTACCAAACGTACCTTCAATCTCAAGTTCCACTAACCTTAATACATCATCATTACCTTATAATAAAGAAAAGGTTTACACATATAGTACGACTAATTACGTCTACTCGTTCATCTTTCCTTTGCCGTGGTATTCCTTAGATCACTCGACTTAACTGAAAATAGTTCATGATATAGCAAGGGTGAGCAACTACTTTGCCCAGCAAGTTTAAATAAACAAGAAATGATATATCATGAATGAAAAAGATTTATCTTCGAAAGTTTCAACAATAAATATCAATTGTGAAATAACAAGAATCAATGTTCAATAAAAGAATAGATTGACTCTTTACTGCTGAGTGGTCTCAAAGGACCATGAACTGCTACTAAGGTAGAACAGACATACAATGTCTGACACCTTGTTAAAAATAACGGGACACTCGAGGGGATCAGTCCTCTCATGTCCTATGTATATGCATAACATTTAGATTTCTTGCGCGCATTCGGTTTCTCGACAAATAAAAATCCCCTTTTACTAGGGTTGTTCTTTCTCAGTCTTATTGTAAAAATCCGCACCAGCCAATAGTTTGGATAAGCTTTCATAATATTCAATTAGATGAATTTAAACATGCATTTGTCTAGCCGAAATAATTAGCTTAGACATTCTTAAATAGTTCGTAAATTACTGAACTATAACATTTGCAAAGGCACTATGTGCGAATACAATAACCAATAATGAGGTGGAATAATTTTAGATAATTAATCCACTTTAAGTTATGTCAAATAACTACGAATGTAGAATTTGCTCAACAATAATTTGAATAGCTCAATGTACATAAAGTTGAAGGAAACTTGCAACAATAAATACAAGTTAGGGTTAAGAAGAACTTGTCTGTTCCGCTGACTACTGCTATTCAACTTAAAAATACTTCCTTTGGGTGACCTAATATTCAATAACATTGATCCTCCAATTAGCATAACACATATAGGTTTATTTAACATTAATAACCTTAACATATATGTCTTAAATCATCTATCACTTAATCATAACCTTAAAACTCTTAATAATATTATCAATCCCTTGATAATATTTTAACTCACATAACCATCACTTCATTGCTTTATAATATTATCTCATTTGATAATATATAAATACTACATATAATATTATTAATCGTATAATAATATTTTAACCATTTATTATTTCAATAATAAATCACTTAGCTACTCAATATTATTAACCATATAATAATCCTCTTAATCTCTTTATTATCTCAACCACTTATTAGCATTATTAATAATTAAATGATGCTTTACACTATCCCCAGTTATATTAATTATCAAATAATATCTTAATCGTTTATAAATATTGTTAACCATTTAATAATATTTTATCCTCTCAATAATATTATTAATCCTTTAATAATATCATTATCCTTAGTTAATATTATTAATCATTTAATAATATTTCAATCATATGTTAACATTATTAATAATGTCTTACTCTTCAAATAATATTATTTATCAAATAATATCTCCAATAACTTATAAATATTATTATCCATTTAATAATATTTTACACTCAGAATAGTATCATTTAATACTATTTTCATCTCTCATTAATATTATTAACCATTTAATAATATTCTATTCTCATACTAATATTATTAACCATTTAATAATATTTTAATTCTTAAATAATATTATTAATTATTTAATAAAATTCTACTAACTTACTAATATTATTAATCATTTAATAATATTCTATTAACTTACTAATATTATTAATCATTTAATAATATTCTTTTAACTTACTAATATTATTGACCATTTAATAATATTCTATTAACTTACTAATATTATTAACCATTTAATAATATTTTAATCATTCATTAATATTATTAACCATTTAATAATATTTTACTTATAATCTAATATTATTAACTATTTAATAATATTTTATTCATATACTAATATTATTAACCATTTAATAATATTTTAATCCTTTATTAATATTATTAATCATTTAATAATATTTTATTAACTTACTAATATTATTAACCATTTAATAATATTTTAATCCTTATTAATATTATTAACCATTTAATGATCACTTATTAATATTATTCATCATTTAATAATATTTTAATCATTTACAAATATTATTCACCATTTGATAATATTTTAATCTCTTATTAATATTATTAACCATTTAATAATATTTTAATCACTTACAAATATTATTCACCATTTGATAATATTTTAATCTCTTATTAATATTATTAACCATTTAATAATATTTTAATCACTTATTAATATTATTCATCATTTAATAATATTTTAATCATTTACAAATATTATTCACCATTTGATAATATTTTAATCTCTTATTAATATTATTAACCATTTAATAATATTTTAATCACTTACAAATATTATTCACCATTTGATAATATTTTAATCTCTTATTAATATTATTAACCATTTAATAATATTTTAATCACTTATTAATATTATTCATCATTTAATAATATTTTAACCAATTGTTAATGTTATTCATCATATAATAACTTTTTAATCATATACTAATATTATTGATCATTTAATAATATTTTAATAATCTTTAAATAATACCAATAGTTAACTTTTTAATTGTGTTAACTTTAGTTTTTATGTTAAATATTTAGCTACCAATTAGTTACTAATAAACTTCATATATTGGTTTAGTATCCAAACCCATTCATTTTACACTTATTTCAACTTAAATTTTCATTAAAAACTCGACCCGGACCGACCCGACCCGACCCGGACCGACCCGACCCGACCAAAAAACTTGGACATTCTGTTTTGAATGCCCCGGCGCTCAACCTAGGCCATTCTGGGCGCCGGGGCGTCCAAAACAGAAGACAAAAGCCCTAAATGGGCTGTCCGACCCTCCGACGCTCCGACAGCCATAACTTCTTCATTTTAAAACATTTTTGGGTGATTCTTGAGTCCATTCTCATCAGAATTTCCCCCTATACAACTTCTCTTTAGATCACAAATCCAAATTCCAAACGTAAGTAGACTAAAAACGGCTCACAAGGACAAAGTGAAAACTAAAATCACAAATCCTTGGTTTTAATGGTTTGAACTTGAATAAAATAAACTCTACACATCCATATGACACCAACTTAGTGATGTTGTCTTCCTAACTTCTTGATTTACAATATTTCATGGTTCAATCATATTTTTGAAAACGTTTTACACGAAATTTATTGATCGAACCATCTATGGTTTAAAAATGACATCTTTTGCGGTAAAAGCTATAACTTCTTTGTTATTCAATATTTTTGAAAACTTCAAGTTGGGTTTTTCTTTAAAACTCATAGATCTAACTTTCTAGCCATAGAAATTAATTTTCCAACTTGTATATTTCAAACTACAACATTAAATAGCACATAGCTACCTAAGATTTTACCGGTAACTATCCATATAGACATTTCTTCTAATTTTATGTCTTTCACACATACCAAAACATGATATAAACACATAGAACTTTGAATATACATATATTACATAGTTAAATACTTCTAGATCGTCAAAACGAGTTTTGATCGGTTAAAAATATATTTTGACAATACAAAACATATTTAACCCACAAAAATGAACTAAGGAAGAGATAAAACACTTTTGAACCTTTAATGGAGCTCTTCTTCTTGCTAAGCTAGAACTCCTCTTCTTCTTCTCTTCCCCAAAATGAGTAGCACACTAGCAACTCTCAAGTATTATCTCACAAAAGCTCTAGCTTCTCTCTAGAACTTCTCTCTCTATAACTTAGCAAATGAACAAACAACCTAAACAAGTCTTTGTTCCTTCTTATTTATAGAAGTCTAGGACTCTCCCAATTAAGTTCTTAATCAACCAACACTTGGTCAATTAAGGCTCTAATCTTGCTTACTATGCATGGAATGACCACTTGATAGACTTTTGGATTGACCCTTTGATTGACTAGGGTGGTTGGGGGTTGCTTGAACCAATTTACACTCCAAAATCATTCAACAAGCTAGCTTTATATCCATGTGGGTCCCAAAATTCGGGATTGACCATTTATTTCTCCAATTTGACTTTATTTTTAAGTCTTATATAATTATATAAGTATCCATATATATATACATCAATATGTGTATACATATGCACCTATACAAACTTATTGGGCTCCACCTTGGATCTTAGAATTAAATTATATTGGGCTCATTCAATTAAATTGTTTGGGCTCAATTTATATTACACATTGGGCTAGCATTTACATAACTATGCTACTTTTAATTAAAATAAGCATTGGGCTTATTTAATAAATTACATGGACTAGTAATTAAATTAATTACATAAGCTACTAGGTAAACTTAATTGACCTAGTTTAACAACTCATTTGGATTTAAAATATAATCCAATTAGATTTGCTATTTAAAAGTCTATTGGACTTCTTAATTAAATTAGCTTACATAACATCATCACTTACAAATTCTTGGGTTTGTTTTTATAAAACCCTAACACATATTATTACAAGTACATTGGACTTGATTAAATTAATTCATTCACTAACCCTTATCATCAAATTGGGTTTATAATATAGTTAACCATACTCAAACAATTATTCCCACATTGGGGTTATCTTTAATAATTTACTTGCTTCTTCTTTCTCATTATTTATACAAGTAATTAACTTGTTCATTATAAAACTTCTTAATTGCCATACAATGCCAATATTCAAGCTTTGTGATTTCATCACACAAGCTTCTCTTGCAATCTTTTTCCTTCTTTAGTTAATTAATTTAATTAACTAATTTAATACCTCTCATCATACAACTTATCACATACACACATACTTCATACCTCATATTTTCTTATGGATATAATTAAATAAATAAAAAATTGGGTTCGTAATTTTCTCGGTCATTACAATTAACCATTAAACAATATTTTAATCAATTACCAATATTATTAATCCTTTAATAATATTTTACTCACTTCTTAATATTATTAACCATTTAATAATATTTTAATCCCTTATTAATATTATTAATCATTTAATAATATTTTAATTATTTACTAATATTATTAATCATTTAATAATAGTTTAATCCATTACTACTATTATTAATCATTTAATAATATCTTAATCATTTACTAATATTACGAATCATTTAATAACATTTCAAATACTTACAAATATTATTAATCATTTAATAATATTTAATCACTTACTAATATTATTAACCATTTAATAATATTTTAATCACTTACTAATATTATTAATCATTTAATAATATTTTAATCACTTAATATTATTAATTATTTAATAATATTTTAATCATTTATTAGTATTTTATTCACTACCTGACCCAGTTCAAATATAATTTTTTCAAAAATCCGACAACTGCGCCCTGGCTAAGTCTTATGAGTTAAACACCACGCCCTGGTGCGGTACTGCAGAAAGTTTTTCTTTTATTTTTATTCTTCAGATTTTTTAATTTTTACACTTTTGATTCAATCTTCCATAAAACATTCAATATAATTCAAATAACTTCAAATTTAATTTGTTATCTTCTTAACTTATTGTTCTTCAATATTTCATGAATTAATCATCTTTTTAAAAATATTTTGGACACCAAAATCATGATCGCATTCATTACATTGATTAAGGTTTTGAAAATTGACATCATTTTAGTAGGAAAAATCATAACTCCTTCATTTTAACATATTTTTCAATCGTTCAAGTTAGGTTGTCTTTGTGACTTATAGATCTACCATATAGGACACAAAGATCACAAAACACATATCAAACCACAAATCATCAATCTATATATCAAACTAGGGTTTTCATTTGAAACATGTTCATATGCAATTTTCTTCTATCTTTGCACATACTAACCATGTTAATATACATATCATACATCTTTGACCATAGATCTTCACAAGTCTAGATCTACCGTCATAGAATTTATAAAAATAGGTTTTGAAACATATTATATGTCATACATCAAACTAGGTTTTTAACCATAAAACTCACATACATATATTTATATCAAATAGATCACATTCAAACACTTAAAACTCCATCAAGGCTCCAACCTTATATATTCTGATCTCACCATAGATCCTCTTCACATAATTTCTCCCACAACCAAACATGGCAAAATTATTCTACAACTATAACTTATAAAATAACTACAGTTTTGAGATAAGGAAACTTTTAAACCTCTTGGATCTTGAAACTTTCTTTCTCCTTATGATTTAAATCTAGCTAGAGACTCTACCTTGTCTCCTTTGAACTCCACCCGAATTCCCACTCTATATTCTAAGTGTTTTATTCTCTCAACTCACAATACTCTCAAGAAGTTCTCTCTTTCTATAACACTTGAACCTTCTCACAAATAAACAACCTTTAGTAAGCTAGGTGAAGGGTTCTATTTATAGAACTTTTGAAACCTTAATTAACTTCTCCTAATCAACTAGTATTGGTTAATTAAGACACTAACTATACTTGTTATTCTTGGAATGACTAGCTTGAATGACCCTCTTGATTGACCACTATAAATGACAACCATCAAAGGAAATTTCAAGCAACCAATGGAGTACAACACACTCAACAACAAAGCTGGCAAAACATCCCAAAAGGGGCCCCACATTATGGCCAAAATGACCAATTCTCCCCTATTTTTGCTTTAATTTTATATCATATATATTCATATATACCCTTATATACATATACACCAGTATATACATATATATCACCAATACCTTTCATCAATTGGGCTTCACTTTGGACATTATATTTAATTCTATTCGGGCTTCTCTTTTAATTTTGTTTGGGCTCAATAATTAATTCAAGTTGGGCTACTAGTTGATTTATTTAAGTTATCCACACTTGGATTCATTTAATATTTCATACAAGACTTGAATTCATAACAAATATTGGGCTAGTATTAACTTCACTTAGACTCATCATTTAATCTTTATGGACTAACATATAATCCAGTTAGACTTGCCTTTTATAAATTACTTAGGCTACATGATTGGGTTAGATTATAAAACACATTTTCAATTACAAACATGTTGGGCTTGTTCAATTAAAGACCTTGGGCTTATTAATTCAATTCACTACATGACTTGCCCTATTACCTTCTTGGACTTCCTTTAATTAACATTTGTGCTAGTCCATTAGTCCTTATCTTTATTACTTGAACTCTTTATTAATATAACACTTAGGTTTTATTAACTTCTCATTCTTCAATATACACATATACCCATAATATATATATATATATATATATATATATATATATATATATATATATATATATATGTATGTGTGTGTGTGTGTGTGTGTGTGTGTGCGTGCGTGCATATATTTACTAACACTTGAACACTTCTTGGTTTCTAGTTTAGTCTCCACAATAAATTCATTTATTTTCTTTCTCTTCATTACTCGTACGAGTAAATCATTTGGTGATTATTAATCTTCTTATTTGTCATTCAAGGCCAACATTCAAGATTTGTGATCTCATTACATAAGCTCATCTTGCATTTCTTTTCTTTCTTTAGTTAATTCAAACTATTGAAATTAACTATCTTGCACAATTCTTATCACATACACCTACACATACATAATATAACATCACACATCATATTTTCTTATGAAGATGGAAAAAAAATAAAAAATTAGGTTCGTAATTTTCTCGGTTATTACAGTTAGTTTTATCTTTTAAATTAACTAATGCACCTAGTACTTTCATGAGATTAATGAACCATATTTTGCGATCTTTCATTTGTAAATTTGTAGTTGCCTACTTTGATGATATCCTAGTGTATAGCAAAAACTTAGAAGAACATGTATTGCATTTGAAATCTGTTTTAGATGTACTTTGAAAATAAAAATTATTTGCTAACATGGATAAATACACGTTTTGCACAGATAAGGTTGTGCTCCTTGGTTTTGTTGTTAGTTCGCAGGGGATACAAGTAGATGAAGAAAAGATACGTGCAATCCAAGAGTGGACGAGTCCTATTAATGTAAGTCAAGTTCGAAGTTTCCATGGACTTGCAAGTTTTTATCGAAGATTTATGAAGGACTTCAGTAGCATCACTGCACCACTTACTGAAGTCATAAAGAAGAGCGTTGGATTCAAATGGGGAGATGAACAGGAGGAAGCTTTTCAATTGATTAAACAAAAATTAACTAATGCTCATGTGCTTGTTTTACCCAATTTTGCAAAAAAAATTGAACTTGAATGTGATGCATCAGGTGTCGGTGTTGAAGTTGTTTTGATGCAAGAAGGAAAACTAGTGGCGTATTTTAGGAAGAAGTTGAGTGGGGCCAGTCTGAACTACCCTACATATGTTAAGGATTTGTACGATTTGGTTTGTGCTTTACAAACCTAGCAACACTACCTATGACCTAAGGAGTTTGTGCATACGGACCATAAGTCATTGAAATTCATACTTGAAGGGCCAACAAAAGTTAAATAAGAAGCATGCACAATGGATGGAGTTTATAGAAACATTTCCTTACGTCATTAGGTATAAACAAGGTAAAGAAAACATCGTTGTAGATGCTCTTCTCATAGGTATATGTTAATCTCGACTCTTGATGCAAAATTGCTTGGTTTTGAGCAAATTAAAGAGTTATATGTTATAGACCGTGATTTTGGTGAACAATTTTGATCATGCAAAAAGAATGCAGTGAATAAGTATTTTAGGTATGATAGATTTTTATTTCGTGAAAATAAATTAGGCATACCTTCTTTTTCATTGCATGAATTATTACTTAAAGAGTCTCATGGTGGGGGGTTAATGGGACACTTTTGTGTGGACTAAACTTTGGCTATATTACAAGAGCATTTTTATTGGCCACGTATGAAACGGGATGTAGAGAAGTTGTGTGATAGATGTATCGTATGTCGTCAAGCTAAATTCCAAGTGAAACCCCATGATTTGTATACACCATTACCTATTCTTAGTGAGCCATGAATTGACCTATCTATGGATTCTGTATTGGGTTTACCTTGGTCTAAGCGTGGTAATAATTTTATTTTTGTGGTTGTGGATAGATTTTCAAAGTGGCACATTTTATTTCATGCCGCAAAACTGATGATGCCTCATATATTATAGATTTGTCTTTTAAAGAAATTGTTAGATTACATGATATGCCTAGGACAATTGTATCGGATAAAGATGCTAAATTCTTGAGTTACTTCTAAAAAACTTTGTGGTGTAAGTTAGGAACTAAATTGTTGTTTTCTACTACTTGTCACCCCTAAACCGATGGTTAAACAGAAGTAGTGAATAGAACTTTATCTATATTGTTAAGGTCAATAATTCAAAAGAACATAAAAACTTGGGAAGAGTGTTTACCACATGTTGAGTTTGCATATAATAGATCTATTTATTCTCCTACTAATTTTTCTCCATTTGAAGTTGTATATGATTTTAATCCTTTAACTCCATTGGATCTAACGTCATTTCCTGTTTCTGAATATACTAACTTAGATGGGAAACAGAAGGTTGATTTTGTGAAGCAGATACATGAGAGGGAAAGACTCAACATAGAAAGAAGGACGGAGCAATATGTTAAGCAAGTTAACAAGGGATGCTCTTAAGTAATTTTTGAACCATGAGAATGGGTATGGATGAATATGAGGAAAAAATGATTTCCAACCCAAAGGCATTCTAAGTTGCTTCCACAAGGGGATGTTCTTTTTCAAGTCCTTGAATGCATCAACGATAACGCCTACAAATTGGATTTACCAAGTGAGTATGGTGTTAGTGCTACTTTCAATGTTACTAACCTAAGTCCATTTGACGTAGGTGACGATTTGAGGACAAATCCTTCTCAGGATGAGGGGAATGATAAGTACATGGCATGGGCTAATTCAAACAAGACTAAAGGAGCATGGGGAGATTCAATTCAAGTGTCAGTTGGACCAATTATAAAGGCTAGAACTAAAAGGTTTAAGCAAGGCCTTAATGGATTGATCCAAGATGTTTGAGCTGAAGCTAACTATAGGAGACTCAAGGAAAAGGCAGGAGCATGAGACACAAGTTTGGATCAGTTTGATACAAACCCAATTCAGGAATTAGAGAAGATTTTGTTTCCTAAAATATTCGACAGATTATACTATATTTTGTTTCCTTTTGTTTTAGGAAGTTTAGCTTGATTTTAGGAGGGGGGGGGGGGGGTTATGATTTATTTTGATTGCAATTCTAGAGATTTCTACCATGATAAAATTAGAATAACACTTTTAGGATTTTTATTACTATAATTAAGTCCTTGTACTAGTATAAATAGGCCTCAAGGCCAAAAGTTTTATTCACTCATTGAATTAATAATACTTCTTTTTAGATTATTTGAGAATATTATATCTTTGTTCTTTTCAAAAACTCTTAATCTTATCAGTGTGTCTGTGGCGATCAATCTGACTTATCACGCATCAATCCACATAGGTATTTGTGGCGTTTTTTTATCATACATCAACCATTTATTGTACCAAGGTTATCGCTTCAATATAAGCAATAGGTCAAGGTGTCATTGATGTTCCACTCATAAGCATTACTAGAACGATCCGGATGACGACCACCTCACGCAAACATGTCATAGAGTCTATCACCTTTTTGTTGAGACCACAGTTTATTTGGCACTCTCGGGTTCTTTGAGCCGAGATATACAGTGATTCTTATATTATCACTTGTGAGTCACACAAAAATCATATAGTACAAAATAGATTTATATTAACAAAATGACACAAAACAATTTAAATTATATCACTTCAGCTCCAAAATTTCAGTTATTTCAAATGGGCATCTTAGAATTTCATTTGTATTTTTAAATGGTCAAATTGACAGGTAATGAGCAAATTTTTCTATTTTTTTCTAACAAAATAGGTTATGTACAATTTATGTGGAATAATCTAATGAGTCAACTCACCTTTCATTGTCCACTAAAAAAAGCTATACACAACTAGAGTTGCACAAAAGGCTTGAGGCCTGGGGCCTAGCCTTGGCCCGGCCTAGATCTGGCTTGAAAAAGCCCGGCCTGAAGGCCTTAAACAGGCCTCATTTTTTAGCAAATAACCTGGCCTGGCCTGATCTAAAAAAAGGCCCGACCTAGCTCGGCCCGTTACCTAAAAAAGCCTGGCCTGCAGGCCTGCTTATTAACCCAAACTTTTGAAGTCCTCCCTTTGTCTTTTTCTTTTTAAAAAAAAAAATCAGTTATATCCCCAAGATGATGATAATGCAGCACATATATCCATGTTTTCCTTTTAGAGCCATGTTTTCTTTTAGAGCCCACGTGGGCACTTTTCTTTTATTAGACATAGTCCAAGCTTTTTGACTTTAGCAAATAGACATGGCCTGATGTTGATTGTTGAGTAATAGTGTAATATTATTAGATTTTTGTTGCTATTGGGCGACGGAATCCATGAGTATGAGCGGTGGAAAGAGAAAAATAAACAGTACCACACACCTCTTTTTTCTCTCAAAGCGTATGTTCAGAGATCCATAACCTCTAGCAGATCAGTCGGTGATGGTACCCGTTGATCTTTATCGGCAACAGTTGCAAATGTTTTCAGTGAGTTTTTTTTTTTTATTATTATTAATGCCTTTTGTAGTTACAATTTTATTGGGATTGCGGTCTTTTGATAATTAAGAATCTATCGCCTCCTCCTATCGGTCTTTTTCATTTCTTTATTTATAGTGTTTTGAAATTTTTCATCAATTTTTGATTAGAAAGACATGTTTTTTTTCTTCCTAAATTAAGGAATATTTAGGGTCATTTATCACAAGTTAAACAAGGCTTTGTCTTTTTTCTATACTTATATATAAATATATATGAGTTAGACAAGGAAATTTGATTCCTTGTCTTGCTGAGAATTCAATCATATTGTATATGAGCTAGAAGAAGATGTGTAAATTGGTCGGCCTGGCCTGGCCCGGCCGACAGGCTAACCCAGATCAATATTTCAGTTAATAAGTTCGGCCTAGCCTGGCCTGGTCGACGGTAAAAGCCTAGCAGACCTGGATCGGGCCAGGCCAGGCAGCCTATTTGTGCACGTCTATACACAACTATAATACATGTAAACAAATAACCAAAAAAATTAAAGCATCGTAAATAAGATTTTTTTTTATATATATGAAAACAATCTTATATTAAATGAATAAAAGCAAAAGTAGCAAGTTTTCTCTGTCATAGATGGCACTAACAACATAAAGTATACAATCCCTTTTCAAACAGTATAAGAGTCTTGACAATATATATATATATATATATTAAAAACACTTATAATGAGTAGATTTTTGGAGTCCAAATCAATTTTAGCTGCAGTGTAAAGTCTGTAATTTCGACATGAGCGATTTTGGTAGAAAGCGCAAAATGATAAATTGTTGAATAAAAATAAAATCTCATACCCATTTTGACCTACAAATAAAGTGCTTTTATAATTATGTACCCAAACGCTACTTTTAAATTTCTCATAAAAATACTGTTATCAAAAACTTTAAATTAAAACTAATTCATCCCATTGCCGCATAAGGAGCAGAAAGTCTCGTTGCACTCTAGAGTCTTTTGGGTAATGATCCTACTTTGTTTCGTATATATTCACAATAATGTTAGGTTTAAATTAAATTAAATTTTATTATAGTATAGTAAACTATATATTAGCTAGATTTTAGAACCTATTTTTTTTGTTTAGTTAAATATATTTTTATATATTAAAAAAGAAAAGGAAAACTCCTAGCCAATTCAAAATTTCAACAAATATCACTCCTTACATATCAAGGTCAACTAATAAAGTTGAAATCGAGTAAACCAAGAAAATAGTTTAATATATTAACTGATAACAAAATTGAAGGTTTTAAAATAAAAGTTTGGTTAGCAGTTTCAATGTTTTTGGAGGGTTTAGATTATTTCATAAACAAATTTTGTAAATGTAATTTATTTAACTAAAAAAAACTGCAAACTCACCATAAAAATAGTGCAGTGCGTCGAATCTCCAATACACTTGAAACACTTCAAGTCAATGATCAATAAATTATTTTTTTCCCATTCCATTCCATCATTTTTAACATCTGTTGGCAAATTTTAACAGAATGATTCAATTGCAATTTTAAATTAGTATAGTTTACCAATTAAAAAAATTAAAAGTTGATCAATTACATTACGAAACCCCTTAGTTTTGCAATTTTTAATGATTTTAATACTCTCATAGTTTTATACCAAGTGATCAATTAGTAAAATCCATCAAGCCTCGTTGGTACAGTTGTTAAATTTACTTCTGGAGAATCAAGAGGTCTTGAGATTCAACAGTGACAAAATTAAGGTTGTTAAATTATGCTCAACATAGCAAAAAAAAAAAAAAAAAGTAAAATCCAAAGCTTTCAACACGACCAACTAGCTTCATCTCTATTTTGTTTTTTTTTATTATTTTCAATATGAAAATTTACATTAGATACAATTAAATAACTTTATGGATGTTCTTTTATTTAATACCAAACCTCAAAGAATAAAATTATTATCGAGAATATTTTTAGATTTTAAAATTGTTTAAGCATATTAAATGCAAATCTTGATTTTGTTTCTTTTTTGAAATTACCACCAATGAAAAGAAGAAGGCAATTTTAAAATCAAAATTTAAACATGACACCAAGAAGAATTTGAACATATAGATGTATAGACATATTATAAAGGAACTAAGCTAATTAGTTGTCATAATATCATATAAAAATTATTACATAAATTATTTGGAGACCAATAATATTTATGTTTACTTTTTTTTTTTAAGAAACGTAATGTTATTTAAAATTTGGAGCATAAGACCACCTGAGCACCATTAGCTTAACTGCTAATTTTATCCAAGAAATAGATCATATACTATAATAACAGATTTCCCCAGCAAAATTGATTAAAAATAAATAATTAATTGCAAATAAATAATTAACAACAAAATAACCCAAATAAATAATTAATTAAAAATCAATAATATAAACAAAAAAGTTAGCAAAATACAAAATAAAAGTATTATCAATATTAGAACATTCAAATTAGAAATTAAAATTAAAAAAAATAATAAAATACTTGTATGCACTATTATTAACACTTAAATTTAATTAATTAATTAATTAAAGACATTTTTAAAAATATACTGTAGCCAAAATGTTAAACAACTAAAGTGATTCAAATTGGTGGTTGAAGTTGGTCCGTAAAGTTGCGGATCCAAATTTGTCTATTGCTGTATTTTGCAATTTAGCCGGTGCACTATTTCTATATTCGTTGTTTATTCCCACCACTATATAAAAGAGTCTCGTTTAATTATTATTTTTGGTTAATTTATAAATCATATTAATTTTTTGACTAATGTTAATTTATTAATGACTAATATAATAATTAATTTTATTGAGTACAAAATTATTTTTTTTTTAAAATAACATAAATTTAAATCACAATTTTATTTAAAAGTTTGCAAATTATCAGTAAAGAAAAAAAAAACTGTTTGACAGTAATTATAAATTTACCTTTTACTTTTACTTATTTTGATCATTTAGATTAATATATTAATATTAATATAAAGAATTGTTTTAAATTTATTTATCTAAACTTATTGAAAGAAGATGAAAAAAAAAATATTTTTTTAAAGAAAATTAATATTTTCACAAAATCTCTTTTATAAAAAATGTAGAATTCATTTATTATCCATGTGAGTAATTTTACGGAAGTATCATTTTTAAATATCAATTCTCATTATTATCGTTGTTTGTTTGGAATACTTCTGCTTTACAAAGCTGAATTAATTGATTAATTCTTACAAATTTTAAGAATAACACCTCTACTGCATTTATTCTCATGTAAAAATCAGTCTCTCTCGTCAGCCATGACCATTTATTTTGTTGGCTTGTTGAGAACTTCCTTCTCATTTTCCTTATTGGATCTAATTCTCTCTCCTGTTGTTGGTGAAGATGGTTTGGGATTTCAAGGGAAGGGAAGATGATGAATGATTTGGATATTTTGGATTTTAAATTTTGAGTTTCATGGTAGATGAGGAAGATGATGAAATTTTGAAAAATATTTGAAGATGATCCCATTGATTTGTGAAATTTTTGGTTTGAGATTTCTATGATTCATGATGGTTGTAGGGGAAGATTAATATATGTGAATGAGTGTTGTTTGGGTATTACATTCGTATAGATATGGGTAATGGGTATTACACTCCTGAGGTCTGACCCTTTTTCCCCTTTCGATCGGAAATTGATTTCGATCTGGATTGAATTCTTAAATTGCTAAATCTTGCTTTAGTTTGGGGATGGTTCTGTTGCTAATTCAAAGCTTTGGTTTGGTTTAGTAAAATTTTAATCAAAACCTTTTTATTTTAATTTCATATAAACTTTGAAAATTTTAGTCTTTCATTATGTAATAATTATAATAATAATTACTATAACAACTAATTTTCAAAATCAGGAATAATAATTACTTTTCAAAATTAAAAATAAGAAATATATTTAATTAAAACTAATAATTAGTGTTCAAAACTTTTTTTTTTTTTTGAAATTTGAACTAGTTTATTAAAATATTATTTTAATTTTCTATTTTAATAATATATGTCATATGTCTAAAAATTAAAAAAGACAAATATATAATTTATTTTTTGGGTTCGTTTGTCTTTTAATAAATTCTACGGGGAAAATCTGTTAGCATAATATATGATCTATTTCTTGAATAAAATTATTAGCTAAGAATGTGGTATACTCGGGTGATCTTATGCTCCAAGTTTCAAATTTAAGATTTTGAGTTCGAGTCATGGGAGAAGCATTGATGTGAGACACATAATTTATCCATCTCAAGAAGTAAACTCTAACTATATATGATTTATTTTTTGGGTTCATTTGTCTTTTAATAAATTTTGCGGGAAAAATCTGTTAGCATAGTATATGATCTTCAAGTTTCAAATTTGAGATTTTGAGTTCAAGTCATGGGAGAAGCATTGATGTGAGACACATAATTTATCCATCTTAAGTAAACTATAACTATTATAATAAAATATTTAATTATAATCTACAAATTGTGATTTTATTTGTAAGTCATTAGTGTGTCAAAATTTATTCTATAAGGTATGTTGTTTGAATCAAACACTAAATCATATTCGTTTAAAATGAACTAACTAGTTGATTAAAAACTAACAGACTTAAATAAATAGTTAAAAATGTAGTAATTTTATTATGAAGATTTATTTATTGACATTAAATTTTTTGAACGAGGTTACAAGTTCTAATAATGGGTAAAAGACATTTATGCCCTTCAAGTTGCAATAATTATCCAACTATATCTCAAAAGGTTTTGTTATATCAATGTGTATCTTCTCTTTTTTTTATCTTTTTTTTTCTAACAAATTAGGTCAGATGCAATTCACGTGGGGCAATCTAATGAGTCAAATAATCTTCCATTAAAAATATTTACATACAATTATAGTACATATAAATATTTCACCAAAAATTGAAGCAGTTTAAATAAGTATTTTGAGTAAGACTGTCTTAGATTATAAGAACAGAAGGTAAAGTACCAATCCTCTCCACTCATAAAATGGTGCTTATGACGATAAAGTAAAAAGGAAACAAAATAATATTTAAAACAAAAACTAAATTATTTAAAAATATATTTTGCTCAAAGCCCAAAGTCACAGCAATAGCGGAAGCTAAAGATTTGTCAAATATCACTTTTAACATTAGTTTATGGCTCACTGCAGATCCATGAGTTCAATCTAACAGAAAGGGATGCCGATGACAAGAAGAAGGCGATTGCATTTAAAGCAGAAGGTAGCTCAAGTGAAGCATCTGACTCAGATAGTGATTCAGTAACCGAAGAAGAAATTGTCATGCTATCCAGGAAGTCCAACAAATTTTTCAAGAATAGAGGATTTAAAGGAAGAAGATCAGGATACAAAAAAGATCACAAGTCAAAGGAAGCACCAACCTGTTATGAATGTCACAGAACAGGGCATTACAAATCTGAGCGTACTCAGTTGAAAAGAAAGGGATAAAGAACAGAAGTACTCTCCAAACAAGTACAAGAAGTAAGAAGCTAAAGTAATGAAAGCAACCTGAAATGACTCTGAGAACTCAGATGAAGAAAAGTCCAATGATGAGGAGTATACACATCTGTCTTATGACTGATGCAAACAGTGACTTAGAAAAGGTTTAAAGTTTAGAACGTGACACTGACTCTGAGATAATTCCTGACTTAGCTCAATTTGATAAATTAGAAATGTTTAAAACTATGAATCACATGTTTGATCAGATAAGAGAATTACGAAAGATAAAGAAGAAAGGCATGAACAATAATGCTAAGTTAGTACAAGAGTTAAAAATCTTAAAAACTGCAAATGAAAGCATGAATATGAAACTGAAAGAGTTACAAGATACAGAAGAATAAGATAATTTTGTGTTATCTGGGTTTATTATTCAAAGAGATACACAAGGATTAGGCTTCAACAAGAATTCTACTAGTAGCTCTAAGGAAACAGTTTTTATACCTGCCTCTAATTCTATTGATGAGAATTATCACTTAATTGCTAACTGCATGCCTCCTAGAGTCCTAGTAATGAAAGATTAAATTGCTGAAGAAAACCATGCATGATACTAAAAATTGCTGGAAGAAATGGATTACTGTTGAAATCATGAGAAAGAAAATGTTTGATGAAAAGAAATTAGAGATTGTGCCTGAACTAGCTAATGAAAGTCAATAGAGTCGGTCTACCAAGACTTCTCATGACTCAAATAAGCAGTGTGCCATGTGTAGAAACTTACCTGACTCACAGGCCTGACTCATCTAACTCAAAAGAGTCATTCGAGTTAAGTCAGGAAACTAATTCAGAACAAAGATTCGAGATAGTCAGGATGGCTAAGTTCTCTAGAAGAAGAAAATGATGAATGATAAAAAGAAAAAGAAACCTCACAAGCAATCTAAACCAACATGCTATTATTGTGGTAGACATGGTCATACTAATAATACTTGTTGGTTTAAAAGAGAATTTAGAAAAAATGTAAAGGTCGGACAAGTGTGGATTCTAGTTGGATCCCCCATGACTCAAAGTGATTTGGGTACCAGATTTCAAAATGTAATTGATTCCTGCATGTGTGCTTAGGAACAGAGTCAACAAAATAGAAAGTATGGTACATAGTGGATATTCCAAGCACATAGTAGGAGACAATTCTCAGTTTAAGAAGAGATCAAAATGAAGAGCGATGGATCAGTTACTTTTCCAAAATAATTAGATTGGGGTCAATTGGAAATACTCACATTACAATTAACAATGTATCTTTGGTCGAGGAACTGAAGCACAACCTGCCAAGTGTTTCTCAACATTGCAAATCCGATTTTGAAGTGTTATTCTCTATTGACTGTTGCAAAATATTGGAAGCAAACACATCTAAGTTAGAACTCATTACTAATAGGCAAAAAATATATTTATGTGATTGATATGTTAAACATGAAGTCACAGAATGTTAAATCTCTAGTAACAGTGAATTCTATGGACAATAGTTGATTGTGGCAAAGAAAACTTGCACGGACATCATTTCCAAATTACAGAAGAATGAACCAATTATTGTTCTTCCTAAATTGTCCTACAAGTATAATTAAGTTTGTGGAGCTTGTGCATTTGAAAAATAAGTCAAAAGTTCTTTTAAGTCCAAAAATATTGTTTCCACCTCTAGGCCACTAGAATTGTTGCACATGGATTTCTTTGGTCCAATGCGTACTGCTAGCATTGGAGGAAGAAGTATTCAAGGTTTACTTGGACATTCTTTCTTAAATACAAGAACGATACTACTTATGTGTTAACTTCCATAAGAAAGATCTTTAATAAGACTCCATATGAACTTTGGAAAGGCAGAAAACCCAATGTAAATTACTTTTATGAATTTGGGAGTAAGTGCTACATACTGAATAATAACAAAGAAAATTTGAGTAAATTTGACTCTAAATCAAACGAAGGTATACTCACAAGTTATTCTCTTCATAGTAAAGCTTAGAGTATATAATAAGTTTACACTAAAAGTTGAAGAAACTGTCCATATAAAATTTGATGAATCAAACCCCAAATCGTTGGGAGAGGTATCTGTTGCTAATGATGCAGGGAAAGAAAGATGATATCCAAGGAGTTAAGACAAAAGAAAATGAAGAAGAGTCAGAAAATATAGTTCAGGATAGAGCGATTCAGCCCGCTAAGATAGATAACGAAAAATCTGATGACTCAGATGTTGAAGTCATGGAGAATTCACAAAATCAAGCAAGAGAGCCAAGAAAGTCTCATTGGATGAAGTTAAGTCAAATGAAAATTTGATCATTTCTATGCAAGGAAAGCTAAACCAATTCGAAACAAGCAAGGTGTGGCATCTTATTCTCAAACCAAAAGATTAGACAGTCATAGGTACTAAATGGGTGTACATAAACAAACTTGATGAACAAGGTAATGTGGTTAATAATAAAGCCAAACTTGTTGATAAAGGATATCGACAAGAGGAAGGTATTATTTTGAAGAATCATTTGCACCTGTAGCTAGATTAGAAGTAATTATAATGTTACTTACTTTTGCTTCGTCAATGAATTTAAGAATGTATCAGATAGATGCCAAAAGTGTTTTTCTAAATGAGATTTTAACTGAAGAGGTTTATGTAGAACATCCACCTGATTTTGAATGTCCTAATAATTGTAATCATGTTTTCAAGCCTAGAATGATACCCTAACTCAGTTCCTATTAAGTAAAGATTTTACTAGAGGCACAATTTACACCACCCCGTTCAAAAAGCATAAGATACATGACATTTTAGTTGTAAGAATATATTTAGATGATATTGTGTTTGGTGCTACTAATGATCAAATGTGCAGAGTTTGCTAAGTTAATGCATGATTAGTTCAAAATGTCTATGGTGGGTGCGCTGACTTACTTTTTAGGTCTTCAAGTCAAACAAACAGACAAAGGCATATTCACATATCAATCAAAATATGTGAAAGAAATACTGAAGAAGTTTGGATATGACAAAATGAAGCATATTGGAACTCGGATGTCAACAAGCATAACACTTACCAAGGATGAGGCAGGTAATAAAACAACTGATATCAAATATTATCGCAGTATGAGAGGAAGTTCACTCTACTTGAGTTCGAGCAAGCTAGATATCATGTTTGTTGTGTGTCTATGTGCAAGATTCCAATCATGCCCTAAAGAGTCACATGTAGCTGTACTTAAAAGAATCTTTAGTAATTTGATAGACACATCACAGTTAAGACTCTGATATTATTGAGAGTCATCACTCAATTTTGTAGGTTACTCTGCTGCTGACTTTGGAAGTTGTAGAGTCTACATAAAGAGTACTAGTGGTACACGCCAATTTTTGGGTACCATGCTCATATCCTGGTACAAAAAGAAACAAACCTCTATGGCACTGTCTACCACTGCTGCAAGTTGTTGCGCTTAATTGCTTAATTGGCTTTAGATGAAGCAATAATTAGAAGATTATGGTTTAACATTTGACCATATCCCCATTAAGTATGACACTACTAGTACCATTTGCATATCTAAGAATCCAATCCAACACTCTCGCATGAAGCATATAGATATAAGGCATCATGGTTATCCCCACCCCTTGTGTACCAAGAGGGTGGGAGTTTAAATCTTTGCAGTGGCAAAGTAGTGTATATGTGTAGTTCAAATTCCGTCTTAAATTAGCAACAACAAAAAAACGTCACTTTGAATTTTGTATCTACTAGCTGTCAGCTTGTTAATATTCTGACAAAACCACTTGATGAAGCACATTTTTCTATAATTAGAGGTGTGATTAGAGGTGAATTTATGACTCATTGATCCATTTGCATGATCATCATATTAGATTAGATTAGTTTGCAAACATGCATTGTATACTGACCTAGTTAACTGCGTTAAGTACTTATTCATGTGCTTAATAGGTTGACAAAGTCACAAATAAAAGGTAACTTTTAATCTCTTAAAAAGGTGGGAAAGACACCTACCTATTCTAAAATATGTGTTGCATCATAATATATATAGACGTTGAAACTAACAATTTTAAGGAAAACTACCAAAAATGGGAACCAACACCCCGTCAGTCAAAACATAGAACAGACGACGTGACTCCAACCAAAGAGTTAGTTAGAAAGACGAACAAACACAACATGAATCTAGAAAGAAAGTTAGAAGAATGTTGAGTTAAAGTAAAAAAGAGTCATGGTCGTGCACTAATGTGACTAAACACTGTACACGTGTCAGGTAACTCAGATTCTTGGAGACTGTTTTCTACAGACCTATTTTCGTACGTAACTTGTTTTAACCACACAAATCTCAATGAATGTTTAAATTTCAAATGCTTATATATATATATATATATATATATATAGGGAATGATCCATAGCAAACACTAACTATATTGACTATTCTAGCAAACGCATCTGGTACCGTTTAAATAATGATTCAAGGGAAGAGATATATCTCCAGCCGCTAACTAAGTTAACAGACAGGAGAAATAAATAAATAAATAAATACAAGCCGTTAACTAAATTTACAGGTGGAAGAAATAGTTTGTTTGTTTTTTCTACAAGCCGCTAACTAAGTTAACGGGTGAAAGAAATATTTTATTTATTTTTTCTACAAGCCGCTAACATAGTTAACGGGTGGAGCTTGAAAAATAAATAAATTAATTTAATGTATGTACGGTAACATAGTTAACGGGGGGTGGAGAATGAAGAGGTTTTTTTTTTTTTTTTTTTTTGAGAAAGTACCAACTTGCAATAAAAAATAAAAAATTCCTCCAACCCGCTAACATAGTTAATAGGTGGAGAGTGATTTTTTTTTTTGTTGAGAAAGTACAAACTTGCAAAAATAAAAATAAAAATCTGTCAACCAGCTAACATAGTTAACGAGTAGAGAGTGATTTCTTTTTTAAAGTACCAACTTGCATAAACAAGTATATATATATATATATATATCACTCTTCCAACCTGCTAATATAGTTAACGGGTGGAGCATGATTTTATTTATTTAATTATTTATTTTGAGAGAGTACTAACTTGCAAAAAAAAAAAATCTTCCAACCCGCTAACATAGTTAACGGGTGGAGAGTGATTTATTATTATTACTATTATTATTATTTAGAAAGTACCAACATGCAATAAAAAAATAAAATATTTTCTCCAACCCGCTAACATAGTTAACGGGTGGAGAATTTTTTGTTTTTTTTTTCCAAAGTACCAATTGCAAAAAAAAAAAAATAAATAAATAAAATTTATGTACAAGTCGTTAACATAGTTAACGAGCGGAGAAATTTTTGTTTTTTCCCCTTTTGGTTTTTCCAAAATACCAATTGCAAAAAATAAAATAAAAATCACTCTCCATCTGTTAACTATGTTAGCTGGTTGGAAGAGTAATACTTTTTTTTTTAAATGCAAGTTGGTACTTTAATATATATATATATATATATATATATATATATATATATATATATCACTCTCCACCCGTTAACTATGTTAAGGGGTTGGAAAAATGATATTTTTTTTTATGCAAGTTGGTACTTTAAAAAAAAATTATCACTCTCCACCCATTAACTATATTAGCGGGTTGGAAGATTTTTATTTTTTTTGCAAGTTTGTATTTCTCAAAAAAAAAAAAAAAAAAAAAAATCACTCTCCACCCGTTAACTATGTTAGGGGTTGGAAGAATTTTGAATAATTTTTTTTTTTTTTTTGCAAGTTGGTACTTTCTCAAAAAAAAAAAAAAACACTTTCCACACGGTTAGCGGGTTGGACGAATTTGTTATTTATTTTATTTTTTTATTGCAAGTTGTTACTTTCTCAAAAAAAAAATAAAAAAAATCTTCATTCTCCACCCGTTAACGGGTAGTACATTACATTTTATTTTTTTTCTTCAGACTCCACCCATTAACTATGTTAGCGGCTTGTAGAAAAAAAATAAAATATATTTCTTCTGCCCGTTAACTTAGTTAGCGGCTTGTAGAAAAAAATAAAATTATTTCTTCCACCCGTTAACTTAGTTAGCGACTTGTATTTATTTTTTTATTTTTTCTCTTGTCCGCTAACTTAGTTAGCGGCTGGAGATATATCTCTTTCCTTGGATCATTATTTAAACGGTATCAAATGCTTTTTAAAGTTCGTTTTTGAAAATTTTCCTATATATATATATATATATTGACCACAACTTTGACTAGCATTTGGGCTCCACTTTGAACTTAGGAATTAAATCTATTGGGCTCATCATTTAATTTGTTTGGGTTCAATTTAATTATTCTATTGGGCTAACATTAACTAACACATGTTACTTTTAATTAAAACAAGCATTGGACTAGTTTAATTATTACATGGATCAAGGTTTAATTAATTATATGGACTACTAGGTTAATTTATTTAACTTAGCTTAATACCTCATTTGGACTTATAATATAATCCAATTAGACTTGCATTAAATTATTCTACCACCTTGGATTACATCATTAACTCATCCATGGTTAATTCTCATCACCATATGCATTCACCTAGCAATTAACCAATGATTGGTTAATGTTCTCTCTTGTTTACCAACTAGGGTTATTCAATTAACCCTACACTAGTTAATTCTCTACACTAAATCAATATTTGAAATTATTCTTCCAACACATTAACCATCATTTGACTTTTAATGAATTGGGCTACATAGCTTACTTTAATTACCCTCCTTCATACAAGTATTCACATATTGGGCTAACACATATAACAACTTATTAATTAAGTTAATTACTTAATTAATTAACTTCTTAATATTGTCATTCTAGGCAATATTCTAACTTCTCTACTTATTAATCATAACTTTAATTCATGACTCATATAATTAACTCAATTAATTATATTACATAACTTTCCTTTTTAATCCATACTTAAACTAATTAATTTATTAGTTTTATTGAGTATTTAATTTACTTCACACATCATCTTGTTTGACTAACAAACTCAACTCTAGGTATATATATAAATATTAACATAATCACCTTTACCTCTCAATTGAATTTATTTCCTTAATAAATTCTCTACATGCATCATTAAAATATTCCCACATTTAATTTATAACAAATAAATTATGTTAAAAAAATATTTACCCATTTTCTACACATCTTACTTCTCAAATTCTAGGTTTTAAACCTTAACCTTTAATTAATTATTTCAAATCTTATTTACAATTCTTGTAAATATCTGGGATATTACAGTAATACTCTTTTCCTTTTTATTTTTCCCCTTTTTTTCTAATACATAGCCAATTTTGGCTCCAAGTATGGGGGCTGGAACCAATGGCCTTATGGTAATTTTGGCTCCAGGCTATAGTATGTATAGTCTTTTCATGCTTCACTGTTTATTTAGATGATATGCATACATTTTACATGCTTTGGCAGCACAGAAAATTGATATGAAGCAGGAGAACCTAAAGAGATGAGTAGCGCAACATACCTTTTTCCTGTCATTTTCATCAAAAGTAAAAAGACTTTTATTCTCAGCCTCAGGTGAACACGGGGCAAAAGATTTAGTAGACTTTCCCCACTTGTAAAATGATTTCGTGTGGGATTAGTATTGACCAAAGTAAAATGATTTTGTGTGGTATTAGTATTGATTTCTGGCAGTAAAGTTGTAAGCGACAAACAAAAGGCCTTTAATAAGTACACGCGGAGTTTGATACTGTTCGTGAAGGAATACAACATATGCACACATAACTCAATAGCAATCCCAGCTAGCTTATAAAACATGGTTGATTTATAAAATAAGCAAGAATTAGGGAATACTATTTATATATTAGCTTGTAGAACCCAGGCACATAAGAAGGCAATTTCTACTAACAAAAGCTCAAGTGGAACTTTATTGTGATTCAGAGCCACAAAATAATACATATGTACTCTCAACCTAAAACAACACAGAGTAGTTAAATTGAAGGTCATCTAAGAATATTAATAAACATGTAATGAACACTGTTAAATGAAATGACTTGATTCCTTCACAATCAAACACATCAAAGATGCTTATAAACATGACCCATCTAGCAAGAAATTCAATAAGTTCTGTATAAAAAAATAACATATGCCAACAAGAAATGTAAGATATCTTAGAAAGAGGAACAAAAACACAAAATATGTGCAACTTCCGAGTTCCTTCAAGGACTGAACAAACACCATACCAGCAGATTCCAACATGTCACTAAATTCAGTAATTTCCATAGTTGGTCTAGTGCATTCATTATCACATAAACACAGGGAAATATATGAAAAAACCTGTATTTGATTATACCTTGTAAACCTTAAATATGTAATTTTTAGAAATGAGTTGTCAGCGTTTGTGGCTAGAAAGAGATTATGTATCAAAAATAAGATACATAACAAATAGAATATAATATTATCAAATGTGCTTACCACCTATTTGCTATGAAGATATCCAAACCCTCTTTAACCCAAAGACTTTAAAAGGTTTAAGCCACAAAGTCACCATGCAACTCAATCCATAATGATTACGACCATGATTGTCATCGTGAAATATATTATGACAATTATGCACCCAACTTACACAGTTGCGTAAGTAGTTATCAACCATGGTGTACCGTATTATCGACCACTATTGCTGAAGTTGAAGCTTCCATTTATTTTGCTCACTTATAGCTCAAGTATCACAATGCAAATGACAAACTAGATTGTAAAAAAAAACTATGTCTATCAATTAAAGCTGACATTTTAACAAGGAAACTTGAAGGTCTATCAACTTCACCAGAAAGACCATAGCTCATTTTGTCACCAAGCTAAAATGTGAAGCTAAGACACAGAAGTGTCAAAATTATCAATATGTGATGAAACTCAGCTTAGCTATGGAGAAAAGTAGATACTATATTCATTGAAAATTTCAAAACAACTCTAATGTCATAAAATATGGAAAGTGAACCTCAATTATCTAATTCACCTTTAATGTAAAAAACTGACTTGGCCAAAAAGAATAAAGGAAACAAAAAGTACATCCATTGGTCACATAATTCAAAAGAGCCAGGTGATATAAGCCCATTAGAGGTTGAAATAAAGTCAGTTATCAATACATTTCTTACTGTTAACATTATTTCAAGGCATAGATGGAATTATGGACTCATCAAACATATACATAAAGTAAACCTTTAAACTGATTATTTAGGCAAAAAACATAACTAAGTCAATTGTATGTACTGGCAGTTCGAGGGAGGTTGGATATGGGTCCCTACATGGACCCTTAAACATGGCGTCCGATTCCCCCTTCATCCCTTCATCACCAAATTCCTAAGGTTTATGGGAATCGGGTTCTCCCAATTAGTCCCAAACTCTTACATCCACCTAATCTATTTTATTGCTCACTGCAAAGAACAGAATATAGTACCAGCCTTAGATCTATTTCTAAGCTATTTCAAGCTTATCAATTCGAAAGAAAAAGGTTTCAAGGTTTTGACCCGATATGTCAATAGAAAGGTATAGATGACAACTCCATCCAGCAACAAAGGATGGCATTCGTCCTGGTTCTTCCTTCGAGGAACCGATACCGTACTACTGCAACCGTGGGGGGAGCCGAGCAAATCGTTTCTAGGCTTCGACCACATCGAGGACGTCTGAAAGGCCGACCTTGAGAAGCTTCTGTCCACAATGCCGACCACCCTCTGGTCTACCAGTCTTCTCAATAATCCCGACTGGCTCTTCGACCACGAAAGTAAGTACTCGAACCATCCGAAGGTGTTAACCTTACTTTAATTTATCTGTCTTAATCTAGATCCATTTTATGCGCAGTAGTGCTCTTTCGTAGCTCTGAAGAGAACATTACGGGTCAACCTCCGATCTCTCAAGGACAACCCCAGGAGGGACCCATCTTCATATCCTCTCCAACTCCTTCGGAAGAATCCGATCCTCCCGCTGAACCCTTGGTCTGAAGACCAAGACCCTCTTCTTTCTCGGCAACTTCGGGGGAAGATCCCTTGGCTCAAGGAGCCAAACAAGCCTTACTCCTCACAAAGTCTGCCCCCGACACTACAAATATCAATCCCTCCATTTCAATAGCCACGGCCGATCCCTCCTCGGAGGCCCCAAAAGAAAAAGACCCACAAAAATCCAAAAAGAGAAGTGTTTTGAGATGTCCGAATCGGAACTCAGAAAACACATGAAGGCCAAAAAACCAAAACCTTCATTCCAGACAGACCCACCTATATCGACCCAGACGGATGCTCACCCAACGCCCGATCAACCTAAAACACCAACCCCCGAACCAACCCAACAAACATCCCCTGAACCGAACAAAGAAAAAACACCAGACCAACCACCCCAACAAACACCAAGTCAAACCAGTAAGTCGGCCGGTAAACGACCTATTGGTGACCAATCAGAACCCCTAGAAGATCCCCTACCGGAAACTGGCCCCATCCCGGATGGAGATACCTCTCGTCAACCGAGTACCACCACCGATGCATCCCAAGCTCTCCCGACCTTCTTCCCAAGCGATTCCGACAATCAACTCCCCTTCTCGGCTTACAAAGGTTTCAATTTCCAAGTCAATAACAAAATCTTCCACGACTACACCGATCGTGAGCTCATCTTTGCCACCGCAATTCATCAAGGCCGAGTAAGATCTACTTTCTTTTCAAATTACTTTAAAAGTTTTCATGGTTCTGATTATTTTAAAAAATTTCAGGCCTTAGCTACCTTCAGTCGTCTTCTTGGCCGAGAATCAAAACTGGGAAACAGTGATTCAAGGGCGAAGAGGATGAAGTCCAAATACAAGGCCCTGAAGAAGAAGAATAAGTAGCTCACTCTGGATAACCTGAGCCTCAAAACCTCCAACGAAAATTTACAACAACAATTCGAGGACATAGTTGACATAAGCAACCAAAGGACCGAAGAGATCACCCGACTTCGGAATGAGAACTCTGAAACGCTGAAGAGTACTCAGCAACAAGCCGAGGAACTCGCCCACCTGAAAGAACAGAACACCCAACTATCCTCAGACATCCAATGCCAACAAAACGCCAATGAAATCTTGAGGGAACAGGCTCGTCTTGGGACCCCCGAACTACGCTATCAAATCCTTGAGCAGTACAGATCTTCTCCCGAACTGCTAGAGGAGATAATAAAACAATTCAGCAAAGGATTCCAAGCAGCCATAGTGAAGGCAACAAAAGCTGGTGTGGAACCTGCAGTTTTCTCCGACTCTGACTCTGATGCTCCCGAGGACAACAATTAACCACCAAAAGTTTTTTTTTTTTTTTTTCAAATGTAAATTGCAACTATTATGAATGAAATTCAGAACTTTATAAATTTCTTGTGCAAACATACACTAAGCACTAAAATTTTCACGAAATCCACCAAATATGAATAAAACAAAATATCCCAACTAATTACTGGAAATACTTCCTTAATCTAGTTGAATGCCAAAAGTTCTTCTAATCGAACCCAGACATATCCCGAAGACGATATGTCCCATATTTCACAACTTCAACTATCTCATACGGTCCTTCCCAATTTGGCATCAACTTGCCCGTGTTCAATGGTGTAGATGCTTCAGCCTCCCGAAGGACCAAATCTTCGACCTCAAAACGCCTAAGTTTAACCCTCTGATTATAATGCCTTGCAGTTTTTTGTTGATAAGATGTCAACTTCAGTATTGCAGTATCCCGAGTTTCATCCAACAGATCCAAATTAAGTCGAAGTCCCTGATCATTATATAACTCATTGAAATTAATCACCCGAAAAGATGGAGAACTAACCTCTACCGGAATCAAGGCCTCAGTTCCATATGCGAGTCGAAAAGGAGAGTCACCCGTCGTCGTTCTAAGAGTTGTCTGATAGGCCCACAAAACACTGGGAAGTTCTTCGGGCCATCTTCCCTTAGCATTATCAAGCCTTCTCTTGATCCCATTTAGTAAAGTCCTATTGGTCACTTCAACCTATCCATTTGCCTGAGGATGCGCAATTGAAACCCTTCGATGTTGAATTCCCAGGTCTCCAAGAAATTTCTCAAATTCAGCACCAACGAACTGCAAACCATTATCAGACACGAGAACAATCGGAATCCCGAACCTGAAGACGACGTTCTCTTTCAGAAAATGAATACAATCCTGCTCAGTGATCCGCCGAAGAGGTTTTGCTTCAACCCACTTCGTCATGTAGTCGATTGCAACAATCATATAACTAAACTGACCCCTAGCCTTCGGCATTGGTCCCACCAAATCAACCCCCCAAACGGCGAAGGGTACTAGAGATAGTACCGAAGACAATTCTTCGGGCGGCCGACGCGCAATAGAACTATACAATTGGCACCTCGGACACTTCTGCACGAATTCTTTCACTTCCCGAAACATCGTCGGCCAATAATATCCTTGCCGAATCAACTTATATGCTAAGGACTTTTCCCCCATATGGTCCCCACAAATACCCTCGTGGACTTCCCGAAGAGCGTAAGAGGCCTCCGAAGGAATAAGACACTTTACCATAGGACCCGAATAAGTTCGCCGGAATAGATCCCCATCAATCAGGCAGAAATAGGAACTTCTATATCTTATCTTCTTCGCCAAGATTTTATCAGTTGGCAACTTTCCATCAGCCAAATAATCTAAGTACGGTGTTAACCAACAGTTGGACCTTTCAACACACTTCACTTCCTTTCTCACAATACTGGGTTCAATCAACTCCTCTACATATACCGGCCCCAACAATGACTCGCTCGGAGTAGTAGCAAGCTTTGATAAAGCATCGGCCACAGTATTGTTATTCCGATCAATGTTTTGTAACGAGTATGAATCAAAGCAGTGCAGAAAGTTCTTCACGTCGGACAAATATTTCGTCATCCGATCCCCGCGAGCTTTGTACTCTCCTTGAATCTGTTTGATCACTAGCTGTGAATCACTAAGAATTATTAAGTTTTTCACCTCTAAACTACGAGCCAACCTCAGACCCGCCAAAATAGCCTCATATTCTGCCTCATTGTTGGTTGCTTTAAATCTGAACCGGATAGCCTGTTGAACCTTAAATCCTTCGGGACTAGTTAAAATTACACCGGCCCCGCTTGAATCTACCGTAGATGATCTGTCCATGCATAAAGCCCAAGAGAAAGACGAGGTTGGTTGCCCCCCAGCAATCAGTGCAACTTCCGACCCCAAACAGTTAACTGGGTCTTCATCCGAAAACATGCATTCCACCACAAAGTCTGCCAAGGCCTAGCCTTTTATTGCCGTCCGAGGACGATAATCCAATGTAAACTAACTCAATTTTATAGCCCACGCTACCATCCTTCCTGATGAATCAGGCTTATGCAGAATTTTCTTCAATGGTTGATAAGTATAAACAACTACCACCCGACCCTGAAAATAGTATCGTAGTTTTCTGCTAGCAATCACCAGGGAATATACGCACTTCTCCAGGTTGGGGTACCTTGTTTCAGCATCCCTCAAAATATGACTTACGTAGTAAACCGGATTCTGTCTACCCCCTTCTTCCCGAACCAACACTGCTCAGACCGCCAGGGAGTTCACGACTAAGTACAAATAAAGTAACTCCTTAGGTAAGGGTTTCTGCAGCAACGGAGCCGAAGACAGATATTTTTTAATACCTTGGAACGCATCCTCGCACTATGAAGTCCAATGAAAGGACTTCTCGTTTTTAGGCCCCTTCAACGTATCAAAGAATGGCAAACACCTTTCTGCCGATCGAGACATGAACCTTCAAAGAGCCGTTATCCGACCTGTTAGTCTTTGTACATCCTTAAAGGTACTCGGTGATTTCATATCAATGACCGCCTTGATCTTCTCTGGATTGGCCTCTATTCCCCTCTTACTAACCAGGTATCCCAAAAATTTGCCCGCCCCAAGCCCAAAAATACATTTGGTAGGATTGAGCCGCATATTGTAATGGCGAACTGTTCGAAAGCATTCTTCCAAATCATCCAAATGGTCATGCAGCCTCATACTCTTAACAATCATGTCATCAACATACACCTCCATATTTCGGCTGATCTGCTTTCGGAACACTTTATTCATCATTCTCTGATAAGTCGTTCCGGCATTAATGAGTCTGAACGTCATTCAGTTGTAGGCCTAAATGGCCCGATGGGTGATAAATGAGGTCTTGGGGATATCGTCTCTCTCCATCAAAATCTGATTGTATCCCAAAAATGCGTCCAAAAAGCTTAGTATGACATTCCCTGAAGTTGCATCAATCAATTGGTCGATGTGTGGCAAAGGATAGAAATCCTTCGGTCAAGCTTTATTCAGGTCCGTGTAGTCGATGTAGACTCTCCACTTTCCATTCTGTTTGCGGACCAATACAACATTAGCAAGCCACTCCGGGTACTCAATCTCTTCGATAATACCAGCGTCCAATAGCTTTCCTACTTCTTTATCAATGATCTTCTGTCGTTCAGGAGCAAAGATCCGTCTCTTCTGGAAGACAGACTTTTTCTCAGGATCAACGGATAGCCTATGGACGGCCACATCCTCTGCCATCCCCGGCATATCTCAAGGTGTCCAGGCAAAGATATCAGCATAAGTTCTGAGTAACTCTGTTAATCCTTTCTTCAAAATATCTTTTAACCCGGCTCCTATCTTGACCAGCTTCTCCGTATTTCCCGAAATGAGTTCTACATCCTTCGTTTCTTCAGCAGGGGAAGCCAACGGGTCAGTAACTCCCTCGGTAAAAGGCTCAACATCCACTGTCAAAGTCTGTTTCATCTTGCTGATCCCGACCAGTGGTGCCGTGAGAGTGTGCCAAAAACACCTTCTCGCAATGTCAAGATCACCTTTTACTTCCCCGACCCCGTGGGAGGTAGGAAACTTCATTTTAAAGTGGGCAATCGAGGTGACTTCCTGAAGTGCTGATAACGTCGTTCTTCCCAGAATAGTATTATAAGCTGAGTCTACCTGCACTACAAAGAACTTGACGTTGATCTTCACTTGTTTAGGAGCGTCTCCGAACACTATCGGTAACTCCACTGTCCCGATTACAGGCACTGCTTCATTCCCGAATCCGTATAAGGGTGATTCCTGTCCCACTTCCAGCCTGATCCCTTCCAAATCCATGCGTTGATAAGCATGACTGTACAACACATCAACAGAAGATCCGTTATCGACCATTATCCTCTTCATATCTACAGGCCCTACTTAGGCGGCAATCACCAAGGCCCCTTCATGTGGTTCCACAGGATCAGCCGGGTAATCCTCGTCAAAAAATGAGATGACCGTCCCCGGATACAATCGTCCTGGTTTGGTCGACTGTTCTGCTAAAGTCATTATAATTTCTGAAGTGGATCTCCTACGCTTTCCCGCCTGGTTTCTAGGTGTTGTCCGATTTAGATATATGGAATTCACACGCAAGTATACGCGGTCAATCAAGTAATATAGTAGAAATAAGGATGTCGAACCCACGAGGAACAAGTAATAACAATTATGCTAACTATTAAATTTATATTAATTTAACTCTAATTAAACTTTAGCAACTTTGGATTATAAACCACTTAAAATTGAAATTGAATTTAAACTAACTAACTAACTAATGAGAATGATTTATCAGATAATAAAGAGCTTTAAGATTACAATTTCCCCGTTGGATCACAATAATGTCATTATCTTAATTCCAATTACTTAATCATATGGATTGTTAACTGAGATCACTTATCTATTTACTAATCTCGTTCGATAATTAATAAAAAGATCCACTCCAATTTATAATGCTATAATTCTCTGCAAAATTTATTGAAACAGACTCATTAAGATTAAACTCTCAATATGTTACGTGTGGTCTATAGGTATTCGCATCCTATATACTATCATGATACTCTTCCGAAGAAGAACAAACAAAGTCACACGTTATTATACCCAGATCTATTCCTAGATTTTCTTTGTCAATTCCATCTAAGAAATTAAATAACTGTTGATCAGACAATTATAAATTAATGCAAGATATAACAACCAATCCAACAATTGATCAAATAATTGAAACTAAGATAAATTAATTAAAGTTCAACCAACGGTTCCATTGTAATCCTAAAGAAGAATTTAGTTACACATCGTCATGAAAACTATAATCAAATTTATAAAGAAAATCATCACAAATCAGAAGATAAAGTAAAAGGAATTAGAGAAAACTCTGTTGAACTCTCTCGCTTCCTTAATCTTCACTGCTTCGTTCTTGCTCTTCCAAATTCTTCCAGTCAATCCTCTCAGATTCGTGTGTCTCTCTAATCCTTGCTTTTTCCTCTTTATTACGTTACCCTTCGTGGCTGCCTTGAAGTCCTAGAATCCATCTTTAACTCAACTGCAACATCAAACTTCCAACAAAGACTCGGATTGCTCGACGCGGTTTTGGCCAACTGAACTCGCCGACCTGTGCCCCGGTGCCGTCTTCCTTCTTTATCACTGCGCCCCGGCGCCATTGACTGTTCGAAATTACAAAATTGCCACTGACAGCTTGTTTTCCCGTTTTGACCTCTCGAAGCCGTTTTCTGCAAATTAATCATAAAAACAAGTAAAATAGAACTAAAAGCACTTAAAGATAACAAATAATTAAGCCTAAAAGTACATAACTCGTAGGTATAACACCCACTCATCAAATACCCCCAAACTCAAGACTTTGCGTGTCCTCAAGCAAAAACACTACATCTAAAATGAAAATAACTAACTATCTAAACCACATGAATGCAATGCAATGTAACTAATGTCTCGAGCACAAATCAACATAATCCATAAATATCAAGCCTCAAAGAATCTTAAATAATAACTTAGCCAAACTTTAAATTCTCGTTTAGTCTAAAATCTAACATATCACCAATTTCATTTCACCTTCAACCCTTTCGTGTGTGTGTGTATTCAACATATCGAACCAGTCATTATTCTAATACAACTCATGAATATCACTGCTCAAAACAGATAATTACACATATAACATTTTATTACCCCCTCTCTATACACTTGTCTTTACATTTTCTTTATTTTACGAGTGCGTCTTACGCTCCATCTCGTATATGACTAACTTAGCATGTGCAATACCCATTTTCCTTAGGCTTTTTAAAATTACCCACGTAGCGAACTTTCCACCAGTGACTCCCAAACTAAATGGCTTTAGGGCACTAAGTGTAGAGACACTCCTAAGGGCTTACTTGTTCGAGTAATAGAGGCCACGAAAACGGATTAGCTAAGTGTCGCTCATATCTGTCTATTCTTCTTTTCATTCTTTTTTTTTTTTCATTACTATTGAACAGACATCGAAGCAAATGATTACCATTTTTTCATATAAATTTTGTTCCAACAAGTGATAGAGGTTATCTAAATCTTTCTCAAGCACCTAAATCCACAAAGTTTGAATCAAAACTCAACCAACTTAATACATTGAATACGTGCAATTAAGAACCAAGGGTATTAAGCTCAACAAAATCAGTAAAATATGAAAAACTCTGACTGTAATGATCCAAATCCATCTTGCTAAGATTATTAAATGAAGACTCACAATTTCATCATTGGCTATCCTTAAATTTCATACACTAATTCAATGCTCAAGTGTTCCTACATGCAATAATATATGATCCTATATGCAAATATTTTTGTGATTTTTAATTTTTAATTTTTTTTTTCAACCCTAACCTATATGCCATAAACTAACAAAAAAAACTCGAAGAAAAACTAACAAAAACTCGAAATATGAACATGCAATGCAAATATATGCAGAATGCCGTATACCCCCAAACTCACAACAGACAATGTCCTCATTGGAAAATAAGTAAAGAAATTAGTATGAATAAGAACAAGAGAACTCCCCTAGTAAATCAGGCATCATGGTCGGGGTGGTCTTCCTCGTCATCCGAGTCTGAGTCATTCGGCGGATATTCCGGTAACATCGGCGGGGCTGGAATTGAGAAAGCTGGAGCATTTAGATTTAACTGGGATAACATTACGGCCAAAGCAGAAGTGCACGTATATGTATACGCATGCATAGCATCTTGACGTTCCGCTAGGCGCTCATGCTGCCGAAACACCTCCTCAAACTGGATATCCGTCCGCCTTTGTAACCGTCGTACGGCTCGGTTAGGAACTGGCTCAGCTGCCTCATTCTCGGGACTATCAGGGGCATCCGCATCGTGAGGTGGCGAGTGAGGAGCCATAATAAATCCTAAGCCTTGTGGATGAGACTCTCCCCCTTCCCAAACTTTGTAACGTGCAATCAGGCTATGATCGAGGAGAGTCGTTGGTGGCTGCACTGGTTCAGCTGCCCCCCACTTGACACCAGACTGTTGACATAACGCGGTAATTAGAGACAGGTGTGGTAATCCTCCGGATGTCGCACCTTTCAACTGTTTTTTAATCGAGGAGACAATTACACTTCCCACATCAATAGATAACCCTGTTATAATGGCATAAAGAAGAACAGCTCGCTCCCTTGTTACATCGCTCACATGCGTACACGGCATCAATTTGGCACACAAGAAGGCGTACCAAATCTTGCCATAACGACTCAATGCGTTGAATGGAAATGTCAAAATTTTGCCAGTGTACTTGTTAGTTTTCCATTCTGTGCCCGGTCGACAAAGCTCGCGGACAATTCATCCATAATCGGGAGTCCCCATTGTACTATACTGACACACATCCGGAGCCCACATGTTATAGTATTCATTGATCCTTTCTCTGCTGAATGACACCACCTGACCCCGAACCATCACCTCACACTCAGGTGTATCAAGCGCATTAGCATATAATTCCTTGACCACAGCCGTTACTGCCGCATCGGGGTGTTCCGTAAACACTTTCCAACCACGTCCAACTAGCATAGCCCGCATTTCCCCATCCTCTAAGATATCTGGACGTAACCCCCTTTCTGCAATCAATGCCCGGCCGGCTAACAAATTATTAAACTTATCATCGGCCTCTACACTAACGAACTTCTTCCTATTATATGGCCGAGGTGTAGCCGACGAACCTTCTCCCCTTTGCCGTTTCGGAGGCATATGAGCACAATATCAATATCGAAGCCCTACGAGGCTTTCAGAAGTCCAAAACAAGGATTTACTGAAAAGCAAACCAAATGAATCCCCTTTTGTGGAAAATTCACAACAGGTGGTGTGCACTCAATTTCCCCCGAATCTGTTCTTAGCTCCTATCACAACCACCAAACCACCAATTCTCCTCCAATGGCCAACACAAACCACTGGGCAACCCAACACAAATAATCCAAAACAACAAAAACATCCACCACACTTGAAAGAAATGTAATGAAATGAATATATAGTGTAAAGTACTATGTTTGGTACCTTAACTTGGATGCTTGAATAATTGAAAACCAACTTGCTTCCCAAATCCCCAACCGTGGAATCTACCCGTGAGAGGAGAAAACCGGATGGAATTACCGTGAGGGAGGAATGCCAACCGAGGAAGGTTTGAGAGTGAAGTTGGGCGGACGGAGAACTTGCGAGAGAAAGAGAGATGAGTGTGCGAGAGAAAGAGAGATGAGAGTGTTTGAAGGATATGTTTTGAAGGTTTATGTTTTGGGGGTTTAGGGTTTTAAATCCGATCGGGCATGGGAATTGTTTTTTTTTTAAAAACTGAAACTCGACTGTTGCGCCGGGGCACCTTAATTTGGCCTTGACATCTCGCCGGGGCGCTGTTCAACTGAGGGGTTTTCGCTGGGGGCGCCATATTCTCCACCGGGGCGCGATTAGGCTGAGAGCTTTTCGCTGGGGGCACCATCTGATCTCTCCGGGGCGCAATAATTTAGCTTAATATTTCCGCCGGGGCGCTGTGCTGAATTCTGCCAAATTGTTGATTGCTGCATTTTTCTGACTTCTAAGCTCCAATAATGAACGTCTTTAGCTGCAAGGATATAAAAATACGCAAGAATTAGTGGAGCTAATCATAAAAAATCTTCCTAAGCTAGAAATTTAATAAATCCTATAAAATTGACTAAATTATCTTAAAAATTCTAAAAATTAAAAATCAAATTCTAAAGCGATACTACGGTTGGGTTGCCTCCCAACAAGCGCTTGATTTAGAGTCTTTCAGCCTGACTTTCTCCTGTTTTGCTTAAGTTGGCTCGGAAAGGGTTACAGAGGTTCGCTGACGATCCACGGTGCCGCCCCAATAATGCTTTAGTCTTTGCCCATTAACCTTAAATGTTTCATGAGAACGAGGGTCAATAACTTCAATTGCTCCGTATGGAAAGACATTCGTGATTGTAAACGGTCCTGGCCATCTGGATTTCAACTTGCCCGGGAAAAGCTTGAGTTTTGAATTGAATAGTAGCACAGATTGGCCCGGTTCGAATGTCCGCTCAACAATGCGCTTGTCGTGCCACTTTTTGACTTTCTCCTTGTACATTTTGGCGTTTTCATAGGCATTCATCCTGAATTCATCCAATTCATTTAATTGTAAGAGCCTTCTTTCTCGTACGGCCTGTGAGTCAAAATTAAGCTTCTTAATCGCCCAATATGCGTTGTGCTCCAATTCGACTGGGAGATGGCATGCTTTTCCATAGACGAGTCTATAAGGAGACATGCCTATAGGAGTTTTGTACGCAGTGCGGTATGCCCAAAGAGCCTCATCAAGCTTGCTGGACCAATCTTTGCAGGTCGGGTTGACTATTTTTTCCAAAATCCGCTTGACTTCTCTATTGGTAATCTCGGCTTGTCCACTCGTCTGCGGGTGATATGTCGTTGCAACTTTATGCCGTACACCATACTTCGTGAGAAGAGCGGCAAAATATTTGTTGCAGAAATGGGACCCCCCATCACTAATTATCGCCCTTGGTGTTCCAAATCTTGTAAATATGTTCTTGCGTAAGAAAGTTAGAACGACCTTGGCATCATTAGTAGGTAACGCCACTGCTTCCACCCATTTGGAGACATAATCCACTCCCACTAAGATATACTTGTTATTGAATGACGACTGGAACGGTCCCATGAAATCAATCCCCCATACGTCGAATATTTCCACTTCCAAGATTGACTTCAATGGCATTTCTTGCCGATTTGATATGTTTCCAACCCGTTGACAACGATCACACCTCTTTCCGAATTCGTGAGCATCTTTGAACATTGTTGGCCAATAGAATCCCAATTGGAGAATCTTTGCAGCTGTTCTATCACCTCCATAGTGACCTTCATACAAAGATGAATGGCAATGCTGTAAAATGCCTTCGACTTCCTCCCTAGCCACACATCGTCTTACTATCTGGTCAGCACATTATCGGAAAAGAAAGGGTTCGTCCCAAAAGTATTGCTTGACATCATGTAGAAACCTCTTTTTTTGCTGATAACTCAGGTCATAAGGAAGTACACCACTGACGATGTAATTGACGTAATCCGCATACCAAGGAGCTTCCTTTGCTATATAGAATAATTGCTCGTCGGGAAAGGACTCATTTATCAATACCCGATCTCCTTGGTCTTGCTGTGAATTTTCCAGTCGCGAGAGATGGTCTGCTACTTGGTTCTCGGACCCCTTCCTATCCCGAATCTCAAGATCAAATTCCTGAAGAAGAAGAATCCAACGGATCAACCTTGGTTTGGCATCCTTCTTAGAGTTGAGATATTTTATTGCAGAGTGGTCTGTAAACACGATCACCTTTGTCCCAATCAAATAGGCTCAAAATTTGTCGAATGCAAATACCACTGCAAGTAATTCCTTTTCGGTTGTGGTGTAATTTAATTCTGCATCTGTCAAAGTTTTGCTAGCGTAGTAAATTGCATGAAATATCTTTTCCTTACGTTGGCCCAAGACTGCGCCAACCGCGTAGTCACTAGCATCACACATGAGCTCGAACGGTAAAGTCCAATCTGGAGCGACGATTATTGGTGCAGTTATCAACTTCGTTTTTAAATTCTGAAATGCATCATGACACTCTGTAGTGAACTTGAAAGGAACTTTTTTTTCAAGTAATGCACATAAAGGCTTTATAATCTTGGAAAAATCCTTGATAAATCGTCGATAAAATCCTGCGTGTCCCAAGAAACTTCGAATTCCTTTCACCGAATTTGGTGGTGGTAGATTTTCAATCGTCTCGATCTTTGCCTTGTCTACTTCTATACCACTAGCCGACACCTTATGTCCCAAGATGATTCCTTCGTGCACCATGAAGTGACACTTCTCCCAATTAAGCACCAAATTTGTTTCTACGCATCTCTTTAGAACCGCAATCAGTTTCGCTAAGCATAGATCAAAACTATCACCAAAGACCAAAAAATCGTCCATAAAAATTTCTAAATTATGCTCTACCATATCAGAGAAGATTGCCATCATACATCTCTGAAATGTCGTCGGTGCATTACACAGCCCAAAAGACATCCTCCGGAAGGCAAATGTTCCATACGGGCACGTGAATGTCGTTTTTTCTTGATCCTCGGGGGCTATGACAATTTGATTGTAGCCCGAATAGCCATCCAACAGACAGTAAAATGGATGTCCCACCAATCTGTCTAACATCTGATCAATAAAAGGCAGCGGAAAATGATCTTTGCGAGTTACCTTGTTTAATTTTCGATAATCCATACAGACGCGCCAACCCGTCACCGTCCTTGTTGGAATTAGTTCGTTATTCTCGTTGGCTACTACTGTCATGCCTCCTTTCTTTGGTACACATTGCACCGGACTAACCCACGAACTATCTGATATGGGGTAGATTATACCCACATCCAACCACTTGAGAATCTCTTTCTTTACGACTTCCTTCATGATTGGGTTTAGTCGTCGTTGCTGCTCTACAACTGGTTTGACATCCTCCTCAAGCAGGATTTTGTGCATACATAGTGATGGGTTAATTCCCTTGATGTCTGCTATGGTCCATCCAATGGCAGTTTTGAATTCCCGCAATACCCTTAGCAATTTTTTCTCTTGTAACTCATCAAGTGAAGCGGAAATAATCACCGGTAGTGTAGAAGAATTCCCCAAATAAGAATACCTCAAATGGGTTGGCAACTGTTTCAATTCCAAAATGGGTGGTTCTTCTATAGATGTCTTGTCATGGGTCTTTGCTTTCTCAGAATGACTTAAAGGCTCAAATTGCTTACCAGTCTGTAAGAGCGGTGTATATGCATTCAATAGCTGCACAAACTCAAGTGGAGCTGGAAAATCTGCAGCTATAGGATTAACTAAAGCCGTTGCAAGTGGATCCGCATTACAATTAACCTCAGAAACTTCGTCCACTGCTACCTCTAACCAATCAATTCTGAAACACTCTTCTGCTTCATTTGGGAATTTCATAGCTTTGAAAACGTTAAAAGTGACCTCTTGATCATGCACCCTCATCGTCAGCTCCCCTTTCTGCACATCTATCAAAATTCTACCCGTAGCTAAAAATGGACGCCTAAGTATAATCGGAATTTCTTTGTCCTCTTCGAAGTCCAATACAATGAAATCTGCCGGAAAGATGAACTTATCCACTTTCACCAATATGTCATCCACTATTCCTCGTGGATGCGTCAATGACCTATCTGCCAGCTGTAAAGTAACATTGGTCGGTTTCACTTCCTTCAGGCATAACTGCTGATATATGGACAATGGCATTAGATTGATACTGGCCCCCAGATCACACAAAGCTTTCCCAAAGAACTTGTCACCAATTGTGCATGGTATTGTGAAACTGCCTGGATCTCTTAATTTGGGCGGCAATTTATTCTGTAGAATAGGACTACATTCCTCTGTCAGTGCGACTGTCTCAAAATCTTCCAATTTCCTCTTTCTTGACAAAATATCCTTCATGAATTTCACATAGTTTAGCATTTGTTCTAGAGCTTCCGCGAAGGGTATGTTGATTTGAAGTTTCTTGAACACCTCTAGAAACTTTGAAAATTGTTTGTCTGCTTTTGCCTTTTTGAGTCGCTGAGGGAATGGTACTGGTGGAACATAGGGATTCAGCTTGACTCCTTCGGTTTTGTCCACGGGTTTCTCTGTTTTCCTTGCTAAATCTGCATCTTCACTTGCATCGACTTCTTATGGTTGCTTTGAGTTCTCCTTGACTGTTTCCGATAATTCTGTCCCACTTCTCAATGTAATTGCCTTACAGTGTGCGTTACCCTCTCCTTTTGGATTCTTCTCAGTATCACTGGGTAAAGATCCTTGAGGTCGGTTGTTTATAGCACTATGGATCTGACCAAGCTGAGTTTCAAGATTCCTTATTTGAGCTGCTTGATTTTTCGAAGTTACGTCAAATTGATTTGTCAATTTCACTAGTACTTCTTCCATTAGTGATAACTTATCGGGTTGTTGCTGTTGCTGAACTATGGGTGGGTATGGATGTCTTGGAGCTTGAGTTTGAGTTTGCGCCTGATTATTGCTCCATGCAAAATTCGGATGGTTCCTCCATCCAGGATTGTAATTATTTGCATTATTACCATATTGCGGCTGTCTGTTTTGATTTCCAATAAATTGTGCAGACTCCGAATTAATAGCACAATGTTCTGTTGAGTGTTCTCCTGCACAGATCTCACAAACCGTCTCCAACTGATTCTTCTGCATTCCCATAGCGTCTATTTTCTTTGACATGGCAGAAAGATGTGATGTTACTTGTGCCGACAAGGCTGTCATGGCATCCACCTCATAAATACCTGCTGCTCTTGGCTGATGAGTTCTAGCTGTAGGCCATTGATAGTTGTTCGCTGCCATATTTTCAAGCAGGTTGTACGCTTCTTCAATATTCTTTCCCATCAATGCTCCACCAGCTGCTGCATCTATGCTCGTCCGAATCTGACTGAATAGACCATTGTAGAAGGTTTGGACTTGCAACCACTTAGGAATTCCATGATGTGGACATCTTCATAGCAAATATTTGAATCGCTCCCAAGCTTTATACAGTGACTCCGCGTCGTGCTGAACGAAAGAAGTGATATCGTTCCGCATCTTTGCCGTCTTTGCTGGTGGAAAGAATTTGGCTAGAAATTTGTGTGCCAAATCATTCCACGTTGTAATGGAGCCTGCAGGCAAGGAGTGTAACTAGCTCTTGGCTTTGTCTCTCAGTGTGAATGGGAATAGCCTCAGTCTAATAGCATCCTCCGTCACCCCATTATATTTGAATGTGTCGCATATCTCCAAGAAGCCGACAATGTGGTCGTTAGGGTCATCATTCGGCAAACCCCCAAACTGAACCGAGTTTTGGATCATCTGAATAGTTCCGGGTTTGATCTCAAAATTTGTTGCTGTGATGGCGGGCCTTATAATGCTAGATTGAATTTCCGTCACTTGTGGCATAGCATACTCCCGCAGTGTTTTCTGTTCTTCCTCAGCCATTCTTTCTTGATTTTCTAGAGTCGTCCGAATATAAGTGCGAATTCTACGGAACCTTCGTTCTATGTTGTCTTCTTCTTCCAGAAAGCACGGGCAAACTCTACCTGATGAAAGCCAAATAGAAGCAAAGGTAAAACAAAAGAATAAAACTTTTAAATTAAAATTAAACTAATAAAACTTAATAATAAACTAATTATTAAAACCGTTCCCCGGCAACGGCGCCAAAAACTTGTTGTCCGATTTAGATATATGGAATTCACACGCAAGTATACGCGGTCAATCAAGTAATATAGTAGAAATAAGGATGTCGAACCCACGAGGAACAAGTAATAACAATTATGCTAACTATTAAATTTATATTAATTTAACTCTAATTAAACTTTAGCAACTTTGGATTATAAACCACTTAAAATTGAAATTGAATTTAAACTAACTAACTAACTAATGAGAATGATTTATCAGATAATAAAGAGCTTTAAGATTACAATTTCCCCGTTGGATCACAATAATGTCATTATCTTAATTCCAATTACTTAATCATATGGATTGTTAACTGAGATCACTTATCTATTTACTAATCTCGTTCGATAATTAATAAAAAGATCCACTCCAATTTATAATGCTATAATTCTCTGCAAAATTTATTGAAACAGACTCATTAAGATTAAACTCTCAATATGTTACGTGTGGTCTATAGGTATTCGCATCCTATATACTATCATGATACTCTTCCGAAGAAGAACAAACAAAGTCACACGTTATTATACCCAGATCTATTCCTAGATTTTCTTTGTCAATTCCATCTAAGAAATCAAATAACTGTTGATCAGATAATTATAAATTAATGCAAGATATAACAACCAATCCAACAATTGATCAAATAATTGAAACTAAGATAAATTAATTAAAGTTCAACCAACGGTTCCATTGTAATCCTAAAGAAGAATTTAGTTACACATCGTCATGAAAACCATAATCAAATTTATAAAGAAAATCATCACAAATCAGAAGATAAAGTAAAAGGAATTAGAGAAAACTCTGTTGAACTCTCTCGCTTCCTTAATCTTCACTGCTTCGTTCTTGCTCTTCCAAATTCTTCCAGTCAATCCTCTCAGATTCGTGTGTCTCTCTAATCCTTGTTTTTTCCTCTTTATTACGTTACCCTTCGTGGCTGTCTTGAAGTCCTAGAATCCATCTTTAACTCAACTGCAACATCAAACTTCCAACAAAGACTCGGATTGCTCGACGCGGTTTTGGCCAACTGAACTCGTCGACCTGCGCCCCGGCGCCGTCTTCCTTCTTTATCACTGCGCCCCGGCGCCATGGACTGTTCGAAATTAAAAAATTGCCACTGACAGCTTGTTTTCCCGTTTTGACCTCTCGAAGCCGTTTTCTACAAATTAATCATAAAAACAAGTAAAATAGAACTAAAAGCACTTAAAGATAACAAATAATTAAGCCTAAAAGTACATAACTCGTAGGTATAACACCCACTCATCACTAGGTACCCCTCCACTAATGACATCAATAACTGGCCTCGGCCGATTCGTAGCAGCCTCATTCTGATCACCCCTTTGCAATAGTTCTCTTTGAGGGACTGCCCGCCCAGCGACATAGTGTAATAACCGGTCGCCCTGCACATTCTTCTCAATCAGCTCCTTCAAGTCGTGACATCTTTCTGCATCATGTCCTCTCGACTGATGATATTCACAAAATTGATTCGAGAATCCCCGATAACCCTTAATGGTTCGAGGTGGTTCGAAAAGTTGTGTCCTCTGATTTCATTCAATATCTACACCCTATCAGCATTTAGAGGAGTGTATGTCTTCTGTTCAAATTTAGGCTGGGTGGGTGGCCGGTTTTCTTGATTACTTCCCCTCGGGCCAAGCCTATCCAGCACATCAGATTTTCCTTCCTTTGGCTTATACTGATCAACCCCCTTCTGGTTCTTTGTCAAAGTCGCCATTGCTTCTTCAATCGCAATAAAATTTTCTGCTCGCTCATAAGCATCAGCCAGATCCTTCGGCGGTTTGAACATGATGTCCTTCATCAGCTTCTTTGATTTGCCAATGTCCAACCCCGTAGTGAAGAATCCCAACGCCTAGGTCATATCCAGGTTAATCATAGCCCCTGCGGCCTCCCTAAACCGTTGTACATATTGGTTTAGGGTTTCATCTCCTTTCTGTTTAATTTGCATCAACGATGCTGTTAATTTCCCCTTCTTCTTATTACTTCCGAAGCGGTCATGAAACTTGTCGCATAACTCTTTCCATGAATTAATACTCCCCGATGGCAAAGATACAATCCACTGCTTCGCTGCCTTCTTTAAAGTGGTTAGGAAAATCTTGCACATCCCTGCATCAGAGTGGTTGTAGTACCCCATTATAATTTCATAGGAATTTGTATGGTCGTAGGGATCACCGGAACCATCAAAAGATTCCAACGATGGCAACTTCATCTTCAGGTCAGCCTTTTCCATGTTAATCGTAGCTGAGAATGGAGACTTAGTGTCTACGGGCTTAGCTCCCGCCTTAACTTCAGCTAACTGTCGTTCCAAGTCTGCCATTCTTTTTCTAAGTAAATCACCATCACTAGCTTTATGAGAGTCAAGTTCAACTTCTGAACCTTTTCTCGGACTTCGTAGTTCCCAACAATCAGATGTACCTTCTTGACCCCTCCTCGGGCTCCGAGCTACACCATCGTCAGGCTGATACCCTGACTTCTCGGGCTCCGAACTACACGATCGTCAGGCTGATACCCTGACCCCCTTCTCGGGCTCCGAACTACACGATCGTCAGGATGATACCCTGACCCCCTTCTTGGGCTCCGAACTACACGATCGTCAAGCTGATACCCTGACCCCCTTCTTGGGCTTCGAACTACACGATCGTCAGACTGATACCCTGACCACCTCCTTGGGCTCCGAACTACATGATCGTGGTTTCGGTTACGTCTCCACCTCGGGGATACGGAGTGCGTCCACCTGTCCGAGGAAGTCGACCTCCTATCCTGAGAAGTGGTTGGGCCCTTATCTGCCCGTCCCGAATATGGATTTGGAGGGTCGTAGCTACCCCCGACTCTATCTACTAATGGTGATGAGGGCGGGTCGTTCACCCTTCCCCGACCTCCCCTATTCCGAGGCGTCCGCACCCACGACCCTTGAACTATGTCCTGAGGCTTCTCATCCTCCTTCAGCCCTTCCAATAGAACGGCCCACTCTTCCTGCTGATGTCAGAGAGACCGAATAGCCCCTTCTACTATCTGGATTCTCTGCCTCTTAATAGAGTCCCCCTGATCGTAAGACTCCCTCTCATCGGCCTCACGCTCTCGGACAGAAGATTGACGGTTTGTTTCCCTATCATGGACCAAGCTTGGAGAAATAGAGGGGAACAGCTGTCGTCCCCTATCATGGCACGGTCGAACCTCCTCTGTGAGCAGATGGACCCAATCTGTCCCTAACCGAACCCCGCGTCATAGAAGGTACTGACGAACCAGTCTTCTCCACCCGATCACCTTGATGCTCCATAACCAATCTGCTGTTATGCTAAACTCACGCGGTGATTTTAAAACAGAACCAAAAAGCCCTCCTTCTAGCGCCAATGTTAACGCCAAATTTTATGACTCGTTGAAAATCATGAAACAACAAGAAAAATTAAACGCCAAACACTAATAAAACAGGAGAAAGTATTATGAGGACACAGGAAATTATGTGGAAACCCAACAGGGAAAAACCACGGATGAAAGGGTAATTTCACTAGTATGATGGTGGTGCTTACAATCTTTCTCAAGTACAATAGAGAGCTTATTTGCTGGAAAATAATAATTCTGAATCTAAAAGTAGTAAGGGCGGTTTGATAATGATAATAATATCTTCTTCCACTCCCATGCAAGTCTCTATTTATATGAGCGTACAAAAATTGGAAAGAGTATAGGGCCAAGAGCCCCTAACTGTGTATGGGTCAACAGCTAAAAAGCCCAAGTCCCATGAGGGTCTCTTACACGGCCCATAAAAGAATCGAAGTGTTAAAAGGAAAGCCCAGCCCAACAAAATAACATAGACCAGCCCAAGCCTCATTCTGATACCCAGATCCCAACAATAAGATTCATACAACTTGTTCAGAACATACTTACTAAGATTCTTCTATTACTTTTACCAAATCAAAACTATTATACACAGTACACACAGTCACGCGCGTACACACTATACCCACAATTTATCACAAACCCAATTTATTTATAATGCTAAACATCTAAGCTATGGACTCAAAAATTGATGGTAAGAAGAATCCCAAATCTAATCTAAATAATAATAAAAAAAAATAACCCATAACAGTACCTGCATAACAGTAGTGATGTCATGAAGAGGCTTTCTTGGCTACCAAGAAGGTGATACACTGCGGCTTCCTTATGCTCTCCGATCGCTTCCTGTCGTAGTGTTCTGACACCCATATGCCGCCAAAGTTCATTACCTAAACTGTCATCTGTTAATAAATAGGCATGATGATATACATGACATTCCACAACCAAATCAAACAAAATCACATAATCTAAATAGTTTATGGAGGCAATGATGATTTTTGTGCCAAATTGGCTAGGGTTCTTACTTGTTGGATCGGAAAATTGGTTCAGTATCGGCGCACATCTGCAGCCTTCTATTATCTCTTCTTCTTTGTCGTCGATATCCATGTCGAACGCTTATTCGGGGAAAGAAACGGCGGCGTCATGGTGCTCGAAGCTCCACAAGGATCCCTCCGATTTGGTTGCTCTGAAAATAAGTATCTTAGGTGATTGCCAAACTAGAAAAACAAGCTTCTTGGTTAGTGACATACACGTGTCATACTCTGACCGGTTCTTATTATTAGTGGAGGATCATGGGTCTTGACTGTTGGATTAATTGGTATTTATTTCAATGCTTTATATTCTCCCATATATATATATATATATATATATATATATATATATATATATATATTTAAACTTGCAATAGTTATTTTATAAATTCTTATTTGTATAATTATTTTATATATTTATATGTATATACTATGATGTATATGTGTATTCTTTAATTGATGGTGATGTACAGTTTTTAATGTATATATACTTAATATATATTAATTCTTGTAAAGTCTAAACTAGTAATTATGTATTAGTTATATCAATTTATTATAATATTTTAATTTCTTAATATATATAGTATTTATTATAAGTATTACTAGTATTTATTATGCATTTTGAAAGGGAGGAAGAGATGCATTGTCAAACATATGATAAAGAAGAGGGCAATTGTGAAATAAAAAATGATGAATTCAATGATGAAGAGCAAACATTTACCTTGCCACAATTTTCTTATAGCTCATGTGATGAAAACAGTGATGATGATGTTATGTTTTCTAAAAATGTGGTTATGGATGAATGATGGCGCAAATGATAAGGTCTTAGGTGAGTTAAGAAAAAAAAATTATTTACTAAAAGAACAAAACTATAATTATTAGGTTGGTACAATTGTTTTATTTTCAAAACTTATGTAAGATATAGAGAGCAATGGACTATATAATTTTATTTTTAAATTGGTTTTTCATGAGAAAAAAAGTGTTTATAACTAGTAATTTAATTTTATAATATTCTTACCTTAACTTATATTAAAATCAACATATCTTCGATAATCACATTATTAAAAGCCTATTTTAAGAGAATTATTACTCACTATATATTATTTTTAAGAGATTTTTTATGAGAGATATAATTGGTCACTATTTTGTTAAAATAAGTTTTTTAGAATTAATTATAGTGAATATAAATTATTTTATATGTATATTGTGACGCCCCCAAATCCGGGTTCCTTAAACCTCGATTTTGGTGCTCACTATTCATACATTCTACTTTCAATTACTACTACTCAAAATTACCATTAATATACATTACATCTGTTAATATCCAACTTAATACAAAATATATCTAACAAACCCCCAGGGTCATCAACCTTTACTTACATACAACGTTATTAGGGTAAATATTTCATATCTAAAGCCACAAAATGGATTTTAGCTACCAACTGGGGACATTTCATCACTGCGTTATTCCGATATCTTTCTTTTGCCTTTGTCTTTCTTATTTAGACCCTCAGATTTAACATCTTTGTCTGCGACACATTAATCAAGCAAGAGTGAGCAACCAAAGTGCTCAGTAAGTATAAGGAATTGAATAATAATGCATTATGAGGAAAAGAATTTATAACAACAACGTAACCAACAATGTAACATTAATTCATTCCAATTGAAAGAAAATAACTGAAAGAAATATCTTTTGAAACATTATAAATAAGAATCATACTAAGGGTCACAAGACCATTGAACATAGGTTAATCAATGGTAACACTGATAACATGTTTGTGTCATAAAGACCATAAAACCTCAACCACGTACTCGAGGTGATCAGCCTCTCGTACCTATGATTGTGCACATCATATTACCGCATTTTGCGTAGTATCAGAATTTAAAGTATCCGACAAGCTATATCTCCTGAAACAAGGTTGTTCATCTCAGTTTCTAGGAGTTCGCACCAAAATAATCTGGTTTGGCTCAGCACTTAACGATAAATAATAATTTAAGGTTCAACTGTATCAATAGTCTAGCCTAACAAATGGCATAGACTCATAATCATCAACTCACGTGTCAACAAATATGATTCGTTATAGATGACATTTAAGAGTGAATGTGAGTAACAACAGAGATTTTCAATCTTAATTAACTAATTTACAACATCAATCGCAACCAAATTCAAGAAAGTGGAAAAATGATAAAACTTAGGAAGTTGTACTCAAATAGAATTTTAATATCTAACATATGATTAATGTGTCGAGATTAGGGTTTAGGAACTTGTCTCGATGTCCGATTATTAAATTAACGGCTAATAACCCTTTCTTGGACAACCTATAATAATAACATAATCAAATAATAACAATTTAGTAACCCATGATATTAATTTATGTAATTAATATCACTCACAACATAATTATTCTACATGTCGGATCTATATTAAGGTTTACAATTAATTATAACCTAATTTGGTTTTTTAATCTAACCGCGCCCTTTTACGTCCTCATATGTAAAGCACTTAAATACTAATTGAAATTATTCTTCAAAATTGGAAAATATTAAATTTAATTTATAAATTATTTTTATATATTTTACTGATTTTTTTAATTAATTTTTAAACATTTATTTTAATTAATTAAAACCTTGATGGCATTTTCGTTATTATGTGAAAAAACTGGACCGGTAGCAAAATTGTAATTAACCGGAACTTTGTCCGCCGTGCATGGCGCGGCCCTGCCTCCTCCCCACCCAAACAGCGTCATTTCATTTGCCGGTTACAGGAAAAGTTAGTCACCGCGCATGGCGCGGCTCAGCCTTTCCACTCCCAAAATGTCGTCGTTTCATCCCGGCTTCCGGAAAAAATTTTGGTTGCCGCGCCATGCGCGGGCGGCCTTTTTTTTTTTTTCTCCTTTTTTGTTAACAGCAGCCTAACCAACAAATCAAAATACCATTTTTTTGATCTCACTTTCCACAACATAAATACTCTAAACATTATATAATCTATAAGTATACATTCAAAAATTATATAGAATAATTATTCTAGTTATTTACTAATTTTTTACAAAATTATTTTATCACTAAAAAGACTAAAATAAATCAAATGAAATAGTTTTATACCTTCCCAAACTTGAAAATTTTCCTATGAAGCTTGTTATTCACCTTGTTTGCACCAAAATTTTCTCCTCTTGGTAGTGATGGTGTTTTCGGGTGGTGGTGATGGTGGTGAAAAGAAAAGAGAGATAAAGAAATGAGATGATTATGTTTATATTTTTAGGGATTGTTTCTATTATTATTGTTATTATTATTATCCTTTTCTCCTTTCCTTATATAAGCCTTAGTGTGTGAATTATTCATATTTATTAATTATTCTTTTCACTATTTCATATATTTTATATAAACTATACAATACAATATTGTATAATTTATATAATATTTAACCTTTCCTTAATAAATTTTATTCTCTTATATATATGATATATTTATTCTTATATAATTTATATAATTATAAATTCTTCTTTACTTAATTGTATTTCCTTATATAAAATATATAATTTATTACTATATATTTTATATAATTAATTACTCTTCTTAATAATTTCCAAAAATTCTCCATAATTATTAATTAATCTATAATCAATAGATATGACCTTGTTAATTCTCTCATTAACTTTTAATTTAATTTAAAATTAATTTCTAATATTAATTCCCTTTTTATTTACACAATTCATTCAAATTAGTAACCGTAACAATAAAAATATATATATATACATACCTAGTTAATTCACACCATTCATATTACTTACCTAGTTTAAATAATTAAAATACACACATTTTATTTATTTAAATCTTTTTACAACGTCGTAATATCTTGGATATTACATATATATACATTAAATTTTTTACAGTAGTAAATTTACTTTTAATAACATTTTAAAAGTATTTTACATGCAATATCAATTATTTCTTTTAATGAACTATAAAGTAAATAACTTTACACTACTTTTAAAAAAAACATTGATCATGAAAATAAAAAATAAAAAGAGAAAAAAGAAGAAGATAGTGACGCTCTTTTGTGGAACAAACCACAAATACCAAAAAAATACTCAAATATTTATATGTTCTACACAAGGAGTTAAGTTTGAGTTTATTATTTTATTTATGATATAATACAATTCAAATTGTCATGTAATTAATATTTTAATAAATTTTTATTCTTAATAATAAATTTTAAGTAAATTAAAATATTAATTGTATTAATTAAAATATTAAATTACAATAACAGGTCAAACGATATTATTCGCAGGCAGTTTTGGGACATCCAAACAAAGCCTATTCACAAAGAGTTAACCATTTCTCTTTGCAGTCTGGACGCTTCTTCTCTCTCGCGGCTATAGTTTCACTACAAGAAATTATGGATGTAGTGAAAGAAATTTTGTGAAGGAATTCATTTCCTCACATGAGAAGTTTTCTAGTGAAGGAACAGTGAAGGAAAAAATGTAGTGACAATATAGTTATTAGCGAAAGAAATATCTTTCACAATTTATATTTTTTTTACAAAATTGAGGTGGTAGAAGGATATTTAACGCCAATTTATGATGAAAATTTGTGAGCAAAAAAACTATTAATGAATGAATTATTACTCACTATATATTATTTTTCAAAGGTTTTTAGCGAGAGATAAAATTAGTCACTTTTTTGTTTTAAATAAAATTTTTAGAATTAATTGTGGTGAATATAAATTGTAATATAAATATATTTAATTTTTTACAGTAATAATTTTTTTAATAATATTTTTTAAGTAACTTATAATATCAATTATTTCTTTTTAATATCCGATTTTTGGGTTCGGGTTTAATTATTGAATTTTTGTTAGTTTTAACCGAATTAGATATATACAAAAATTAAGCATTAAAAGTTAAAACAGCCTTACTCCTAGTCCAAGACCACAGTCGACACTTCGCCCTCTGAGACTCTCACTCTTTGAGCTAAAGCTAAGACCAAATCGATACTCCCAGTCGAATAGTCGATACTTACTCCCAGTCCTAACCAAATCAATTCAGCCTCTGGCTCTCTTACTCTCTGCCCTAACCCAAAACCCCAAATCGCGACTCTGCCTCCGCCTCTCCCCAATTCGGCAACTCCGCCCCTCCGGCCTCTCTGTGTCTCTGCCTCCGCTCCATGACTGGGTAACTAGGTTCTAGACTTCTAGCTTCGAACTTCCGCTCTGTTGTAGTTGTTTTCTTCATAGTTCGATTGGATTCTTTGCAGAAAATTCTCAAGTAGTCCTCTAAATCCCCTCAGTCATTTTCGCTGATAATTTCATTTCTTTTTATTTCCTGTCTTGTAACTTTTGGTGGCATATTAAGATAGTGTTGAGACTGTGTTTGGTTACTGAGGTACTGAACAAATGGAAAATGAGATTCTTTTATGTTGATTTGGTTTCAAAGTATATAGAAAGCCTGAGCTCTGTAGATTCCCAATCCTGCTTTTACTTTCTAAATTTGTAGTGAAGAATCAAGAATCATGTGTTACTATGTGGTCTTGTGGGTTTCGTGTATGCTCATTTATAGCCTGTAGGTTGTTTATTTATTGTTTAGCTTTTGGGTCTGTACTCTAGTTTCAAATTTGGTACAAAATGAAGTGTTATAGTTCAGATTAGTCTTATTTGAATCGGCAATATCAAATTGTTATAATGTGTTGGTAACTGCATGGAACATGATATTCTTAATTGTAAATGTGAGGACTCTTTCAAAGTCTGACATATTAAGTCCAAAAGTGAGCGGTAGTTTTTAAGACTTAAGAGAACATAATGTTTTATATTTATGACTACTGACTAGATGTTTTGGGTTTAAATTAAAAATCCTTAATAAACTTATGGGGTTGATTTATTTTCATTAAATCCACTCTCACCATTCACCAACCTGCACCACAGCACCAGGTTCTAATGCGTTTATTTCAGAAGAATTAAATGGAGGAGTTAATTCCTCACTCTCTGGCTAGCACTAGGTTGTCACGCGTGGGCGTGGATTGTTTTGTGGGTTTTAAGAGTAAATGGTGCTTTTATGTCTTGTGCTAAAGGAAAGAAATGTTGTAGAATAAAAGAGAGTATTATTACAGCTTAGTGAACTTTTGGATTCTCACGTGTTTATATGAATGGGAGCGATCCAACTTTTGGTTTCTCACGTGTTTGATTGAAATGGGGAATATTTAAAATTGATTCAAATGGTGAATAAACTTGTAATTAATGATGATTTATCATTTTGTATGTAGAAATATTATTATTTTAAGAGCAGTAGATATTGTTGTTTAAGGAGATGAAAGATATTCCTGTTACTACTACAAATAGCTCACGATTTTTTGGTGATAATTTTACGTTTTATAAGTTATTATTTGAGGAGAATTTTTGAATTTTGATTCGACAAGATGCGATGAAAGTTACTTTAAATAAGTTTAGTTGATATAGGCAAAATGTGTTATACTTGAAGTTTAACATATCTTACTTATCTCCCTATTTTGCAAAAAAAAAAAAAAAAAATCATTTGACTTTAGGAAATTATTAGTATAAAGATGAACCGGGAACTTATACTCCTTCTTCAATGGTTCTTGATTTCTTTTCCCCTTCTTCAGGTCTCTCTCTTAATTCATTACTTTTGGGGTGAATTAGTTAGATTATTTTGGTAATAATTTAATCTAATGATTAGTCAGATTATTGTGGCAATTTTCTTAGAGATCTATGGCTAATTTTAGAGTGTTGGATTTGATTGTTTCTAATTATATGATTGCATGTTCACGATTAAATAGTTTTGCTTTTTCATTAATGTAATTCGTATGTTTTTGGTGATTGAATTTTTTGTCTCAGTTTCTTACTACCTTTTTTTTAATAGCTGATTGAGTAAAGAATGTTGTGAAGGTTGTATTTATTTTTTATAACTACATGTTATCTACTAAAGCCTTCTATTTAGTGAAGTTAATAGCTTGATTGTTTGTTGGATATAAAGGTTCTACTTTGATTATCATCAAAATCACATAAATTGGTACACTAAAAACACAGTTAATATCTTTCCTTTGTCCCAACTCCTAAGTCATTTTTGTGACAATGTTATCTGGCATTAGCTTTCCAATTACTTACATAGCTTTTTTACTATTGTGCTTCCAATTTTGATGACAATAAATAGTATCAATGCCTCTTGGTGTTTCATTTTAACTCATTCTCTCTTATTCACGATGACACATTCCGTCGAGTTCTATTAGTCTGCAGTTGTAATTTTTAGTCATTTAAATCTTACAAACTATCCACATGTCATTAAATATTGCATATCTAGTCTATATAAGTGGTGTTTGTAATACTTCTAATGCCTCATTGATGGTGCAGGCTTGCAGTTGGAGTGTTGGACCTGTTGGGCATGAAAATTATGGGTTGTCATTATTTCGTCACTAAATTGGGGCCAAATTAGATATGCTTCACCAAAAGATTTCAACTATAGGCTATGATTATGCATCTTGGAGTTAATTCAGTAAGCTGTTGCTATGTACTAAAGTATTGCTTTCATTTTGTGTAAAATTTCCTGGCTAAAATGTTGTGTCTTTACTGTTTGTAATGCTGGGATTAATGCAGTCAGTTTATTTTTGTACTGTGTAATTGTGTTATTTCAGCTTATGTTTATACCATCTTTACTAAATTTAACACTACGTTATTTGTTTTTTTCAAAGTTTATAAGCCACAGAGACCAAGCTACATGAACCCTTTGAACTGTTCTTACATTGTTTTACTAACCCATTGACTTGTATCTTAAGAGAACACTCTTAGCTAATTTAATTTGTTAGTCCTAAATCTAAAAAATTCTACAACACAGTGTTTTACTGTCTTTTATGTTAATAAATTAAACAAGTTGATTTAAATATATTGATCTAACTGTTTCAAATGTGGATTATAATCATATATATTAGTAATTTTAAAAGTTAAGCCTTCCGAGTCAATCCTCTGAAGATTACTAACATTTTTAAAAGACATGTCAAGAGAGGTCAACTCATTCAACAGAGTTATTGGTAGAATATTTGTTAAAGTTTCAAATTGAATATTGACATATTCTGGCTCAAAGTTTTTGATTTTAAGTAGGTAAAATAAACTCCAAAAGCAAAAGAACAAAGACAAAGACTTTGACTCCAAAGTCTGCTTTGTCACCTCAATCTGTTTCCCAACTAGATTTGGACATGTGTATTGGGGTTTCTAAGGCCAAATCCCAAGGTGGTGCTATTGATGTCAAATTAATTGTCGATGTTATACTCTTCTTTAGTTTATAAGAGAAACTAAAAAAAATTCTTAAATTCCATTTTTATTATGCACTTATAGACATCCAGTTGCTAATCTTGAGGTACACCCATCATGTAATCCTTTATATTGTTGATTTTGCATTTTGTGTACTCTAACTAAGCAGTTCTCCTATCAAATTCAATTACAGATTAAAGAAGTAATATCATATGTTTATATGACTTCTGCACCAGAGGATCTTTCAATGAGAACCAACTTGTGATTCTTTATCATAAGAAATTTTTGTCTGTTTTATGTCTTTTAAACTTCCTCTTTTACATTTTTAGAGTTATATAGTAACTTGCACTTTGTTGTTAAAGGTCACTGCATTCATCCTACAGGAACTTCTTTCTATTTTTGCAGTTATTATGGATCATATTAGTGTTTTCATGCGCTGCTCTAATTATCCATTGTTTTAGAATTCTCATAATATCATTTTAGATTGTGCCCTTTGGTCTTCGTAGCCACCAAGAATATGCATTAGTCTATCTTCATTCCCATAGTAAGAAGTTCAGTTCTCAAACATTCTCAGACCCTTTTTATTATTTTTAATCTTATGGAATTTCCCAGAAACCTATAAACATCACTTTCGTTTTTGCCAAAATTGAATAGAAGGTGATCTTTTGTTAAGCAGAGTCATTATTGGTCTATTCTCTGGTCAAAGTATTTGATCATACATTGATGATGCTAGTTTTGGGAATAACTTTCATTATTGGCATCTGTCGTTTGGTTCTCATTATTTGCTTCTGTAATTGGTACGAGGGGTTTACTCCAACCTTACTATGGGAAGGACCAATGGCAATTAGCTACTAGAGGCCTGTTTATAAAAACAACTCCCTATACTGTTTGCTAGTATACATAATGTACATATTAGATCTACCCTTAAGCTGCAGCGTCCTAGCATTCTTTTCAAGTGGTAGGTTTCCTTCAACTGGCGGGTGGTACCAATGCTCACACAATAGATGGGTTGAAAAAACAAAGACTCTTTCAAATAACCTTATCAAGTACTTATATTTCTGATTCACCTTCATTATATATTGTTTTGTTCCCCAATTCTTTTGTCTTCTATTATATAATTCTTATGCTAAACTTTCTTTTTAGGCTTTGCTTATCTAGAGAACTTGAAAGATGAAAATCTACCTTCAAATTCGCTTTAGTTAACCTAATGCATTGATTGGCGGGGTAGCTTATGGTGGTTATGCACGGAAGGTTATTCATTTTACGACCCTCTTTTGCCCCTCTGTTTCATAAAAATTCTCATTTTACGTCCCGGTTTTACCCTTCTGTATCAGATGTATGTATGCTTGTACATCAACTTGTATGTTTGCGAATCTTAATTCATGTTTGTAATTGAATTGACTGCTTGGTTGACAAAATGAACTATACATTCTTACTTTTGCCATTATAGGTTCCTATTCCTGTTTCTGGGTTTGGTTGCAGTTTTTGCAGAAGATTTTTGTGTATAGAAAAGTATCATTACTTTCCACTACCATATATGACTCTATTTGACATAATTTGTTTCAGATCAGATAGAACAAAGTCAGCACCATTGGACTTTTCTCCAGTAGGGTAAAATTTATGAAGGAATTACTGGTCAACTTCATTAAGATTTTTATTATATGTTATCCATGTTATATTAGTTATTAGTGTACAAAATTATTTGTAAATATTAAAGAACTTGTTTCATAATTATTTGTTTTGATTTTTGGATAATATTTGACAAAGTCTTCTATGTTTCTACTCTCTTGTATGTAATCTTATGAAAATATATTTAATTGTAAATATTAATGAACTTTTCTTGCAGTTTAAAGGCTCAACCTTGACTTGCCTGACGACAAAAATAATGAGGAGCTGACAATTACCACGCCTTATAGCTAGAGATTCTCTTCCTTGTGTAATATTTGTGAATACATATTTGTAGGTGATATGACACTTGTTTTTGGTAACAAGTCTTGTAATTTTAGTGTGTATATATTGGTTATACTAGCTTTGTATATAATATATTCTTTTAAAATGATATAATAATTAGTTTCTCATTTAGTATATATAAAATTTATATGAACTTTTTGTTATTTATATTTTAATGAGATATTAAATTAATATTTTGTTAGTATAATAAGTTAACAATATAATAAAATAATAAATTAAAAAGAATAATTTGGAAATTCATTATAATTTAGTGGTTCATTTGTCATTCGTATGTTCAACTTCAGTGAAGGAATTTATCTCTCACTAAATTAATAAAAAAATCACAAATTATAATGAACCATAATCTGATTGGCATGAGGGACTTGGGGGGTGTTTGATAAAAATTGAATGAACTGAATCTGAATCTGAATGAAAAAAGTTGTTTGATAATTAACATATCTGAATGATTTGAATGACATATTTTTAATATTTTACCCCTCTGAAAAAATTCAAAGTTGTTGTAAATTTATTTAATATTACATAATATAAATTTTTTTTTTTTTTTTCTATTTTTTTTCTCCATTCAGCCACCATTCAGCCCATTCAGCCACAAATTCTGACCTTAACCATTCAGCCGCGCCATTTGACCGATTCAGCCATTCAGACGAATTTTTTTCCAACCAAACGCACTTAACCATTCAGCCACTTACCGATTCAGATTCAGACCCCATTCAGACTCAAACAAACAGCCCCTTGGTATAACGAATCATAATCTGTTAACGAATTGACAACGAAATTTTGTAACGAATTGGCAACAAAACTTCGCAGCAACCTATAAAATTCGTTATGAAAAATGAAAGTCTTTCACAAACTATAACGAATGACAAATTTCGTTGCTAAACAAGTATTTTTTGCAACTACAAAAATCGTTGCTGAATGTCCATCAAGAATTGACAACAAAAAAAGTAAATTAGCGGGGATTTTTTTTTTTCTGCCAACGAATTGGCAACGAATTTTTGCAACAACTTATGAAATTCGTTGCGAAAAATGAAAGCCTTTCAAAATCTGCAACGAATGCGAAATTTCGTTGTTAAACATGCATTTTTGGCAACGATTTTATAAATCGTTGCCTGAGAAATCGTTGCCAAATGTCTATTTTTTAGCAGTGTTACAATATCTATTATTTCTTTTAATAAACTATAAAATAAATAACTTTACGCTACTTTAAACTTTTAAAATTTCATACATTGATCATGACAAAAAATAAAGAAAAAGAAGAAGAAGATAATGACTTTTTTTTTCTTGAATAGACCACAAATTTTTTAAAAAAATACTTATGTTCTATGAAAGCGTTAAGTTTGAGTTTGCCTATACTACAATCAGAGCGGAAGTATTAGGAGGGCCTTAGCCCTAGTCCCAAATTGAAGAAGGTGGTTCTACTGGCGGCGATAATTTTTTGGTCCATCTCCTCAAATTATATCCTTTACTGGCCACAGTGGGTGAATCTATCGATTCTAGAGCCGGTACCTAATAATCAAGTGAAAATTTTATAGGATCAGAAGCCATCGCCGCCGCACACGTAGGTGAGGAAGAGTCGAAGAGGCCCCAGGTCTGCTCGCAGTATCGTGGCATTACGTTTTATTGGAGAACTAGTCGATGGGAATCACATCTCTGGTATGAATTAGTTGTATATATTTTTTGATTGAGATTATATATCATAATGTTTGTATATACAGAGGATTATGCTTGTGATGAGATTTAGATTACATATGTGCATATATGTAATATATGTTGAATGAAATGCCCAAGTATATGATCGAATTTTAGATTATGGTTTAATTTTGTAAATTTTGTTCATATGACGTTCATTGAATTTTTTGTGTGTTTTTATGATTTGTGTGGGGATGGTGGGAAACAAGTTTATTTGGGTAAGCAATAGATTTATTTGCCTGGTTTTAGTGCAATTTGTTTCCAAATTTATTGGAGACGGATTATTTAGGAAGAATTATGTGGATTGTTGGTGTTCTGTTTGTAATTTTGTCTTGCTTTTATTTTTTTATGTGGATTTGACACTGCTCATGCTGCTGCGAGGTGAGAGTTTATGTTTTTTACTATGATATAGGTCGATTGCTTTATGAGAAAGAATTATGTAAGTCAAATAACTTAGTAGGCTATACATTTGCCATTTTTAATTTGGATTTTGAGCTATGGGATTATTGGAAAGAAAAAAAAAAAAAAAAAACCTTGGACTATGGGCCTTTATCAAATAATTTGTTCATTTTGCGAGGTACTTAACAAAAATAAAGTATTCTCTAGGTTCCTTTTTAGTGCTGCAATCTACCTACCATCTTTGATTAGTTTAATGAGTCAAGTTATTATTCAAAATAGTTTAATCTAAATTTGTTAGAATGGTGCAATTGGATAGAAAATAATTAGTCTTGTATTTCTCCTTTGCCTTCTTATTTTTTACCCTTGTAAGTAGGTATCTGGATTAATGGATTTTATATGTGCTATTAGCTAATGTTTACTTTGATTTTTTTTTATTTTTTTTGCATTGTTTTGTCTTTTGGACTTGTAATTATTCTGCTTATTAATTATGATCATGACCAGTCAGTTTGAAGTATATGATGACTAATCTTATGCTGGTTGAGCATTAGAATTAAACTACATATATGTCCTGAACAAGAGCATATATCTTTGAAAAGTAAAAGTTACAACAACACATACTTATTAGAAATAAACAATTACAACAGCACCATAATTTGCCCATGAACTAGCATTAATGGGGTTCAAATAGCTGTTGGTCCCTTGTATATGGTTACTGGTCACAGTTATTTTCTTGATTCTATGAGGTTCTTCTTCACACTTTAAATTACATGGTTGTTGAAACATACCCTAGGGTTTGGCAGCTTGATTATTTTATCTTTGATTGCTTGTTCATTCATGAAAGATACTACCTTTCAACTATGAATATATGTTTTCAGTGGGATATATTTTACCATTATATTGTAACATATATGCTACGTGATTATTTTCTATTTATGAAGCCTTAAAATGCTGAATTTCTTTCTTTTAATCCCTGTGCATGTGGAAAACTCTATTTTCTGCATTATGTTACCCAATCGCTAATTAGTTCTTCTGATGTTTGCAAATACCCTTGTAGCACGTACTGGACCAAAAGTTAATTTGTGTCTACTTTATGGGTGCAGACAGACAGCGTAATCTCGATCTGAACCTCTGGATTTCTCACCCTTCTGGAGGTCAAAAGGGGAATGATAATATTATAAGTTTGCACGTTCATGATGCAGCTTATCGATTGCTTGATGGAAAAAGAACAAAGGTATACGGTTCTTCCATTAAATATCTTTCTTTGAATACCTTAGCTGGTTTGAGATTTTCATTTATTTAGTCTTATGCATTGAGAAAGCTTTATTGATTCATATCATATCTCTACATTAGGGTGTTCATTTAGACTTTTTTGAACGTATATGGCCTATAACAATCCTCTTTTACCCATGCCAAGTTTTATGTAAATTCAATCAAAATTGATTAACCTTTAATGTCCCCATTCCTATGTTCTAACTTTCTTATATCTCACAGGTTGAGAGCTTTGCTTATGCTCCTATGGGTGGAGAAACTCCCCATGCTCTAACAATGGTATTAAAGCACCTACAGACATGGCCTGACATTTATTCTAGTTTCCCACCAAACTACGAGGTGATCTTTTGTTTATTTTTGGTATCATTAACACAAATGAATTGCTAGGCTACATTTTTATAAGAGTTTTTTATTTCTATATTATGGTCAAACATATTCTCTTTTGTATCACGTCCACAATATTTTATCTGAGGCTCACATAAGATTCAGGACCCCCTTAGCTGATAAAGTATACTTGTATAGTTACAGTATATCATAGTTTTCGCTTTGCAGCATTAATACCACTTCAACTTTAGCCCCATACAAAACTTTCTCAAGACTATATTAGAAATTTGGTTTATGTTTCTTTTTCCTATGGTATTGCAACAACATTAGTATATGATGAATAGATAATATATAAATTTGCAAGTAAGCATAATTTATATCTTTGCCTTCACTTAGATGTTTGTAACTGGCGGGACTAAAAAAAATAGGATACTCGATTTTTCTGGATATCGTGCTCGAGACTTGCTTGGTCCTCCTCCTATAGTGCCTCCGAGTATATCCTAAGCCTCACTGCAACCATCTATTGATCATAAGGTATTGGAGACTATGGTTGATAAGACTGTACTCCATCGTTTGGGTATAGAGTCTATAGACGATGCTTCTACTGATGATAGTACGCGACAACCGTTCGTTGATATAGATATTAATAAACGTATAACTAAAATAGTAAGGATGAATCCTTCAAACATTTACCAACTATGAATCAATTGAGATATTTAGTGATAATTATATTTTTGTCTTTATCCTTCATTAATCTATCTCTCTCTTAATTTAAGTTCATTAGTTTCATTTTTTCTTATTCCTCATCTCATTGAAATTGAATTTTGGTGTTTCTTTTGCAGCATGAAGTTTACAGGCCTAACCTTGATTTTCTTCAAATCTTGATAAAAATGATGATGAAGCTGTGGACCTAACATGACACTTTATTCGTTCAAGATTGTAACTACTATGGTCCTTGGGAGACCAAGATACAATAACAAATTATGTAGTTATCGTGACTAGAGCATTATTTATTTATATATGGAGTATTGGTTTTATTGGCTCTTTATGCATTAGTTTATCAATTAATTTGAAACAAGTATGACATTTATATTTACTTGAAATATTAAATGTAATATTTCTTATACAGATTAATAATAATAATAAATATGAAATCATTGATTTAAAATCAATTATAATTTGCAATTAATTTTGATTGTTTAGCAATTAATTTTTTATTTACAAATTTATAATTTGTGAAGGAATTTTTCTCACTAAATTGAAAAAAAAAATTCGCAATTTATAGTTAAATAAATTTGTTTGTGACAATATATTATTTGTGAGGGAATAAAAGTTATTCACTAATTTCAAATAGTCTTTCTTAAAATATTATTTGTGAAGGAACCACTCTTTCACTAAATAACAATATTCTATTACCAAATATAATTTGTGAATAAAAAGTTATTCACGATATATCCTTTACAAAAAAACATATAGTCACTACTTAGCGAAGGATACCCTATTGCGAGGAGGTCTAATGCGAACAACTGCGTGAAGGAAATATTTCATTGCAATAAATCTCTTGTGAGTGATATATTATGTCTTGTGAAGGATTTGTCCTTCACTATATGCCCTTTTTGGTGTACTGACTATTTATCTTAATTTAACACTACTTAGGACTATTTTATTCCATGATGGGTGATTAATAATCCCCCTTAATGTTGGACTATTAGTCTCATAAAGTCATTTAATAGGTTAAAATAAGAAGGATTATTAATCTCAAATTTTTCATGAGATTATATAATCCCACATAAATAGCTTTCAGAATGATAAAAAAAAAAAAATAGAACACAAGATTATATAAAGGACTATTAATCACTCATCATGGGATAAAATAGTCCGAATTAGTGTTAAATTAATATAAACAATTTAATCCCAAGTATATTTTTTGCAAACAAACGTAGCCCAAGTAAATATGATCAGATAAACTAAATGAAAAATCATCTTCTAATCTATGACCAAACTAATGACTTTTGCTAAAAAAACAACTTAAGGAATTCACATTAAATACAACAAATCTCCAATAAAAATTAGGAGCATCAAAAGTAGTGGCAAAGATCAAGCAAGCAAATTAACATTCATCAAAATCTCATAAAAAGCAAGGAAATGGATCTCACAATCTTAAAAATAAAAAATTCAACTTCAATCAGCACGCATTACCATTAGGATCAATCTTAATGTCATTGCGTTGATTATCCTTAAATCGTGATTCTTTAGGCCAATCACAAAATTCTGCCAAAAATAAACGAACCCCAGTTCACCAATCAAATTCCATCCCCAGAATATTAATTCATTCTCCAAAAATCATAACACTCACAAAAACAAATACATCAAAACAAAACCCAATACAGTAAATTTCTCATCTCTAAAGCATTATCTGGTGAAATTGAATCAAACCTTTAATATCAAATTCACTGTCACTACCATCATCTTCAGTATCAACGCTGAAATATGATTCCTTAGCACTAATATTGACCCATTTCTGCATAACCACTATAGCACAAAAGTGTTGCAGGCAGGTGCAATGCAATTAACATAATTCAGTCCAATTTCTCTGCAATTCTAATTAAGTCAAGAAAACCCTACTACTAAAACTCCTAGAAAATGAAGAAAAAAATTTAGAAGTACCTCATGTTGATTTCTGGAGCGGTGGAGCTTCATATTTGGGTGAGATGGGGGAGCAAAGCTATGAAAAAGGTGCAAAAATGTTGATAATGAGTGAAAATAATGATGATAATAATAAAATTGCTGTAAAATGCAAAACTAACCACTATACTCTTAGTTTATTTAGATATTGTGCCCATTTTTGTTAGTCAATGCCAAATAAGCCCTTTACTATAGAAAAATTTGAATAACAAGCCTCTATTTGACAGGTATTGACTGTCCTACGCAATAATAATGACATGTAAGTAAGCCAAACTATAACACCCACAATGCCAAGGTTTCATACTATAAAGTATTGTAATGAAAGCCACTTTAGATACTATTGTTTTTATTAGGTCTAAAGTTGTTCCTAAATCATGAAAAATGGTTTGTTTGTTTGTTTGTTTTTTTTTAAAAAAAAAATAAGATGGGAGCCATTGGGAGGTATCCAAGTCTATATAACATATAGAATTTTCCAATGGAATCTTTTACTTCCCATGTATAAGACTTTCATCATGTCAACAAATTTCAAAGAAGATTGCTTATCCCTACTTTATCCCTGCTAAAAAGTTGGATAATGATACCAACAAAATCAAAAGTGATATTTGTGAGGATCCGAATTTCCAAGATTTCTTTAATAATATTAAATGAGAATTTAATTGATAAAATTATCAAGGTTGTTAAAGAAATTATTATTTTATGTGAATTAAGGTATGTGATATGATTTAATTGATAAATTAAATTTGTACAGAGATGGTGATGAATTGTGTTGAATTAAAATAATTGAAAAGTAAATAAATTGTTTAAAAACAATTTATGAGAAATAAAAGAATTTCAGATAAAGGTACAATAAATTGTACAATTAAATTGTTATGAAAATGTAGAAATTATGATTTAATAATGTATGTGGTAATGTGAAATATGAAAAAATTGGATATGTATATATATACATTTGTATATATATGTGAATGTTTAATTGATAATTATAGATTTCATTAATTATGAGAATAAAGGGATTAATAATTAAATTAATCCAATTTTAAATAAAAAGTGGATGAGGAAGTTAGTAAAATTGTAATGATGAATTTTAGATTTAATTAAGATTTATGGAGGAAGTTTAGAAATTAATTGAGAAGGAAAAGTAATTATATAAATTATATAATAATAAATTATATAATTTATATAAGGAAATTAAAATAAGGTATGAAGAAAATAATAATTATATAAATTATATAAGAATAATTATGTAATTTATATAAGGTGATTAAATGGAATAAAGTTAGAGGAATTTAAGAAATTATTTAAGAAATGAGAATGTAAATATATAAATTATATGATATTAAATTATATAATTTATATATAAAGAAATTATTGTAAAAATTAAAGAAATTGAATAATAAATAAGAAAAATGAATGTTTTAAGTTATTAAAAATTATATTTATGTATAATAGAATTATTATGACTTTTATGAAGGATAATATTTCGGAAACGTGAACATGTTAATGTAACATGTTGTCCAGGTAACGAAGTGAAAAATTATGAAAAATAATTTTTATAGGCTATATGAATTATTTGATGATTTTTGGAGGTATAAATTACCTCATATAGTTACATGCATGGCGTTATGCGTGTACAAAATTTGTCAAGAAAAATACCGAAAAAGGTATTAATATTATTTATAAATCATATTATGATTTTTAATGAATTAAAATAAATATTTTATATATATTATATGAAATATTTATTACACGAAATAATTACGTAGTGTATTAAAATGAATTTTTGCATGCGTTTTTCTGGAAAAATCCGGAAGTGTGGCTAAGTAAGTCGGTGGGCAATTTTTTTATTGCAACATGGGTGGTGATTAAGGGATAAAAGGAAGAACAAAGAAAATAATAAAACATAACTCCTCCTTTTTGCTTTCTTCCTCCACACCCATCACCACCATCCGAGCCACCACATCCACCCACCGTGAACCACCGACCACTATTGGCTGCTAAGGGAGAGAAATCAAGGAGTGATGGCAAGTTTCAAGGAAGATATAAAGCTTGGAAGGTATAAAAATGAATTTTTATTAATTTATTTTGTGTAATTGTGGTTGTAAATAATTTGTTGGAAAAATAGAAAATAATTAGAATAATTATTCTAAACAATTTATGGATGTATATCTATGAATTATAGGATTTTTAGAGTTATTATGTGTGAAAAATTTGGAGTAAAAATGGTATTTTTAGGTTGCTTGTTGGTCACTGTTACGGCTGGGAAAGGAAGAAGAAATTCTGGGCTGCCGCGCCATGCGCGGTAGCCAAATTTTTTTCAGCCGCAGGGTATAAAACGGCGCCGTTTTGGGCGCTGAGGGAAGGCAGGTCGCACAATGCGCGGAGGTGAATTTTGCCACGCCAAACGACGTCGTTTGGCGTAGGCGGAGCCGGGAAGGATGCCGCGCCATGCGCGGCCGCGTTTTAGGCGGCGAAATTACGATTTTGCCCCTGTCCTTTTCAGTTAATACCGACCGTGTCCTGACCCTCTAAAATGACGCGCGTACCCCTGAACTTTTAAGAAAATGACCAGCGTGTCCCAAGGCCGCGAAAATTACAGAAATACCCCTGGACTTTCCGGGAAATTCCGGTTATGTCCCTAAGGGCGCTGAAATTACCAAAATGCCCCCAGAAATGATTTTTAATTGAAATAAATGTTTAAAAATTGTTTAAAAATTATAGAAAAAATACTAAAAATATAGAAATGATGTTTGGGCATTAAATTTAATATTTTTGTAAAAATATTAAATATTGAGGATTAATATTTAAATGTTTAAATATTAATCTAATAAGGTTACCATTTAGAAAATGGTTAAATAAAATTTTTGGGACACCCAGTTATGTTAAAATTTATCCGATGAGCCGGGTTGTCCGTATTAGAGGTGTTGGATATTAAGTTAAGCGAATATTTTAAGGAACGAGGTTAATATAATTGGCCATATAAATTAATAATTGGCCTAGAGATGATATTAATTAATTAAATTAATATCACAAGGAGTTAAATAATTATTATTTGATTATTTTATGATCATAGGTTGATCGAGTTAAGGGTTTGAGCTAACAATTTAAATAACTGGACGCCAGGCAAGTTCTTCAGTCCCTTTTTATGTTAAATGTTGGAATGTTATGATATGTAATTCTTGTTTTAACTGTATACAAATTATGTGTTACATGATACGTGATAAATATGACCAAAATGTGTATTTTGTGCAACGATATGGATATATATGAGATATATTGCTATAGTAGAAGCACAAGCACATGATGTATGACACACACCAAGCATGATAAGGTATGTGCTACGTGAAGTATAACTGTTGAACTTGCTGAGCCGCTGTGCTCATTACTTGCTTAATATGTATTTTTGCAGGAAAGAAATAAATTTCAAAAAATATCAGATGATATAAAGACGGATAATCACAGAAGGTTGTGAATGTTATTGTTATATTTCAATAACATAATTTAATGTGAATACAGTTGTTAAGTTATATTGCTATTTTGTATGGACATGTTGAATCCAGTCAGGATAAGTAAAGTTACATTTGAACTGTGATGTATTAAATAGAGGTTACGTTAGAAATTATTATACATTTGATTATGAATGACGCAACAAGGAACATTTGCATGGAAATAAATGACTGTAAATTTTAAATCAATAAGTATTTGTATGAATATGAAAGGATACTAAATTGTAAATGTTGAGCTGTTTGACACTAGAAAAAGAAAAGATAAAGATTAAGGTTGCGATCCAGGGACTAGGATCCAGAATGTAAGGATTTTAAATATCCAAATATCTTAATATAACGATTGAATCGAGAAAAAGAAAAAATTATACCGAAAATTTGGTAATTGATAATATTGATATTAAATAATGGATCAATTAAGGAGATTAAAGATTTATTAACGAACCGAAATTTGGACGTAAGGAAGATAATATTTCATAAATATGAGATTTAAAGTAATAAAGTGGGTCGAATTTCGGGGTCGTTACAATATTCAATTTTTAAAGTTCACTATAATAAGTCTCTAACAGATACAAGCATATTAAAAATTTAGTGATTGTGAGTGCTTTTGCATGTAAATAAAAATATTTATAAGTTAAAAAACTTGAGAGAAATAAACACACACACACACACACAAAAAAAAGACTTTCCTAATAAACATAATTCATGTGGTACGTATTTAAAATTTTATTATAAAAAAATTATAAGTTAAAATTAGGTAAAGGAATCTTGAATTCTTTTTTTTTATATAACTTGACTTTATTTTCTTTTATTTGGTTTGTGTGTGTATTTTTATTTTAACTTGAAAGACATAATCCAATCCGCGCATTAGGTTCAAGATATCTAGTTGTGTCAAAAAATAAACACATCATTTATAGTATTAGAGGAAACCTAGTCACATACACTAAGGTACAAGTGGTGAAATTGTTTGTGTTTGGGTCACCTATTTTTTTCTTAAAACGCCTAGACTAGAAGCATACCTGTAACGACCCGGGTCAAATCCCGAGTCCGAATCAAATCACAGCAGAATAAGACCCAATGAGATGTCCCAATAATATCTTCTTGGGTCATCTTAGCCCACCACAGGCTCACCAAAAAGGTCATGACTGAAGGTATTAATGATAGCAACTTGGGTCCTTATAAACACATCCAAATATCCCACATTAATTGATGTGGGACTGAGGTGTTACAAACTCCCACACTTAAATACCTGACGTCCTCGTCAGGCCGAACACATAGTCACACAAGGCCCATAAACTTTGCCTCTCTAGCCATTGTGGGATAATACCAGCGGCCTACTAGGCCCGCCTTCGTGTCCCCACCTCCGGCAACCCGATCGGATCCCGAGTCCGAATCAAATCACAGCAGAATAAGGCCCAATGAGCTGTCTCAATAATATCTTCTTGGGTCATCTTAGCCCACCACATGCTCACCCAAAAGGTCATGACTGAAGGTATTAATAATAGCAACTTGGGTCCTTATAAACACATCCAAATATCACACATTAACTGATGTGGGAGTAGGGTGTTACAAGATACCCCAGAGTTACGTTTGTCCGCACATGACATGGAAGTTAGATAATCAGAATTTTTTTTTAAAATTGTCTCTATTGTTCTCGAAGAAGATAGTGAACCCAACCAAATAGCAAACAATATTTCAAGCAGTGGCACAAACAACACAATTTTTCTGAAAGTAATATGCACACAAATCAATCATATTTTATGTGACGTAACATATACTTTGTAATCTTAAACAATAATCATCATGCACATCGTTTTGTACTCTTTTTTTGTAATTTTTTTTATCACTAAAGTATTGTTGAATAGTGAATACTCCCACCCTACCGCAAAAGAGTCTATTTGATTTTGTTCTTAATTAGTTTGTAAAAGTCGGCATGTTCTTATCATGTCAACTTTTGTTGTGAATATACACATCAATTAATTATTCATAAAATTAAATAATTTATATATTACGATATCGTGTCTACTCATAATAAATCTTGATATATTTTTATATGAACATACAGATGGATTAATTTCAAATATAAAATTTGTGTGATTCATTTAACTTTTAAAATAAATAAATCTTTTAATTACTACGTAGTACTAAATTAGATAATTTTAAATTTTCATATATGTATTGTCTAAAATTAAATAAATTCATATTACTTTTAAACTAAAAAATCTCAAATTTACTTCAAAAAGTCAATATTAATAATAGATTACGGAGAATAGAAGTACACAATAATACTTTTTAAGTATTTTATTAATGACTTTTGTGTAAATCAAAATTAAATAAATTATATCAATAATAATTTTTAGAATCTTTTAAATGAACTAAACCAAATAAGACTATTTTGTATAACAAAGAGAATTGTACATGATTTGACAATAAAATATTATTTTACCCCAAAAAAATATGTAAGACAACAAATAAAATAAAACTATAGAAAAACTCTTTTTTTTATGGAAAATATGATAAATAATACATGTCCTTCCAGGATACAATTCACTTTTTTTTTTTGGCTACATTCTGCATGCACTAAGGGTCTGTTTGGAGAGTTTGTTTTAAAATTCAATACGGATTGTAACTCTATAGAATTATAATTCATTGATTTACATAATCAAAACAAAACAATTCTATTGTTTGATTAGCATATTGAATTCATATTATATTTGTGTTAAAATTTAGAAACTATTATTTGGATAATTATTGTTTTCGTATTGTTTTTCATATTAAAGATTCAACATATTTAAATATATCAATATAAAATAAAACACAACTAGTATCCATTATACATAAACATAGAAAAAAGTGACTTATAAAAAATGAATAATTACTGTTGAATCCTTTTAAATTTATGTTTTTTACATGTTCTACTATAAACTGCACAATATACACAAAAAGTGTCCTACTTTATGTGGATACAGAATGCATACTCTAAGATGGACTCAATACTTAGATTCATTACTTTCAATTGTGTTTTGAGCAGTGTCACCATTTTAAAGCCCCTTTTAAGGTCACAAGCTCAAGTAGACTTTCATCTGCCAACTTTGCTTGAAGCTTTTCCAGGTCCACAAAATATTTATGGATCCTGCTCCTACAATGAACCCAAAAGCAAAAAAATACTAGAATAAAAAGAGGGTTATAAATTACTTTAGAGACTCCTCCACACTACTCCTAACTATGTCACAGACTAATGCGATGTGTTCCATTTGCTTGTATCATTTCCTTCAACAAATAGTGAAATTATTTTCCACCCAACCTACTCAACCAACACAACACTCTTACAATAAAACCTAGCAAACATACTTTATTAATTGAAAATCATAAAGCAAATATATTTTTCACGACGTCTTAAGATTCATGCTAATATTGCTCATGGAAAAGTGACACGTATTATGAAGTGAAACAAATGTTAAAACTTATAAAGCATAAAGTTTTTTCCTGTTTTCTCATTAAGGTATGAGGGGTCAATATGTATCGAAACAGTACTACAAATTATCATTCCAACTAGTGATCAAAGAACGATGCAACTTTAAAAGCACGCAGACCACCATGTTCCATGTCACCCCCTTATTTCTTATCTTCTATGGTCAACCCTGCAGGCTCTTCAATCTCTTGAACATAAGTATCTCCAAAGTCATAACCTATTCAAAAATATGTTATTAGGTGGGGCCACATGCATCATATTAAACAAAAAATTGCCAAAGCTATTCCCACAAAAGGCATCAAACAAGGCAGGGTTGGATTCAGGAGAGATTAGTTCTTACAGTTGACACCACCTCTTTCACCCACAAGAAAAAGGAAATATAAACTTGATCTAGCCTTCAGAAATGGACAAACTAACGTTAGACAAAATACGCCAACAAAATAACAACCAATCTTAATCGAGTAAAATTACTGTCCCTGAACTTGAAGTACTACTAAGTGAAAGAGACTAACAATTTATAAGGACCACACCAACAGGAAACCAGGAAAACCACAGGATACACAATTCCCTGAGGAGAACCAATGGATTCAAAAGCACAAAAATAAAGTTTAATTACAAGTCCATTGGGATTTAAAAACTAGAGTTAAAATCCATGAACTTGAATAATTTGACAACAAAATGACTTCAGCACACTCTTAAAGGTCCTATACCTTATTAGGCAAGAATATCAGTTCCTACGCTTGTCGAACTTATTTGTGCGAGTGATAGGATTGCTCATTAAATTAGTTTTGGAGAACATGTTGTCAACCAGAATTCTGATGGAAAGAAAATCAGCACCACATATCATGACTTCAACGGTGTGTGTGGTATGGTGGAAAAATAGAGAAACAGAGGAAAGAGGATGGAAAAACGAAGGGATTATCCTTTGGTTGGTGGAAGGAAAAACATGATAGACTGAGAAGTGGGAGGGTGACATCCTGTTTGGTTTAACATAATTTAATTTTCTGTTTTCATTTTTTTTTCAAAAACAAGAAAATGTGTTGGTCTATCGTCTATCTCAGAATGAAATCAAATTCTGAAAAAACATTTTCAAAATGAGGAATAAAAGTGAGAACATCAAAAAGATTTTTTTCTCACACTACTACAAAACAGTAAAAAGATAACACCTAAAAAACGTTGTAATTTTTTCCCAAAAACGTCGAGGTTAAGTGTGTCATCTATTTGACACATTTTATACAACGTTTTTTAAACGTTGTAGTTAGCGCATAACACAACGTTTTTTTTACTAAAAAACGTTGTACATTTGTTTTAAATAAATACTAAGATGCTTGAAAACGTTGTAGATGGTATCATTCCGCAACATTTCCTGGTATAAAACGTTGTAGTTTGATACATAACACAACCTTTAGACTAATTTATACAACGTTTATAAGATGTCATCTATTGTAATACGTTTAGACAACGTTGTACCTGCAATGTTATACTTGTAGAACTGCTAATATTAATGCAATGACATATAGGTAAAAAGACTCTAAATTCTCATTTAAAGATAAAATGTATCAACCATTCTCAGTTTCAAAATACATCTAATAATACCATACGTTTACAGTTTCAAATTACTACATCCACAAAATATACAACTATCCACAAAAAATATATAAAGCAGCAGCAGGGCAAAGGATAAAACATCCTATAAACTAATTACATATACATAAAGCAGCAGCAGGGCAAAGGATAAAACATCCTATAAACTAATTATATCATTCTGTAGCTACTACACATCCTGTAGCTAGATTTCAAGTACTAGCAAAATTCTCAAGGCCGCTAAAGTTTCCAAGTCTGCTACATTTCCTTCGAATGGTTTCCTCCTGCAAGACATGGTCTGCCATCAGTTTTCTTATTATGTTTGAAACAAAATGTAGTCTCTATATACATGAAAAAATAATTATTTTAATTTATACTCGGGGACTAAGGTTTAAGCGGTTGAATCCGCAGCTATGACAAACTCTTCGAGCTTGGCTTTAGCAAAGGTTGTTTTCGATTCCATGATAATTTCATATGAAAGTCACATATGAAATTCACATATGAAAGTCACATAATTTCATATGAAAGTCACATAAATAATGTCAATGGGAAAAGTTTATATGTTTTTAATCCTATTAAAGTCGTTACTTTATTGGCGGACTGTTCCCACCTTGGAAGTTGAGTTTACGACTTGCAGGATCATAAGAATGCTTAGAAGTTAGCATTAGAAGAAGCCTGATATTACTTTGACATTGAGATTATTTTTTGTTCTTCTACTTGGAAAAAGCTAAGAGAGAATGGGAAAGGTTCAACAGGGCAAAAAACACATTTCAAAGAAATAGATAGCTTCTTTACACTTGTATTCAACATATTTAAATTTACACACAAATTTCACTAAACCAAACACCTAGCTAAGGAACCATGATTGTTTCAGACATTCATAATTAAGTATTGTGATAAGCATGAGTCAACGAATAAAAGTTCTTACAGAACACTTCCTTTTCATGTTATATTAATTTATCAAGTAGGACAACATTATACATTGGAGATTATACCTGAAAGGTATTAGAATATGAACCACATTAAAGCATTGGAATTGATAACTTCTGAAGATAAATCTCCTCCAGCTTGGTTGTATCCTGATAGTAGTTATTCCTATATACCAAATAGCTTTTAGTAGTATGTTATATTCTGTGGGAATATAGTTAAAATTTCAGCTATGCATAAAATGTATTTGAAGCAAAAAAGCTTTTCAAAATAGATGTATGATATATACACTGACCTCAAAATGTGGTGAAATATCAGAGTTGAGATAAACACTAGCTGAAGAGCAGTAAATATACCTGCCATCCAGTGACAACAAATTATATTAGCAATTGGAGAAATATCAATACTAACTTCATCATGCCATGTAGATACAACGCTATATCCCAGATTCCAAATACTTGGAGTAATAACATCTGCTCCACTACTCTGATCAATCCATGGAAAACAATTCCCAAATATTCAAGCATCAGTTTTTTAATTTACTTCACACGAAAATAACTATAAAAAGTATGAATATATAAACCCACTAATGAACTAGTGAGCATTTGCCATCACTTGCACCCCTTTTCCTAATAACCTGCTTTTCTTCAAGATGTTGAAAATATTATCGAAAGCAGAAGATAGCTAATGTTTAATACATTTATTTTAACAACAGTAACGACAGCTGCTAAAGAGGATCTAAGCTACTTCTAATATTGAAAATTTATGATGAAGTATTTTGTTGTACTCATTTAGTGTTCTAACCTGTTGTAAACCAGAAATGAAATTATGAGCATTTATTATATGGTTTGAAACGTCTCCTGCTCTGAACGGAAGAATTTATTTCTAGCATGCACCTATAATGCATATACCCAGAATTACAATATAGAACAGCACAAACTTCATGAAGTTGGAACCTGAGAAGGAAACAGATCAAGGAAATGATACATACCTTTAAAATAGCTAATCTACCATCTTTAGATGGTAAACCAACTCTTATGATCTTGTCAAAACGGCCTTTTTCTCAGAAGAGCAGGATCAAGAATATCCAATCTATTTGTTGCACCAATAATTAGCACCTAATAAGTACAACTAAAGCGGTTAACTCTTGAATGCTCTTTTCTTGATGTTTCTTTTTATGTGAGAACAAACTACCTATCTCTGTTTAAGTTAGAGCTACACAAATACACATGCATATATGCAAACACACAGATAGGCACACACATATACATATATGCACGGAGCATACCTGTGATGTTGACACTTTAAACCCATCCATCTCAGTTAGTATCTGAAGCAGGCCTTGTTCTCCTAAGACTCAGTTTAAATTCCTGATAAAACATTTAAGAGAGAAACATAATGTAAAGCAAAAATTATTAATCATGAATAAGTCGCTAAGGAATCAATCCCTTATCAAGAAAGAAACAAAAAATGAAATCTACCTTAGCATGGGGATTAAATGTTGATATTTCTGAAAGCAAACCTACTGATGAGCTTGGTGATAACCCAGGTACACTCCCCCTCTGCAAGTGTATGTTCTATAATTACACTATAAGCTAAGTCAGATAGTCATGTCATTAAGAAAATAAACTTAAGACAAAGCTCACGTTCTTTAAGACCATCTTGCAAACTAAAAAGGCTACAGAAAATTCAAATTTAAACAAGATCAGTGAACTCCCCCAACCTAGCAAATTAGAGATTATTGATTTCAAACAACATAATGTCAAGCATAAAGCCAAAGAAGAAGCTCACTCACCCATATATGGTTAATTGACTGGCGAGGAAATTCTGGATAAGTTGCCCTAAACGAGGAGTCAGACGAGGATTAACTAGAGCGAAATCAATAAACTACCAAGAAAAAAGGAGAGACACACAGATCTGATACCTATTAAGAAATCAACGGAGCCACGGAGAGGAGCAGACTAGCAGAGAGTCGAGTCAGCAACTGCGTGTCTGATTTGGGGACAGCCGAAGAGTCGGTACGGTGATGGCGAGAGCGAGAGTTGGTTGCTCAGTCCTAAACCGAGATACAATTGTTACTTGCGAATGTTGAAACCTTAACCTAGATACACATGGAGAGGACAACAACTTCAAATTGAAGCAGAACCTAGAGTGAGAAAAATTAATTTGAAAATTATTAGATCTTTTGAACTCTTCAATGTCCCGATCAGAGAGAGAGAGCGAGAAAGGGAGAGAGCTAAGTTAAGGATGAGTGAGGTAGATGAGTTTGATCGGAAATGAGAGAGAGCTGTTTCACTTGTGAGGATGAGTGAGCTCCGTGTTTTAATTTCAAGTTTTCACTTCCGCGCTATTTTTTTTAAGCTCCGTGTTTTTTAAATAGATAACGTTTTCTTTAAGAAAACGTTATAACTTTAAAACCAAATATTGCCCCTTATAAATACATAACGTGTTTGCATATGTATCTATAACGTTTTTTGAAAAAACGTTGTGAAAAAAACACCACAACGTTTTTTATAAAAACCTTGTTGTTTAAGTGTTATCTTTTTACTGTTTTGTAGTAGTGTCAGTTTTCTTAGCAACACAGACAAAGAAGAAAACATAGGCTAGACTAGTAAATTTAATGAAGCACACCATCAAGTTATTTTAGCAGCATACGATTCATTAATCTTTCTTTTCATTTACTTTACAAAACAATGAAAAGTGACAATCTCCCTAGTAGTATTCTTTCCTTTCCCCTTATTATACCCAAAACGCATGAAAAGGCACCTTCCTATTTATTTTTGAAAGTCATTTTGTTCATTTGTTTTGGAAAGAAACTAAAAATTGTTTTAAATTTACATTTTGTAATGGAAAGGCTGATAACTTCTTACCTAACAAAATCAATAAAAGGATCGATCAAACGCCATCAAACGTCCTAATCTTCCGCCGCCACAGTGTAGAACAAACACCATCAACAACCATGAGACTTTATTGATCTTGATGAGGCTGTGTTTGCGGTGGACTTTGACTGAGCTATTTGTAAGAAAGTTGGATAGAGTTTGTTAAGAGATATAAGATCAAAAATAAGGAACCGATTGTGTGTATTGAAAGTGTTTTAGCGTATATCTGACATTTAATTGTTTGAAACTCTTAAATTTTATTTTAAAATTTTCATAAATAACCTTGATATAAAATTTATGTTATTTACAGATCTGGACTTTTAAATCAATTTTAATTTCAAACTCATTTTCACCATTTCAATCTAAATAATGTAATTAATTTTGGGAGCTGCAATTCCAATTCGAAGCCATCAAATCAGGTTCCAAAATAGACCCTCGACTATAAAAACCCTTGAAACTGGCGGGAATCCAATTTCCCCGCCATTCTCCTCTTCTTCTCCAGAATCCCTTTCTCCCTCTTTCTAAGACTTTTTCAGTTTAGCCATGAACAAAGGCAACGCCAAGAAGCGGACGACACCGCCACCAGGCCAGCCTATGCCGCCGCAGAAGAACCATGTCATGGCGGCGGCCGTGGAAGAAGAAGAGATGTTCGATGAGGACGTTTTCCTCGACGAAACCCTACCCCACGAAGAAGAAGCCTTCTTGCTTCGAGACATGGTGGAGAGGGAAGCAATTGCTTCGCGCCTAGGGAAATGGAAGCGGCCGGCACTGTTTCAGCCCTACCGGCTATCAGTCCCAGACTAAAAACATCAGTCAGTAATTGATTCACTACTATCAATTTGAATGCTTAAATCTTTTCTGGGGATTAAAATTGAGTTGCTGCTATTTTTTTCAAGAGTTTCTCAGTCTTAAAACATCAATAGGTAATTGATTCAATACTTTCAATTAAATTGCTTGATTTTTCTAGGAATTTGAAGTTAATTTTCTTCTATATTTCATGATTTTGTAAAATAGTATTTCAGCAGCTGGAAATTGATTATGTGATTGGAGAGAGTAATAAGGAGTTGTTTCCTAATTCTTCTGGTCCTGCGGCTATCATCAGAATCTTTGGAGTTACCCAAGAAGGTTATCACTTTCTCTCTCTCTAAACTCATGTATTAAACAAGTATAAATTCATGTACAGGAAATAAAGGTATTTTATGTAAACTCTAGTTTTCTGTGTGTATTAGTCTAAGGGGTCTGTTCTTGTGTGTTGAGTATAATAAAAATGATGAATGCACCTTACTTTTATACCTAAATTTGTATTTGTACAACTGTATATATGAGTCATGTACTCACAGTTCATATCATCCAGTGCATGATTGCATGAAGCATCACTCTTGATTTTCAGGCATGTTTTAATTTGCTTTCCATATCTTATATTATACTAATTTTGTTGTTAATTTGTGTAAATAATTTTTCTTAAGAGCATTAGAGCATGTATTAAAGATCGATTGATCGATTGAGAGCCTGCTCGGGGACAACTTATATTCAAACCAACTTATAAGTTGGTTTTTATTGTTGAAGTGGGTTTGACTTATTTTTGGACTTATAAGTCCGTTTTGAGAAGTAAGAAATTACTCGTTCGGCAACGACTAATTTTAAAATGACTTAAAGTTAAAATATCAGTTGACTTAAAGTTAAAATATAAGTTGACTTATAAGTAAAATCGTTTGGCACCAATTTGACTAATAAGTTAGAAATTAAGTTAAATAAGTTATGAAGGTATTCGGCTGATAATAACTGATAAGTTAAAATCTAATGTAAAGATTACTAAAAAAGATATTAATAAAAAAATAAATTGATTCAATATCATATCATAACAATCATCCACAATTTCATTAAATAAAACACTAGATTAACTACAATCTTATTCCAAGTTAGAGATTCTTAATGCAATATTATCTCTCATTGCTTGCATAATTAAGCCATTACTAATTGATGTAGATCCACCCCAATGTACAACATTGTCATCATCACCACCAATAACATCTTCTGGACGATATCCCTCATTCTCAGCTACTTGAAATGCATTGTCCGAGGTAGATTTTTTTCTTATGTAATTGTAGATGGCCATTGATGCAATACCAATCCTAGATCTTCTCAACAAAAAGTAATCACTGTAGCTCATAAATAATCACCATTGCTCATTGGTGTCTTCATGTTTACTGAAACCATGTAGTTGCAATGAAAGTAAGAAATGAAAATAAATGCCTCATATTCAATATAAACTGCTGAGAGTCACTTTTTGATAAATCATGCATATTAAGAAAGTTGTCAATTTCCAATTCAACGAATTAACATGATAAAATATTCAAAAAGCTTGCACTTCAATATAAGACACTTGAAAACCCCTGTTAATATGCATAATCTGTATGGACAGAAGCAAAATCTGTCCACCTTCCGCTACTTAAGAACCTGATCAACCTTTTGACTATTTGAGGTAGCTAATACAGGTGAATCTTAATATTTTCTGTTTCATTTCCAAACGGAAACTCACAACAGTTCAAACATGTACAAGATATACATCAATTTGTGCATGACCTATCTCTTCAGATTCCTTTATATACCTTATTTGTGCTGCATTTTGATGTTAAAGTGTAAATCGACTGCTCATTGACACCATCAAGATTAAAAAAAACTCTAAACAGAATCAACCACAATTATAGTCAAATACGTCTTCCATAGTTTCATATAACAGCCAACTTCCAAAGCCATTTAAAAGGAAAAAATGTAGCAATATTCTAAATTATGAGACTGATGGTTATTAATTTTTGGAACAAAAACTTTATCATACTTATTTTAGGGACTAAGAATAGCACAATCTTAAGCTTCTTTACATTGTTGCATATGTTAATTTGTGCTCATTTCTGGTCCTTATTCACAAAATCAGATAACACCATCCAAGCTATATGTGTTCAGTTCCCTTCATTCATATTAATGTGGTCCCAACAAAATTTGAAATTGCCACTGACATCAAAAGGTGGAATTCATCGGTGCTTTACACATTACAAAAAATTCTGAAACCATGATTGAAGTATTTGCATGAAAGCTTAAATTAAAAATTGCAACAACGGTTGAAAGTTAGTTCACAGAAATACATAGGATGCTTCAATTCTTACATCCAATAACCAGGTTAAAATTCTACTCTTTAAAAGGGACCATCACGGCACCACATGGAGGCTGAGCAAAGTACATAAATAGCAACCCGACTTGCCAACATTATTATAAATCTATAGCATATTCTATGGATGAAGATGGAGACAAGAGGCATTAAAATTTCTTTAAAGATAAACACACGAAATTCTTACATTCTAGAAATCATCAAGAATGTATACATCAAAAACATGCACTTCCCCTTAGGCTATGATGCTCGAAAGCCTAATTACAGTCCTTACCCCTAATTTGTATCTTGCTTGAAGGGTAATCTCGGAACAAAACATAGGGAGTAACCTATCCCTACATTATCTTACCTTATAATACTACAGTGGCACATAATCAATAAAGAAACAATGTCCAAAAACTTATAAAACCTCACTAATCTAAACCAACATTGACATAACTCTCCACGATCAATCAGAAATTCTGAAAACTACTTGTTTTCCATAAATTGCATGCGAAAACCCAAATCCTTAAGATAAATCCACCCATTTCAGTAGCAACAAGTTAAACATTATGGGCAATGAATTTAGCGAGAACATTTTCGAGAACAACATGGGCTTTGAACCCTCTTATAGACAACAAAGAACAATGACTTGAAATTAAAAACAACAAAACATAAAATCAGAAAAAGAACGAGCAAGCAGAGGAGATGTATACCTGATTACTGGGAATTGAAGAAGATATTTTACACAGACAGAGAGAAAAGAGCAGTTGGTGGTTTGGATTTACAGCGAGTCGTTAGTTTACGTTGCAAACTAGAACTGGAAGAGAAAGAAGAGAGAGATGTGCAGATCAGGTCGTTGAACATTGCATATTTGATTTGATGATAAGAATTAAGTTGATAAATGCATTCAATAGTAGAGTTGTAAAGTCTTTTGATTGATTATGACGTACAAAGACTTAGTTAGATAAGATCAAAACTGTTAGGTTGGTCTTTTGGATATGAGTGTATTGAGTTGTAAAGTCCTTTGTGGTGTACAAGGACTTAGATTTTAAAAAGATCAAATCTGTTAGGTTGATCTTGTGGTGTATCTCTTCAGGCAGTTTAATCACAGAATAGACTTTACGACTCCGCACCAAGAAGACTCAACAACTCAGTCTAATTGTAGAATGGACTCTACGATTCCGCATAAGGAAGACTCTACGACCAAAGCAAGCAACCGTAGAACGGACTCCATGACCAACAGAGTGGCTGTAGAGTAAACTCTACGATATGCCTTATCATAGAACAAGCACTACAGCAAGAATGATTGTAGAGATTCGTTGAGCAAAAGCAAGAGTCATTTAAAGCAATACTATGCCTCTCCTCAGCTACACGTCATGCAAATCAGAACATAAAGATCTTATAGTTCTTTTCTTGTACTAAAAGACAGAAGCACCTAGAAGAACAGTCTACATCGATGTGACAGATAAACCTCTACCAAGAGCTTAAAGTCAGAAATGTCAAAGGACTGACCAAAGCGTGCTAAGCGACAGAGTGAAGATTTCAAGGTTGTGCTAAAGTTAGAATACTATGTCCTATCAGCCATATTTTATAGAAGACCAAACGCCTCTATGAAAGTTGGCAAAAACCTACGATTGACATGTCTTGTCCCAAGGAAAAAGGAAACACCTTTTATGGACAGTGTTAGCAGGTCCATTAATACATTGTCAGAGCATTAATGAGCTAAATGAATATAATATTCAGCAACTCTACATCGTGAGGTAATGGGCAGAAACTGAAGCATAGTGCAGATTTCAAACGGGAAGAAATCTGAAGCTCCTATAAGAGATGCCCAGATTTGAAAAAAAAAAGAGCGACACACAAGAAAGAAAGGATACGCAAGAGTTCAAAAGAGCAAATGGAAAAATATCTTGCTTCGCTGCTAAGTTCTTCAGAAACTTATGCTAAACGCAACTTAGTAGCAAACCCAAACCAACACTACTCACGAGAAGAGTTCTTAGTGAACTAAAGTTTCAAGGCTGCTGGTCTTGAAGGAATCTTAGTGATTCAAAATTTTTAAGAGTATCCTTAGTGGATTTTCTGCTCGAAGAGCAGAACAGTGGAGTAGGAGTCTTGTAAACTCTGAACCACTTAAAACCTGATGTCTTTCATCTTGTGTCTATTAACTGCTATAAATGTTATATAACTGCTTGTTGAATTATTACATCAAGAAGGGTAAATAAATCATATTCCGATGTGCTAAATTAATTGATTAATAATTCATTCTCTCTTAAAATAAAGAAAAGAAAAAGTTTTAAAGAATCTATTCTACCTCCCCCCCCTTCTAGATATCTTTCGTGTCATTGGGAACTAACAATTGGTATCAGAGTAGGTTCTCATATTTAAAGTCTTACAAGCTTGAGTAGATCTAAAGGCACACAACAAGAATGGATCAGAACTTAGTGGAGGTAACAGACCACCAATGTGCAATAAAGAAAAAATTGCTAACTGGAAAGTTCGTATACAGGCTTACATGGATGCAATAGACGATGAGCTGTTCGAGACGGTACTTAATGGGCCAGTCATACCAATGAAGCTTGCATTAACAATTGAAGATCCAAATAAGCTAGTAGCAAAGAAAAGAGAAGAATGGACAGAAAAAAAAAGAGGATGTTCAAAGAGACAAAAAGGCCAAAAACATCCTATTCCAATCTCTAGACGATGAGTTGTTTGAAAATGTTGTCAACTGCAAAACAACTCAAAAAGTCTGGCAGACTCTGTTGATCATGCACGAAGGAATAGAAGAAGGTAGAGAAAATAAGCAATCACTACTCATTCAGCAATACGAAATGTTCATCTACATATCAAGGGAGAACATTACAAACACCTATGAGAGATTTAACTTGCTGCTAAACTCTCTCAGATCATTTGGGAAAGTTTACCAAAATAAAGATCTCATCATCAAATTCATGAGAACATTACCAAGCAAATGGGATGCCAAAACCATAGTCATCCGGGAGTCAAAGAACTGGCACGAGATGACTGTACAACAGCTCTATGTAAATCTTCTTACCTACGAGCTGGAGCTAAATCAAATGACAGAGACCCTATTTGAGGGAAGAAAGAAGGACAAAAACATTGCTCTTAAAGCCTCAACTTCAGCTCACAGAAGCAATCTTAAGGATGATTATGACTCTGATAAAGATGAATCAGATGATGATGAAGGAGCTGCCATGCTGGTCAGACAATTTAAAAGATTCATCAACTGGAACAGACCGCAGAAGTTCAGAAGCAGCAACAGAGAACAAACAAATGACCTTTGCTATAATTGCAAAAAACCAGGTCATTTCATTGCTAAGTGTCCAAAACCCTTAAGAGAAGAGTTGAAAAATGATAGAACAAAAGCAAATCCAAAGAGAGAATTCAAGAGTCTCCACATGAAAAAGAAGAAAGACAAAAGCTTCATAGCTGAAGGCTCTTGGAGTGACTCAGGAAAAGAACTAAACTCTGAGTCAAGTGACGATGAAGAGCCACAAAAGGCCAACATGTGCTTGATAGCAAAAGAAGAAGAAAGCAGTAAAAATGAATTCAACATAGATGAGATATTTGACTTCTACTCTCCTAAATTAAACATTGATGATCTTAGAGAAGGCATGCATGACTTAATGATAGAATTACACAAATACATGAAAATGTTTAGAATGCTATCTAAAGCTCACTTTCATCTAAAAGATAAAAAAGAGAAAATTAGCATAAAATTAAAAGCCACACTTCAAATTGAAAAAATTTATTCTAGTCTTAAGATTGAGAATGAAAAACTGAAAAAGATAAATGAATTGAGCACTCAGAAAGAGTCTTCACTAGTCTCCAAAATTCAAGAACTAGAAAAGACAATTTCCATGTGGAACAAATCAAGTTTGTTTATGGACACCCTGATCTCAAACCAAAGAGATGTGGCTGATAGATCAGGATTAGGCTTTGAGAATTCTTTCTCAGAGCCTAATATGGAGAAATCAATGGAAGTAAATGAAAGCAACTCCTTTAATCTTAATAAAAGAATTGTATTCATCAAATCCTCAGAATCAATCTCTCTCAGCTGCCCACACTCTGCTAATCCTGCTATCGTATTAGACAAATAAAACTCATACTGGTCTAGGATTCAAAAAATTAAAAAGTAAGTCAACACTGTAATATCCCAGATATTTACAAGAATTGTAAATAAGATTTGAAATAATTAATTAAATGTTATGGTTTAAAACCTAGAGTTGTCGAAGTGAAATGTGTAGAAAATGGGTAAACATTTTTTTTAACATAATTTATTTGTTAGAAATTAAATGTGAGAATATTTTAATGATGCATGTAGAGAATTTATTAAGGAAATAAATTCATTTGAGAAGTGAAGGTGGATATATATATATATATATATATATATATATATATATATATATATATATATATATATATATATATATATACCTAAAGCGTGCTTTTTAGCCAAATAAGAGGATGAGTAAGTTAATACTCAATTAAACTAATAAATTAATTAGTTTAAACATGAATTAATGAAATATAATTAATTAGGTTAATTATATTAGTATGAGTTAAAGTTGTGAAAAATTTAGGATGATTTTCTTGGATGGCAATAATGTGAAGTAATTAATTAAGTAATTAATTTAATTATTAAGTTGTTGTATAAAGTCCATTAATGGATTTAAAGCAAGCCCAATATTTTAATTGTTAAAAGTCTTGTTGGTATTTATAAAGAGGTCCAAATAAATTTAAGAATTTAGCCTCATGAAGAGTCAAAGTAATTTAATTACTACTAGTGGACTAGCCCAAAAGGATTATAGAAGTTAGCCTAATATGAGAATATTGACATGAGGTGGGTAATTAAATATGGAAGCCCAATGGAGTTAATGTAATAATTTAAAGTAATGAGCCCAAATATTTAAAAAGTCAATTGATGGTCAAAGTGTTGGAAAATTTGGTTGAGTGTAGAGAATTAACTAATGTAGGGTTAATTGAATAACCCTAGTTGGCAGATAAGAGAGAGCATTAACCAAACATTGGTTAATTGCTAGATGAATGAATGTGATGATGATAATTAACTATGGATGAGTTAATTGAGTAACCCTAGGTAGTAAATAAATTAAAGATTTAACTACGCATGAGTTAGTTGAAGGAAGAATATTATAGATACAATTATGTATGTATATAATTTACCAAGATAGAATTGGTAGGTAACCATGGGTTGCATGTTGTAAAGAATTAATCATACATTGGTTAATGGTTAGTTAAAATTGTAAGTATTATATATATATAATAAAAATAAAGAAAAATGGTGGAGTGTTGACCAAATATGGGGTCCCAGTTGGAGATAGAGTAAATATGCATGTTGCTTGTATTCAATTTAAATCGGTCAATTTAAGCTATGATGTGATTTAAATAAAAGGTTATTGGTGAATATGTAGAGATATATATGTTGTAAGTATATGAATTGGTAAAGAGTTAACCAATGCTAGTTAAATGAATTAACCATGAGTAATAAGAAAACTTGTCTATCACCAACCCTAATCAATGAAGATGGTCAATTCCTTAAATTTATGAATTTTAATTTGTAGAGAACTAACCATTGTTGGGTTAGTTGTTAACCCTAAGTGGTAAAAAAAAATAAAAAAATTAAAACATTAACCAATGCTAGAGTTAAGTGTTAGTAAATATATAAATATATTGATTATATATGTAGAGAGTTAACTACATGGGAGTTAATGAATAGACCCTAAGTGGTATTGAATGTGTGAATTAACCCTTTTTGGGTTAAGTTGTGTAGAATGTGTAGATATATAAAATATGTATACATATTTGGTGAGAGTTAACCAAACATTGGTTAATTGGTGGAGGAAGAGAAGCTTTAACTAAGGTTGGATTTGGTAGATCAACCCTAGGTTACTTGATGTGTTAGTAAGTTAACTACATTGTGGTTAATGCTTGGACCATGGTTGATAGTTAAGTTAACATAGGGTACAAGAGTAAGAGCCTTAACCACACATTAGTTAAGTGTTGGAGAAAAGTTGCTTTTGTTTTACTCTATTGGTTGCTTGAAAGTTATCTTGATGGTTGTCATTCTTAGTGGTCAATCACCAAGTCAATCAAGTGGTCAATCCATCAAATAGTAAGCCTAGTTTAGTTTCTAATTTTTACCAATGTTAGTTGATTAGCAAGACTAAGCAAGCTTATAAGAGTTCTATAAATAAGACCATCAACAAAACTTGAAAAGGTTGTTAGTTCATTTGTTAGTTTTCTAAGTATTGTAGGGAGATAAGCTCTAGAGAAAAATATAGAGCATACACTTGTGAGTTGAAGAAATTGCCAGAGGATAATCAAGGTGAAGTTCCTAGTGAAGTCCATGGTCAAGAGGAAGAAAAACATCCATGTCTAAGAGGTTCAAAAGTGCTCTAAACCTTCTTTAGTTCATTTTTATAGTCTATATATATTTTAATCGGTAAAAAATTAATCGGTCAAAAAATATTTTTTACCGATCAAAAGTTATTTTGATACTCTAGAATTCTAAATCTATGATATATAGGTAGATTCATGGTTTAGTACGTTTAATACAAGTATTGGTATGTGTGGTATACAAATAAATGGAAGAAAATCTCATATTGCGATTTACCGGTAAAACCCTAGATGGTTCGATCTTAAATTTTATGCCAAAATGTTTTCAAAAAATATGATTGAATCATGAAATGTTGTAAAACAAGAAGTTAGGAAGACAACAACACTAAGTTGGTGTCATTTGGATGTGTAGAGTTTATTTTATTCAAGTTTGAACAATTAAAACCAATGATTTGTGATTTTCGTTTTCTCTTTGTCCTTGTGAGCAGTTTTTGGTCCAGTTCCGTTCAGAATTTGGATTTATGATCTAAAGAGAAATTGTAGAGGGGAAAATTATTATGAGAATGGACTTAAGCATTACCCCAAAATGTTTTAAAATGAAGAAGTTATGGTTATCGAAGAGTCAGAGGGTCGAGCAGTCAAAAAGTTGACTTCCGGACAAATTGGTCGAGCGCACCTGCGCTCGGTGTGGCGCAGCTGCGCCAGAACCATCTGCCTAACAGATTTTGTTGGGTCCAAGTCGGGTCGGGTCGGTCCGGGTCAAGTTTTCTTTGAAAAATTAAGTTGAAATAAATGTAAAATGAATGTATTTGGTTATTAAACCAATATATATATAATCCATTAATGATTAATTAATAACTAAATATTTAAAATAAAGACTAAAGTTCACATAATTAAAAAGGGTATTTTTTGAAGTGTATTAAAATATTATTAAATGATCAATAATATTAGTATATGATTAAAAAGTTATTAAATGATGAATAACATTAGTAAATGATTAAAATATTATTAAATGATGAATAATATTAGTAAGAGATTATAATATTATTAAATAGTTAATAATATTAATAAGTGATTAAAATGTTATTAAATGATTAATAATATTAAAAAGAGAATAAATATTATTAAATGGTTAATAATATTAACAAGTGATTAAAATATTATTAAATGGTTAATAATATTAGTAAGAGAATAAAATATTATTAAATTGTTAATAATATTAATAAGTGATTAAAATATTATTAAATGGTTAATAATATTATTATGCGATTAAAATGAGATTAAAATATTATTAAATGGTTAATAATTAATAAGTGAGTAAAATATTATTAAATGATTAATAATATTAATAAGTGAGTAAAATATTATCAAAGGTAGATAATATTTTGAAATATTTGGTACATTATTAAATGTCCGAATCATTAAGTTATGTAAAAAAAGAAAATTTTAATTGAATTAAACCAAAGTAAATAGTCCGTTTGTGACTAATTTAGACAACTTATTAAAAGTGGGTCATACGAACAATGTGTAGTGAATGCATAAGTTGGTTAAGTGTACCCGACATGTCCAATTAGGTTTAGGCTAGGGTTTTTGTTCAAAACTTAAGGGTTCGTTTGTCGGACATCTTAAGAGTTAATAATTTGAAGTTAAGGTCTTAAGTTAAGACTAATTAATAGTCACTGTAACTAATGATTATGTCAATTTTATATATAAATTGTAGGTTGAACGAATGACGCAAATAAGCGTAAATAGTAGAAGCGAACCAGACAAATTTTTCAAAACTTGCTCCTATGTGCATTAATATGCTATAATATGATATTATATTATTGATATGGAGATATATTGATAATATTTGTGTTATGTGAAAAATATGAGTTATGATTACATGTGAAAATATGAAGCATGAATTGCTAGATGCTAGTTGATTATTATAAGAAGTATGAAACATTCATAAAATGAAAAGCATGAAATGCATGATGTAAGAATAAAATGCAGAGCATGTATAATATGTGAAGCATGTAATGTGTTATGTGTAACTGTTAAACTTGATGTGCCGTCGTGCTCACTCTTGCTTAAAACCAACATTTTCAGATAGTGCAAGTTATTCGAAGTTTTTGATAAAGATCAAGAAACAGGAATGCATACTACTTTCACTGAAGGTCTAAATGTCTATTATAGATATCAGTCCAAATTGGAGAGGTAAAATGATTGTGTAGTATAAGACTTAGCTGGTATGTAATATGAGTGTTAAATACTCAAAATGATTGTAATAGAATGTCGTATCATGTATGATATTGAGACATACTAGGTTTGTTTAAAGGTTGCGATTCTGGAATAGAAATAGATGTTGTAGAATTGTAAATAAATGATTATTTAGCAATTATAATATTGTTGTAATTTATGAATAATAAGGAAAATGTAGTACTAGTGTTGAACTGGATTCGAGGTTCGAGGGACCCGAATTCGGGGTCGTCACAAGTTGGTATCAGAGCTGATAGGTTATAAACCTTAGGTAAGAGTACCTTAGGCTATAACGTAATAGAGGATAAGTAAAATGGTAAAGGAATAAACTCAGGTAGAGTTTAAGTAATAAAAGATGAATTTGGAAAATTCATATATAGAAGATTATCCAAATGTGGATTTGAGAAGATATACGAGGAATGAAAAGGGTCACATGGTACCTAATTTGAAGAAATGATAGAAGATGTCTTATAATAAGATTTTGAAAAGCAGAAAGAAAATGTTAATAAGGTCATGAAATGATCATGAGAGATGAACTCGTAATGAGTCATATATGTTAAAATATGAATTAAAAAAAAAATCGTATTAAGTTAAGAAAAGTTAGAGGTTTATGGTTTGTAATTGAGGACTCATATTAGTGTCTGAGTTGCACGAATTGTTGTATGGGCAGGGAATTTGTGCTTGGTTTTAGAACCACTTAGCTTCCTATATTAATATAGTAGTTGAGTTGAACAGTTCTTTGTATGGGCAGGGGATTTGTTCTTGGTTTAACGACCGCTTAACTTCCTATATTGATTAGTGATTGAGTTGACCAATTTCTTGTCTGGGCCTATATTAATATAGTAGTTGAGTTGAACAGTTCTTTGTATGGGCAGGGGATTTGTTCTTGGTTTAACGACCGCTTAACTTCCTATATTGATTAGTGGCTGAGTTGACAAATTTCTTGCCTGGGCAGGAGATTGTGTTTGGTTTGACAACCACTTCGCTTCCTATAGTGATAATCGATTTGAACCTGGTGTCCCACTATTCGATGTATTTATGGTGAGAAGGTGATTCTTTTATCATAATATATTGGATAGGTAGAGAATATTAAGATAAGTACGTGTTCTTAAAACTCATACTGATGGTAAGTTCATGACTCATAATCGTATGGTGGAACCCCTTAGCGAATGGACAATGTTGGTCTGACTAGGATAAGTTCTTCAACCCATATGATTGTGGTAAGTTCCTGAACCCCTAATGTGTGGTAAGTTTGATGAACAGTGAGTGTGAGTAGAGTTAAGTAGCAAGATTAAAGCTATACTAGATATAGTTATTAAGCTGGAAAAAAATGCAGAGGAAAAAATTAAGGTGTTTTGAGGTTTAGGATATTCCAAATCTTCTAGCTATGCTAGATTTTGAAATTCTTAAAATCTTGCTAAATTTGCACTTTTGTGCTTTTAAAAATATTAAAATGTGTTTTAGTAATCATTAATGCATATAGTGCAGAGATGATAAATGATGGAGTCATCAATACAGAGTAACCTAGTGTTTGATGTATTTTTAAGCCCACTATGGTATGATGTAATATGACAAAGTCATAAAATAATTTTTAATATTTTGAAACGTTTAAAGAAGAGTCTATGCTAATTGTTTCAGCTAGATAAATTGATTTAAAAATATCAAAATGTATTTTTAAAATCATCACACACCATTAAAGCCATTGCGTGGAGATGAAAAGGACGAAATCCTTAACGTACTGTCAAGATATGCAGTATCATGAAGTCATGAAGTAATGACAGAATCCTTAACGCACTGTCAAGATGATGCGGTATCATGAAGTCCTATAAGTGAATTTTAGTTATGTTAACTAATCTAAAATGATTTTTAGTTCGTAATGTACGAACAGATTAATGATGTGAGTCTATGCCATTTATTTTGACTGGACACCTTTGGTCAGAAATGACTTAAGTTTTATTTCCAATCCAAATTGTACTGGAGCGGAATTTTGTAGTAAGTTTGAGGTGAACAACCCTAAAAAGGGGATATGTCATAGCCATGAATAAAGAACCCACGAGGGGACGCCCAAGAGTGGTGGTAGACTGATACAAGCAATGTATGGGTTGGTAAATCCAGAGAGTTCAATCCTAGATGTTCACGGTCTTTATGATCTCTCAGCATAGTATGAAAGTTTTAATGAATATTTTGATTTTCAATTTATTCTTTTGTAATCTATTGATTTTCAATTTATTCTTCTACAAGATATTCTATTGTTCTGGAATTGTGAGTTTAGAGTATGAACTTCCTAGAAAAGGGTGGTCATAGAATTTGATGAGTAAAGAGATATTCTATTAGATGAAAATTGGTAGAAATGAGTATGATGAAATTTCGGGGACAAAATTCTTATAAGAAGGGGTGAATGTAATATCCCAGATATTTACAAGAATTGTAAATAAAATTTGAAATAATTAATTAAAGGTTATGGTTTAAAACCTAGAGTTGTCGAAGTGAAATGTGTAGAAAATAGGTAAACATTTTTTTTAACATAATTTATTTGTTAGAAATTAAATGTGGGAATATTTTAATGATGCATGTAGAGAATTTATTAAGAAAATAAATTCATTTGAGAAGTGAAGGTGAATATATATATATATATATATATATATATATATATATATATATATATATATATATATACACACACACATAAAGCGTGTTTGTTAGCCAAATAAGAGGATGAGTAAGTTAATACTCAATTAAACTAATAAATTAATTAGTTTAAATATGAAGTAATGAAATATAATTAATTAGGTTAATTATATTAGTATGAGTTAAAGTTGTGAAAAATTTAGGATGATTGTCTTGGATAACAATAATGTGAAGTAATTAATTAAGTAATTAATTTAATTATTAAATTATTGTATATAGCCCATTAATGGATTTAAAGCAAGCCCAATATTTTAATTGTTAAAAGTTTTGTTGGTATTTATAAAAAGGTCCAAATAAATTTAAAGATTTAGTCTCATGAATAGTCCAAATAATTTAATTACTACTAGTGGACTAGCCCAAAAGGATTATAGATGTTAGCCCAATATGAGAATATTGGCATGAGGTGGGTAATTAAATATGGAAGCCCTATTGAGTTAATGTAACAATTTAAAGTAATGAGCCTAAACATTTAAAAAGTCAATTGATGGTCAAAGTGTTGAAAAATTTGGTTGAGTGTAGATAATTAACTAATGTAGGGTTAATTGAATAACCCTAGTTGGTAGATAAGAGAGAGCATTAACCAAACATTGGTTAATTGCTAGATGAATGAATGTGATGATGAGAATTAATTATGGATTAGTTAATTGAGTAACCCTAGGTAGTAAATAAATTAAAGATTTGACCATACATGAGTTAGTTGTACGAAGAATATTATAGATACAAATATGTATGTATATAATTTACCGAGATAGAATTGGTAGGTAACCATGGGTTGTATGTTATAAAGAATTAATCATACCTTGGTTAATGGTTAGTTAAAATTGTAAGTATTATATATATATATATATATATATATATATATATATAATAAATAAATAAAAATAAAGAAAAATGGTGGAATGTTGACCAAATATAGGGTCCCACTTGGAGATTGAATAAAGATGCATGTTGCTTGTATTCAATTTAAATTGGTCAATTCAAACTATGATGTGATTTAAATAAGAGGTTATTGGTGAATATATGGAGATATATATGCTATAAGTATATGAATTGGTAGAGAGAGTTAACCAATGTTGGTTAAATGAATTAACCATGAGTAATAAGAAAGCTTGCCTATCACCAACCCTAGTCAATGAAGATGGTCAATTCCTTAAATTTATGAATTTGAAATTGTAGAGGTTCAAAAGTGCTCTAAACATTTTTTAGTTCATTTTTATAGTCTATATATGTTTTAATCGGTCAAAAAGTATTTGTTACCCATCAAACGTTATTTTGATGCTCTAAAAGTCTAAATCTATGATATATAAGTAGATTCATGATTTAGTACCTTTAATACAGGTATTGGTATGTGTGGTATACAAATAAATGGAAGAAAATCTCATATTGTGATTTACCGGTAAAACCCTAGATTGTTCGATCTTAAATTTCATGCCAAAACATTTTCAGAAAATATGATTGAACCATGAAATGTTATAAAACAAGAAGTTAGGAAGACAACAACACTAAGTTGGTGTCATTTGGATGTGTAGAGTTTATTTTATTCAAGTTTGAACAATTAAAACCAAAGATTTGTGATTTTAGTTTTCATTTTGTCCTTGTAAGCAGTTTTTGGTCCAGTTCCGTTCAGAATTTGGATTTGTGATCTAAAGAGAAATTGTAGAGGGGGAAATTTTGATGAGAATGGACTCAATAATTATCACAAAATATTTTAAAATGAAGAAATTATGGCTGTCGGAGCATCAGAGGGTTGAACAGTCAAAAAGTTGACTTCTGGACAAATTGGCCGAGCGCACCTGCGCTCGATGTGGCGCAGCTGCGCCAGAACCATCTGCCTAGCAGATTTTGTTGGGTCCGGGTCGGGTCGGGTCGGTCCGGGTAAAGTTTTCTTTGAAAAATTAAGTTGAAATAAGTGTAAAATGAATGTGTTTGGTTATTAAACCAATATATGTAGAACCCATTAATGATTAATTGATAACTAAATATTTAAAATAAAGACTAAAGTTAACACAATTAAAAAGAGTATTATTTGAAGTGTATTAAAATATTATTAAATGATCAATAATATTAGTATATGATTAAAAAATTATTAAATGATGAATAACATTAGTAAATGATTAAAATATTATTAAATGATGAATAATATTAGTAAGAGATTATAATATTATTAAATGGTTAATAATATTAATAAATGATTAAAATATTATTAAATAGTTAATAATATTAATAAGTGATTAAAATGTTAGTAAATAGTTAATAATATTAAAAAGAGAATAAATATTATTAAATGGTTAATAATATTAATAAGTGATTAAAATATTATTAAATAGTTAATAATATTAGTAAAAGAATAAAATATTATTAAATGGTTAATAATATTAGTAAGAGAATAAAATATTATTAAATTGTTAATAATATTAATAAGTGATTAAAATATTATTTAATGGTTAATAATATTAATATGCGATTAAAATATTATTAAATGGTTAATTATATTAATACGTAATTAAAATATTATTAAATGGTTAATAATATTAATATGTGATTAAAATATTATTAAATGGTTAATAATATTAATAAGTGAGTAAAATATTATTAAATGATTAATAATATTAATAAGTGAGTAAAATATTATCAAATGTAGATAATATTTTAAAATATTAGGTACAATATATTTCTGAATCATTAAGTTATGTAAAAGATGAAAGTTTTAAATGAATTAAATCAAAGTAAATAGTCCGTTTGTGACTAATTTAGACAGCTTATTAAAAGTGGGTCATACGAACAATGTGTAATGAATGCGTAAGTTGGTTAAGTGTACCCGGCATGTCCAATTAGGTTTGGGCTAGGGTTTTTGTCCAGAACTTAAGAGTTCGTTTGTCGGACATCTTAAGAGTTAATAATTTGAAGTTAATGTCTTAAGTTAAGACTAATTAATAGTCATTGTAACTAATGATTATGTCGATTTTATATATAAATTGTAGGTTGAACGAATGACGCAAATAAGCGTAAATGGTAGAAGCGAACCAGACAAGTTTTTCAGAATTTACTCCTATGTGCATTAATATGTTACAATATGATATTATATTATTGATATGGAGATATATTGATGATATTTGTGTTATGTGAAAAGTATGATGTATGATTACATGTAAAAATATGAAGCGTGAATTGCTAGATGCTAGTTGATTATTATAAGAAGTATGAAACATTCATAAAATGAAAAGCATGAAATGCATGATGTAAGAATAAAATGTAGAGCATGTATAATATGTGAACCTGATGAGTGAGTTTTATACCTACGAATTGAATACATTTAAGCTTGATAATTTGTGAATCTTTAAGTGTTTTATGTGATTTTATATGTGTTTTTATGTTATTGTATAATATGGTGTATTAAATCATGTTTAGGTATTTTATGTATTCTTTGTTGTTTTGTGTAATTTATTCGTAATTTATATGTTAAGTGTTTGTTTAGTTGTATGTGTTTTTGTATCACATTGTATAGGATGTGGTGTTATATTGTTTTTATGTGTTTCTATTGCATTTTGTAGGAATTATAATAAGGGCTTGGTGGATCAAGGCTTGGAATTGCCCGGTTCGCATTTTCCGCGCTCCGTTTACGCAGCAGCCAATTAACGTCCAATTTTGGCCTTGATCCTTTCCGAATCTTCAATTTTGTAAAACATAAAAGTTGTAGGTCTACGAGTCTCCTTTCCATAACATCTTGAATCATCTCAATCGGAGTTCGTATGAAGAAGATATGCCCAAAACACTGAAGGAGACTGCAGCAGTCCAAAAACCAAAATTAAGCCTAGCGCCGCAGCGGTGGTTTCCACCGCCGCAGCGGTCCTGGGGACTGCCAAATCAGTGTGTTTGAGCGCCGCGGCGGTCCAGGGCAGCGCCGCAGCGCCCGGACCCTACCAGTTCGCGATTTGAGGCTTTTTAAGTCATTTTTTGGAGCACTAGTTAGAGATCTTTTCATTCTCTCTTAAAGAGAGGGAGGGAGGCGGCTTGGAAGCTTGTTGGGACCTCAAGAACAAGTCCAAATCAAGGATTGAAGGGCTTGGGTTGGAGGATTAAGCTTGAAGATTGGATTCCAAATGGGTTTTCTCTCTCCTTTCTTTTCCTTTAATTTTGCTTTTTATGAATTGATGAATACATTGTTGATGGGATTTTGTTTATTTGTAATGAACTAGATTTCCATTCTAGGATTGTAATGAAACCCATTGTGTAGTTTTAATTGATTATATCTCTCTTGGATGATTGCTTGGCATTTGTGGATGGTTTGTCATATTTAGTTCTTCATGTACTAATTGCTAGACATAGTAATTGATTTGGTACCCTATATGATATTGATAGATGGAGTATAGTGGGATGGCCAAAGATATGATGACATATGTTATGTATTTGCTCTTAGGATTGAATGCATAATTTGTATAAAGGATAGACATATACCTTTGTGCCATGTGTAGCCAATGGGAGAATCTGTGCTTGAAATCCTCGTTATTGTTAATTCTCATAGACATATGGTGAATTGCTTTGCTTGGATGTTCCTGTCTGAATCGACAGATTTAGATAGGATATGTTTATATGTTATCGGAAGAGACATGTAAACACTATAATGAATTCTCGGTTAGTTATTCACCGTGTCCATGTAATTCAAGAGATTTATGAGATTGAATATAACTTTGGGGGAAATTGCAATCCTAGCTTGTATCCTATTGAATTCCAGTCGGTATTAGTTGATTAATTGTTAATTAAATTTCTTCACACCAAAAACCCAAAAACCACTTCGTTAATTAAAATTAAGTTGATTTACATTAGTTACTTCGTTTATATTATTCATAACTCCTCGTGGGATCGATAACTTACTTTCATTATATTACTTGTTGACCGCGTATACTTGCGCGTTGCATTCATTCAAACGAATTCGGAATCGCGTGCTTTTTATAGGTGCCGATTCCGCTCAACAAGTTTTTGGCGCCGTTGCCGGGGAGTTATTGAATAATATTTTGTAAATATTAATTTTTGTCTTCTTAGTTTTAATTTAGGCGATTTTTCTTTTGTTTATTGTTTTTATTTCATTTGCTTGATATGGATGCACTTATGGAACTAATGGCTGCACGAGTTGAGACTTTTACAGGTACAGTTGATGCTTTCGGGGGTCAACATATTCAAAATGCTTACAATCAACAGGAGTCCCCAAGCTATTATCATCGAGAATCGCATTATCATCCAGACTCTTCATGGAGCGGCAACAATCATGTCCAAACGTTTGATCCATGGATTTCAAACCAACCTGAAGTCTCATATGAGCCTCCACCACCACAAGAGCAATATTCTAATGTGGAGAGCCTTCTTGCCGCATTGATAGAGAAAAATGAAAAGAGACAACAAGAAGAAGAATATTTGAGCTTGGAGGAAAATCTTACCACAACTATTGAGAAAGACGAGATGGCAATGAACACACATATGCTCTCATCTCAACCTCCACCACAAGAAGAGGATGAATCTAAGTTGAAGGAGCTCTTTGTCAACTACATAGAAAAAATTGAGATGAGAATGAGCAATCGAGATTCATCAATTCAAATTCTTACTAAGCATGTGGAACAACTCACAAGCACTATCAATTTTAGCCCACAAGATGATTTACCTTGCGTCGTAGAGTCTATTCTTGAAATGGTGGGTAAAGAGAAGTGTTGGGATGATTTACTAGAAGGTGGTGAGGAGTTCCACGTTGAAGTTGGTGATGATGAGATGTGTTCGCATCCGGTTATGGAATATGACGTGGAAAAAGAAAAATTGGATGGTGATGATCAAGCAAGGGAGTTTACTGTTTTGATGCAAGACTCGAGTGTGCCTCTTGTTCAGTTCTTGCATCCCATTAAAGATTTTGTGGAATGCTTCCGGATTGAATTTGCGGAAGAAGATGAGGAACTGACGAAATTCAAGTTCGGAGGGCTTAAATCATGCACACACGCCGACGAACGAAAGGAAATGACTAAAAGGCGGCATGATGTAACCATCTTCGCGTGTAATCCGGATTGAACAAGGAGTAGTCCGGCTGAGGACTATAACTCAAGCGCTGTTTGGGAGGCACCCCAAATGTTTAATTTAATTCATGTTATTATTTTTTATATTTAGTCATTTTTGCTTTAGTTTGATGGGCTAAATACTTTTTTATATAGTATATTAGTATAATTATAATTAAAAATTTAGCGTTATAGCTAATTGCAATTGCTATGTTTTTGAGTTAAAATTATGATTAGTTATTTAGTTTTTGATAATTTTATGTTTAACTTTCAGGTACTATCAAGGCAATGCTTCAATGTGGAATCAGTTGAACAAGAAAAAAATTTCTGGCAGAAGCTTTGACCGCCGCAGCGGTGCCCTGCTACCGCCGCAGCGGTGGTCATCATGGGTTTAAATTTTGTTAAGCAGAAAGTTTCACCGCCGCAGCGGTGCCCTGCTACCGCCGCAGCGGTCGTTCAAAAACTCAGAAATTTTTATGTGGCCACATTGAGGATCCAAACCACCATTTATTCTCTCTTCTCAATTGTGTCATTTTATGTGGTTGTTTTGACTGTGGATTGGGGAAGTTGTTGTGGGCTTTGTGCAATATTGATAAACCCTCAATTTGGGTGGCTAATTCATGTTGGGAGAGGTCATGTCCAATTTGTGCAAATTTAGAGCGCACGCCAAGTGTTTGACGCAATTCCTCAAAGAGAAAATTTTGAGTTGCCTATAGATTTCTTCAATCATCACTTGGGATATCTTCTTGGGAGTACAGTGCATCGAAATGGGACCAAAAAGAGCAAGGACGGATGAAAGTTCTCGGGCGGCGCTAACTTATGATCGCCGACGTTTTGGCAACAAAGAAGCCAACAAAGCTTTAATCTCAGAGTGACTTATGCTTGCTCCTGACTATCCTCCAGACTCTCCTGATGATGAGGTCCATGCCTGAGTCATGTTCAGGGAAGTTCCTCTATTTTGTATTTCCTTATCTTACATTGCGAACAATGTGGAGTTTAAGTTTGGGGGTAGTTGTATGCTTATTTTGCATTTATGTTTTTCTTTTTGTCTGGAATAGGATTGCATGATAGTAAATTTTTGTTGCATGATAGTTTAATTTGTTAATTAAGTATGCATGTTTAAAAAAAAAAAAAAAAAAAAAAAAGTTTTTTGTTAATTTTTGTATTTTGAATTTTGTGGGTATATTCTCTGCAAACCCTCACGAGACTAAACTCGTCCTCTTGGGCAACCTCGGGGTTTAACGGCTTGTTGCACGTGCTAAGTGCAACCGTGTTTCCAACGAAAATGGATTTATAAGTGTTATTTTTGTTTTGTTTTCATTGGTTTATGTTTTTGTGTTTGTCTTATGTTCGTTTGTTTTTGTTTTTGTTTTTGTTTTATTTTCTTGTGTTTTTATTTTTGAGTCGTTGTAGTTTAGGTTTGAGTCTCTTGAGCGTTGAGTTAATCTTAATTGAACCATAATTGAGGATCAGGCAAGTGATTATTTGAGTTATAATTCATAGAAAATTGATTAGAGTCGCTTCGTCTGTGTGCTTAACTTACGGTTGGTCTTTACATTACTTGTGATCCCTTTTTCTTCGAGCACATAACCATTTGTAATGAACTAGTTGTTTATTTTGTGGGCGGTCTATATGACTACATGCTTATAAAGATAATCTTTTACTTTAAAACTCGTATATGCTTCACTTGAAACGACTTCTCATGTTTGATCTGTCTATGTTGTAGTAGCGTGAGATGGAGCGTAAAACGCACTCACATATATATAAAAAAAAAAAAAAAAATGAAAAAAAAAAAGAAAAAAAAAGAAAAAAGAAAAAGAAAGATGTTAATAAATATAATACATTACTTGACTAGTCGAGTTTTGTGGCCTTTGTTGCTCGAGTTAATAGGCTCTTAGGGGTGTCTTTACACCTAATGCCCTAAAGCCAACTGGTTTGGGAGTCATTAGTCAAACGCTCGTTAAATGGGTAACTCTGTAGAGCCTAATGGAACGAGACATTGCACATGTCAAGTTTAGTTTTTGTTATGACTTATCTGCTGGGACTAGTGTAGAGTGATGTATTATGCGTGTTGTTTTAAGTTTTAGATTTCTTTGTTAAGGTAATTTGTCTACAAGAACCCCTCTGGGTGATGATTGGTTTGATGTAAATGGTTCACACACACACGGGGGTCATTAGTATAGTATGTCTAATATGTGAGTTAAAATTCTAGACTTTGCAATGTTTTGAAATTTTCTTGTAATTATAACTTGAAATAATCCATGAGGTCAAATTTAGTTGTCTTATTAACTCTCTGCTCACGTTTATTGTTTTTGTTTGTATAGTTGGTATTGTTTTGCTTGAGGGCAAGCAAAGATTTAAGTTTGGGGGTACTTTGGTTATTTAAGGTTATATGTATGTTTAGAGTACTCCTGACCTTGATAATTTGTGATTCTTCAAGTAATTTCCTGTGATTTTTAATTAGTAGATTTTTTTTTAATTTTTTTGATCTATTTATTTAGTTATTTTGCTTTATTTAGTTGGTCTTTGTTTTGCTTGAGGACAAACAAATGTTTAAGTTTGGGGGTATTTGATGAGTGAGTTTTATACCTTCGAATTGAATACATTTAAGCTTGATAATTTGTGAATCTTTAAGTGTTTTATGTGATTTTATATGTGTTTTTATGTTATTGTATAATATGGTGTATTAAATCATGTTTAGGTATTTTATGTATTCTATGTTGTTTTGTGTAATTTATTCGTAATTTATATGTTAAGTGTTTGTTTAGTTGTATGTGTTTTTGTATCACATTGTATAGGATGTGGTGTTATATTGTTTTTATGTGTTTCTATTGCATTTTGTAGGAATTATAATAAGGGCTTGGTGGATCAAGGCTTGGAATTGCCCGGTTCGCATTTTCCGCGCTCCGTTTACGCAGCAGCCAATTAACGTCCAATTTTGGCCTTGATCCTTTCCGAATCTTCAATTTTGTAAAACATAAAAGTTGTAGGTATACGAGTCTGCTTTCCAGAACATCTTGAATCACCTCAATCGGAGTTCGTATGAAGAAGATATGCCCAAAACACTGAAGGAGGCTGCAGCAGTCCAAAAACCAAAATTAAGCCTAGCGCCACAGCGGTGGTTTCCACCGCCGCAGCGGTCCTGGGGACTGCCAAATCAGTGTGTTTGAGCGTCGCGGCGGTCCAGGGCAGCGCCGCAGCGCCCGGACCCTACCAGTTCGCGATTTGAGGCTTTTTAAGTCATTTTTTGGAGCCCTAGTTAGAGATCTTTTCATTCTCTCTTAAAGAGAGGGAGGGAGGCGGCTTGGAAGCTTGTTGGGACCTCAAGAACAAGTCCAAATCAAGGATTGAAGGGCTTGGGTTGGAGGATTAAGCTTGAAGATTGGATTCCAAATGGGTTTTCTCTCTCCTTTCTTTTCCTTTAATTTTGCTTTTTATGAATTGATGAATACATTGTTGATGGGATTTTGTTTATTTGTAATGAACTAGATTTCCATTCTAGGATTGTAATGAAACCCATTGTGTAGTTTTAATTGATTATATCTCTCTTGGATGATTGCTTGGCATTTGTGGATGGTTTGTCATATTTAGTTCTTCATGTACTAATTGCTAGACATAGTAATTGATTTGGTACCCTATATGATATTGATAGATGGAGTATAGTGGGATGGCCAAAGATATGATGACATATGTTATGTATTTGCTCTTAGGATTGAATGCATAATTTGTATAAAGGATAGACATATACCTTTGTGCCATGTGTAGCCAATGGGAGAATCTGTGCTTGAAATCCTCGTTATTGTTAATTCTCATAGACATATGGTGAATTGCTTTGCTTGGATGTTCCTGTCTGAATCGACAGATTTAGATAGGATATGTTTATATGTTATCGGAAGAGACATGTAAACACTATAATGAATTCTCGGTTAGTTATTCACCGTGTCCATGTAATTCAAGAGATTTATGAGATTGAATATAACTTTGGGGGAAATTGCAATCCTAGCTTGTATCCTATTGAATTCCAGTCGGTATTAGTTGATTAATTGTTAATTAAATTTCTTCACACCAAAAACCCAAAAACCACTTCGTTAATTAAAATTAAGTTGATTTACATTAGTTACTTCGTTTATATTATTCATAACTCCTCGTGGGATCGATAACTTACTTTCATTATATTACTTGTTGACCGCGTATACTTGCGCGTTGCATTCATTCAAACGAATTCAGAATCGCGTGCTTTTTATAGGTGCCGATTCCGCTCAACAGAACCATGTAATGTGTTATGTGTAACTGTTAAACTTGTTGAGCCGTCGTGCTCACTCTTGCTTAAAACCAACATTTTCAGATAGTGCAAGTTATTCGATGTTTTTGATAAAGATCAAGAAACAGGAATGCATACTACTTTCACTGAAGGTCTAAATGTATATTGTAGATATCAGTCCGAATTGGAGAGGTAAAATGACTGTGCAGTATAAGACTTAGTTGATATAATATGAGTGTTAAATACTCAAAATGATTGTAATAGAATGTCATATCATGTATGATATTGAGACATACTAGGTTTGTTTAAAGATTGCGATTCTGGAATAGAAAGAGATGTAGAATTATAAATAAATGATTATTTAGTAATTATAATATTGTTGTAATTCATGAACAATAAGAAAAATGTAGTACTAGTTCTGAACCGGATTCGAGGTTCGAGGGACCTAGATTCGGGGTCGTCATAAACACCTATAGCTGAATCTCGAAGGATCATAGAGTCAAGCAAAACTTACTCTATGAACCAGCCATGCAAAAATCATAGAGTTTACTCTCACTCTACGAAACATGAGAATCATAGAGTAGTATGGAAGCAGAATATGTATCAGCCCAACAGAAGGACTATGAGCAATTATAATTCATACATGTCTTGGACAAATAGGAATTCACAAATATACACACATCATCGTCAACATCATATCAATCATAGGCACCATCATAAAAATGATAAATATTTATCAAGTTATCATTATTATATACTGCAAAGATCTAAAATCAAACAGATTTAGGTCCCAAAAGGTACTAACAAAAAAGGACCCAAGCAAATATGGGTATCAAAATGAAGATTGATTTGTCATGCAAGAAAAAAGATCCATCTGGTACCTTGACAGTGGATTCTCAAGACACATGACAGAAAATAAGGCTCTTCTGTCAGATTACAAGGAAAATGATGGTCCTACAGTCATCTTTGGAGACAACAACTCGGGAAAAACCAGAGGATATGGCTCAATTGGAAATGGTATAATATCATTTAGTAAATTGGCTTATGTTAAAGGACTAAAACATAACCTGTTAAGCATCAGTCAACTGTGCGACAAAGGACATCAAGTCACTTCCTCAACAGCAAATGCCAAGTCAGAGATTTGAGGACTAAATCTCTAAGGCTAGTAGGAGCTCGAGAAGGAAATGTCTGCGTGGTCAACCTTGCCCAATTAAGTTCAGATGAGACAATCTGTTTCCTTGCTAAAGCCTCTGAAGATATGTGCTGGCTCTGGCACAGGAGATTATCTCATCTTAACTTTAAGAGTATGTCTAAGCTTGCCTCCAAAGACCTAGTAAGAGGATTGCTAAAGATTAACTTCATCAAAGAAAAATCTTGCAAAACATGTCAGCTTGGAAAACAAACTGTTGAACATTGAATGGTTAAATTTGATGATAAGAAATAACGTACAAGGGCTGTATTAGATAAGATCAAAACTGTTAGGTTGATCTCTTGATAATTGTATAAAAGTCTTTTGTGTTGTACTAAGACTTAGATAGATCAAAACTGTTAGGTTGATCAGTTGGTGTAATAAAATCGTAGAATGAACTCTACGATTTGTGTCAAGAAAACTCTACGATTTGAACAGACTCTACGATCAAGGCAACCAATCGTAGAATGGACTCTACGATTGTGGTCCAGAAGACTCTACGACCAAACAGACTATGTTCTTTACGAGAAACCTTAAATCGAACTCTACGATCAACAGTCTAACAGTTGAGTAAACTCTACGATGATAAGTAAGAGATGATCCTTTACAGATCAATCACGTCAGGAAGGATATTCGTAGAGTTGATCACATAAGGTCGTTGAGCAAAAAGGCAAGAGACATCACGACTCTCAGATCAGGAGCTATTCTATTCAAGCATTCAATCTTCATCAAAGTAACCAAAAAGGAAGCCTCTGCAAATCGATCAAGTCAGAATAGTCAGGGGTCTGACCCAAGCGCACTATGGAACAGAAAGAAGACTTTCAAGGCAGAAAAGTCAGAGGACTGTGTCCTATCAGTCCTATAGTTTGGAAGGACCAAACGACTCTATAAAAGTTGGTGGGAACCTACGACTGACATATCTGTCCCTAAGGAAAAAGAAAACAACCTTCCATGGACTAACATGTCAGATCTAATAAAATCTCATCAGAGCTTTAATGAGCTATATTAATATAATATACAACATCTCTCCTCTGTGAGGTAACGGAAAGAAATACAAGCTCAAGCAGATGGTCCAACGGGAAGAAAACTGAAGCCCTAACTTCTTAAATACTAAGATCAGCAAAAAAGAAAGGTGTACTGCACAAAAAGAAAAACGCAAGAAGTGAAAAAGATCAAACTCATAAGAAAGCTTGCATTGCTACTAAGTCCTTCGAAAACTCAAGCTAATAAGCAACTTAGTAGCACATCCAAATATACATCACTCCAGAAGAGTTCTTTGTGAACTAGTGTATCCAAGTCTGTTAGACTTGTAAAGTTCTTTGTGAACTAAAATTCCAAGACTGCGGGTCTTGAGGGAATCTTAGTGATTCAGATATTGTAAAAGTATCCTTAGTGGATTTGCTGCTGGAAGAGCAGAACAGTGGAGTAGGAGTCTTGTGAGCTCTGAACCACTTAAAACCCAGAGTCTTTCTCATTGTGTCTTTCATTTGCTATATCTGCCATATAATTGCTTGTTGAATTATTACTCTAACATATCAAGAAAAGGATAACTAAATCATATTCCGCTGTGTTAAACTTTCTGTTTAAAAATTAATTAAGTAAGATCTTTTCAAATAAAAGAAATTTTTAAAAGAATCTATTCAACCCCCCCCCCCCCTTCTAGATTTCTTTTGTGTCATTGGGAACTAACAATTGGTATCAGAGCAGGTTCTCACATCTAAAGCCTTACAAGCTTGAGTAGATCAAATGGCACTCAACAAGAATGGATCGGAACTCGGTGGGGGTAACAGGCCACTATGTGTAATAAAGAAAAATTTGCTAACTGGAAAGTTCGTATGCAGGCTTACATGGATGCTATAGATGATGAACTGTTCGAGACAGTGCTAAATGGGCCGATCATACCAATGAAGCTTGCACTATCAACTGAAGATCCAAGCAAGCTAGTAGAAAAGAAAAGAGACGAATGGACAGACAATGAAAAGAAGGATGTTCAAAGAGACAAAAGGGCTAAGAACATCTTATTTCAATCTCTGGATGATGATCTATTTGAGAACGTTGTCAACTGTAAGACAGCTCAAGAAGTATGACAAACTCTGTTGATCATGCATGAAGGAACAGAAGAAGTCAGAGAAAATAAGCAATCACTGCTTATTCAGCAGTATGAGATGTTCACCCACATCTCAGGTGAAAACATTACAACCACCTACGAGAGATTTAACTTGCTACTAAACTCTCTCAGATCTTATGGAAAAATCTATCCAAACAGAGATCTTATCATTAAATTCATGATATCGTTGCCAAGCAAATGGGATGCCAAAACCACAGCCATCCAGGAGTCAAAGAACTTGCACGAGATGACTGTACAGCAGTTATATGGAAATCTTCTCACCTATGAGATGGAGCTAAATCAAAGAGCAGAAAATCTATTTGGGAAAAGAAAGAAGGATAAAAACATTGCTCTTAAAGCCTCAACCTCAACTCACAGAAGCAATCACAAGGATATCTCTGACTCTGACAAAGATGAATCAAATGATGATGAAGGAGCTGCCATGCTAGTCAGACATTTTAAAAGATTCATCAAAAGGAATAGACCTCAAAAGTTCAGAAGCAACAGCAGCAAAGAACAAGCAAATGACCTTTGCTACAATTACAAAAAGCCAGGTCATTTCATTGCTAAATGTCCAAAACCCTTAAGAGAAGAGCTGAAGAGGGACAAAACAAGAGCAAATCCAAAAAGAGAATTCAAGAGCTTCCACAAACAAAAGAAGAAAGACAAAAGCTTCATAGCTGAAGGCTCCTGGAGTGACTCAGAAGAAGAACTAAATTCTGAGTCAAGTGACGATGAAGAGCCGCAGAAGGCCAACCTGTGCTTAATGGCAAATGAAGAAGGAAGCAGCAAAAAGGAATTCATCATAGATGAGGTATTTGATTTCTACTCTCCTGATTTAAGCATTGATGATCTTAGAGAAGGCATGCATGACTTAATGACAGAATTGCACAAATATATAAAATTGTTTAGAAGGTTATCTAAAGATTACTCTCATCTAAAAGAGGATAAAGAAAAAATAAGCATGGAATTAGAAGCCTCAGTTCAAACTGCAAAACTTTACTCTAATCTTGAGACTGAGAATAAAAGACTAAAAGAGATAAATGAGTTGACCACTCATAAAGAATCCTCACTAGTCTCCAAGATTCAGGAACTAGAAAAGACAATTTTTATGTGGAACAAGTCTAGTTCGTCTATGGACACCCTGATCTCAAGTCAAAGAGATGTGACTGATAGATCAGGATTAGGATATGGAGAAGTCAATGGAAATAAATGAAGGCAAATCCTTTAATTTTAATAAAGGAATTGTGTTCATCAAATCCTCAGATTCGATATCTCCCATCCATCCACATTCTGCTAAACCTACAATCATTTTTAACAATAAAACTCGCACAGGTCTTGGATTCAGAAAATTAAAAAATAAGTCAAGCAAAACTCACTCTACGAATCATGAGAATCTTAGAGTAGTATGGAAGCAGAATGTAGATCACCAAAAGACTATGAGAAATCATAATCCATACAAGTCCTGGACGAACAAAAAGTCACAAATACACACATTTCATTATCAATATCATATCAATCATAGGCACCCTCATAAAAATGATAAATATTTGTTAAGATATCATATAATGCAAGGATCTAAAATCAAACAGATTTGGGTCCCAAAAGGTACTAACAAAGCAGGACCCAAACAGATATGGGTACCAAAATAAAGATTGATTTATTATGCAGGTAAAGAGATCCATCTGGTATCTTGACAGTGGATGCTCACGGCACATGACAGGAGATAAGGCTCTCCTATCAGAGTTTAAAGAAAAAGATGGACCTGCTGTTATTTTTGGAGACAACAACTCAGGGAAAACCAGGGGTTATGGCTCAACTGGGAATGGTGCAATATCTTTCAGTAAAGTGGCATATGTTGAGGGACTAAAGCACAACTTGCTAAGTATAAGTCAGTTCTGTGACAAAGGACATCAAGTCACATTCCTCAACAACCAATGCCAAGTTAGAGACTTGAAAACTAACTCTCTAAAGCTAGAAGGAGTTCGAGAAGGAAATGTCTATGTGGTCAATCTTGCTAAATTAAGTTCAGAACAAACTGTCTGTTTTCTTGCTAAAGCCTCTGAAGATATGTGCTGGCTCTGGCATAGGAGGTTATCTCATCTTAACTTCAAGAACTTTTCAAAGCTTGCCTCCAAAGATCTAGTAAAAGGATTGCCAAAGTTAAACTTCATTAAAGACACTGCTAGTTCAAATTTATGTAGATGATATCATATTTGGTTCCTCTGATGAAAAATTATGTGAAAGATTTGCCAAGCTTATGCAGAGCAAATTTGAAATGAGCATGATGGGAGAACTCAACTTCTTCCTTGGACTACAAGTGAAGCAGACTGATGAAGGCATATTCATTAATCAAGCCAAATACATCAAAGACTTATTACAGAAATATGGCATGGAATATGCATCTATCATGAAGACTCCTATGCCACCTTCCACCAAGCTTGACAAAGATGTAAATGGTAAATCCACTGAAATCACTCAGTACAGAGGTATGATAGGTTCACTATTATATCTTACTGCGAGCCGACCAGATATAATGTTTGCTACATGTATATGTGCTAGATTTCAGGCTAACCCTAAAGAGTCTCATCTATTAGCTGTGAAAAGAATTTTCAAGTATCTTAAAGGAACTCCAAATTTAGGATTATGGTATCCCAGGGAGTCCTCCTTTGATCTTATGGGATACTCAGATGCTGACTATGCAGGATGCAAAATAGACAGAAAGAGCACAAGTGGAACTTGCCAGATGCTTGGCAACAGACTTGTTTCTTGGTCTAGTAAAAAGCAGAATTCAGTGTCAACATCTACTGCAGAAGCTGAATATATAGCCGCAGGCAGTTGCTGTGCACAAATCCTATGGATGAAGACTCAACTTGCAGACTATGGGTTTGAGCTTAATTCTATTCCTATATACTGTGATAATACTAGTGCAATTACTATAACTCATAATTCTGTTATGCACTCAAGAACTAAGCACATAGATATAAGATATCATTTCATCAGGGATCATGTACAAAATGGAAATATATCACTTCACTACATCCCAACTGAAGATCAACTAGCAGATGTTTTTACAAAACCTTTAGATGAATCAAGATTTAATAAACTCATAAGTGAGTTAGGAATGCTAAATCTAGACCCTTAATATATATATCATGTTTTTTTTTTATATACTAACTCTGCAGGAATAAAAATGAGCCAGGAAAATAAGTAAAAGACAAAATCGTGAAATACAGTCAACGATCATCAGGCAAAGGATCGTAGAGTACGCTGAAGATCGTAGAGTTTACTCAACGATCGTCAGGCCAAGGATCGTAGAGTACACTGTAGATCGTAGAGATCACTCAACGATCAACAAACCAAGAATCATAGACCACACTACAAACCGGAGAGCTCACTTAACGATTGGCAAGCCAAGGGTTGCAGAGTATTCCTTTATCGTAAAGCTAACTCAACGAACATCAACAAAAGATTTGAAGTGACAAGAGGGATCGTAAAGCTCTAGGGGAAAAAAGGTCATCAACCAAATGAGATGCTCCTATCAGAACATGACACGCGTCTCAGAAAACATAGAGGGAAGTTTTAAATACTTTGAAAATTGCACGTCGTTTATTTCTTCAAATCAAAAATCTATCATTCCTATCTATCTCTCTCAATCCAAAACCCTAAGTTTTCTATACTCAGATAAATCGTTCCTACTATTTCAGGAAAACTATCAAATGGCACCTGCTCAAGTCATTTCTGGAAACGAGCTCAACTTCGAAGCTTTCACATCGACAGATAAGCATTTCAAAAGGATAATCCAGTTGCTAGAAAAGGCGGGTCTGCGAGAAGCTCTGGGAACTAATACGAGGATTCTGTTAAAGTTTATCCGAGAATTCTACATAAATGGATCCTATGCAAATGGAACTCTAACCACTACTGTAAGAGGAGTACAACTCAACCTCATTGCGGAAGAATTTAATCTTGCCCTAGGATTCAAGCAAGGAGGCCTCACATCTCTAAATATGGTGAATACCGAAGAAGGCCTGAGAAGAATGCACCACCAAAAGAATCTAGGACTGAAAGGTTTAAAGAAGAAAGAATTTCCTCAGAAATATGAGTTCCTGGCAGATGTGGTTGGTAAATGCCTACTATGCAAAGACTCGGCTCATGACTCAGTCAGTGAGGTGTAGCTGAAATTGATGACAGCTATAGTCAAGAAGACAAACATCAACTATGGCTCTTTGCTGATGGAATGGATAGGGAACTGGATCCAAAATACGGAAAAAGTAAAGGGGACCAGAAAAATGTTCTATGGGAGATTCATCAGCATTCTCCTTAGATCATCTTTGGGGGATCTGATTGAGCCTGACGAAGGAGAAGCCCTAAATACTAACAAAAGAATCACCCAGAGAATCTTCGACAACTGGAGGAATCCAGTTGAAAACAGGAAACTATCCCGGTCAGGGGATAGTGAAGGAACGCAGAGTGGGGCAGTGCCATCTCTATTAAAGAACACTCCTGCAGAAGAAGAATCTCAGGATGTTAGCAAACAATCTCAGGGTCTCATCAGAAAGAGAAAAGGAAAGAAAGCCCTTGAGATTGAAGAACCTCAAGGCTCATCTAATGAGGCTCCTGATGCTGCTCCTGAAGAAAAGGCTGCATCAGAGGATGAAGATTCTGATCTGCGGAGGGAAACTCGCAGCAAGTATGAAGCTGAAGAGGCAACCCCAAAAGAGCCAAAAAAAAAGAGAAGAAGGCTAGTTAAATTAGCCGACAAAGACTCAATAGCTTAGGGGGAGCTACTTGAAAAAGTTGTCATTTCTCCAGTTGAGAAGGAGTCTTTTAAGGCAGCTGAGCCTATGGATGCTCTGGCTGAGGGGGAGTTTCACGAAGGTACTTCAGTCCCTTCAGCTACAATGAATATTGATGAAGAGGATGGCGTCGAAATAGTGGCCGTTGGAAGAGATGAGCAAAGGCATCTGAACTACAACTGCTTGCTGAAATTTTTGCCACTGATGCCATTCCACCGAGCTCTGGTGCACAATGCATGGGATCAGGTATTCTGGACGTTCAAAGCTTACCCAAATGTGGTGATTATAGCTCAAGGTTATCCTCATAATCTATTTTATGCCCAGAAGCTCATTTCTTGCAGCCCCTTCTCACATTCATTAGGGCAAAAGGTACATTTTATTCCTCTAGCCCTCCTTCAAATTCATACACCCTCATCTATGTTCAATAAATTTGAGGAGTCCCCAAATACCAACTCTGCATCAAACTCTACGATCAACACTTCCCCGATTGTAGAGTCACCACCCTTTACGACTGGTGGTCAAGAAAGCCTAAATAATCAAAACGTAGAGTGCCCTCCAGACTCTCCTGAAATTTTGCCTACTCAGCAAACAATTCCTCCGGCTCCATCTTCAAGACTCCTATTAACCCACGAGGATATTCCCTCCACCTCTGGTCACAAATACTTTCACATTCCAAGCTCTACGGCTGACCAGGGACAATCATCTCAACTTCTCCAGAAATTTTAGACAAGGTATCTCGGCTTCCTACAACTGAGGGCTTAACTGACTTGACAAGCCATATTCATACAGAGATACAAAATGACCTGGCATCGAAATCCCACAACCTTCAACGTAGAATGGACGATGTCATTGATGCTGCCAATAGTCTCTCTACCAGTCTGAAAAAACAATTCTCCACAAGATTAAGGCAGTTAACGGCAGCAGTCTCTAAAAATCTCCAAGAAAGGGATAAAAAATTTCTGGAAGCCTTGAACAAACATCAGCAGGCCGTTGTTATTCTTCAAGAAACCAATGACAAATCTATCACTCTCCTCAGTAATGAGATCATTGCCTTGAAGCACTCTCTCACAGAACAACAACATCGGTCGAATGACACTATGTCATTGGTGGAGCAAAAATAAATCATGGCTGACGAACGACTCCAAGCCCACCAAGATGATGTCGCTGTCACTAAGACCCAACTTCAAGAAATTGTTCAGGGCATACAGCAACTTTTAGAACAGGTAGCAACAATTAATGATGCTAACAAGGGGGAGAAGAAACTGAGCACAACAGAGTAAACAAGAACGAGCTCAGATTACAGCAGAAGAGGTAGAGCACCTCAAGGGATGAGGATGGTTCAAACTTCAATATATCCTCCTAGATTCGAAGCAGTACCATCTCGTCCCAAACAGGAGGTGACAACATGACCTTCTTCCTCAACTATGAGGCCATCTAGCTCACATGAATGGTTTCAAATTAAAGAAGAAGAAGCTGTGTTGAGGGAAGAAGAACTGAGAAAAGCTGAAGAAGAAAGGAGAGCATTCTTCAGGCAGAGGGAAGAAGAAGGCAGAAGACCTCCTAGCAGAACGAGATAAGTTTTTTTTTCTTTTTCTGTTGTTTTCTCAATTGTATCATCTGACTAAAACATCAATAAAATTCATATTTTTTCTCTAGAAAATACAGCTGCTCACTGTATGATTAGGCATTCAATTACTCTTGCATTTTTCCTATTTTAATGTGTTCAAATCACTATCTGTTAATAATGTTGTCATCATCAAATTGGGGGAGATTGTTGAACATTGAATGGTTAAATTTGATGATAAGAAATAACGTACAAGGGCTGTATTAGATAAGATCAAAACTGTTAGGTTGATCTCTTGATAATTGTGTAAAAGTCTTTTGTGTTGTACTAAGACTTAGATAGATCAAAACTGTTAGGTTGATCTGTTGGTGTAATAAAATCGTAGAATGAACTCTACGATTTGTGTCAAGGAAACTCTACGATTTGAACAGACTCTACGATCAAGGCAACCAATCGTAGAATGGACTCTACGATTGTGGTCCAGAAGACTCTACAACCAAACAAACTATGTTCTTTACGAGAAACCTTAAATCGAACTCTACGATCAACAGTCTAACAGTTGAGTAAACTCTACGATGATAAGTAAGAGATGATCCTTTACAGATCAATCACGTCAGCAAGGATATTCGTAGAGTTGATCACATAAGGTCGTTGAGCAAAAAGACAAGAGACATCACGACTCTCAGATCATGAGCTATTCTATTCGAGCATTCAATCTTCATCAAAGTAACCAAAAAGGAAGCCTCTGCAAATCGATCAAGTCAGAATAGTCAGGGGTCTGACCCAAGCGCACTATGGAACAGAAAGAAGACTTTCAAGGCAGAAAAGTCAGAGGACTGTGTCCTATCAGTCCTATAGTTTGGAAGGACCAAACGACTCTATAAAAGTTGGTGGGAACCTACGACTGACATATCTGTCCCTAAGGAAAAAGAAAACAACCTTCCATGGACTAACATGTCAGATCTAATAAAATCTCATCAGAGCTTTAATGAGCTATATTAATATAATATACAACATCTCTCCTCTGTGAGGTAACGGAAAGAAATACAAGCTCAAGCAGATGGTCCAACGGGAAGAAAACTGAAGCCCTAACTTCTTAAATACTAAGATCAGCAAAAGAGAAAGGTGCACTGCACAAAAAGAAAAACGCAAGAAGTGAAAAAGATCAAACTCATAAGAAAGCTTGCATTGCTACTAAGTCCTTCGAAAACTCAAGCTAATAAGCAACTTAGTAGCACATCCAAATATACATCATTCCAGAAGAGTTCTTTGTGAACTAGTGTATCCAAGTCTGTTAGACTTGTAAAGTTCTTTGTGAACTAAAATTCCAAGACTGCGGGTCTTGAAGGAATCTTAGTGATTCAGATATTGTAAAAGTATCCTTAGTGGATTTGCTGCTGGAAGAGCAGAACAGTGGAGTAGGAGTCTTGTGAGCTCTGAACCACTTAAAACCCAGAGTCTTTCTCATTGTGTCTTTCATTTGCTATATCTGCCATATAATTGCTTGTTGAATTATTACTCTAACATATCAAGAAAAGGATAACTAAATCATATTCCGCTGTGTTAAACTTTCTGTTTAAAAATTAATTAAGTAAGATCTTTTCAAATAAAAGAAATTTTTAAAAGAATATATTCAACCCCCCCCCCCCCCTTCTAGATTTCTATCGTGTCATTGGGAACTAACACAAACAAAGGCCTCATTCTAGAGCAAGACAGTCAACTCCAATGATAGAGCCTTTCAACTACTACACATGGATTTATTCGGGCCTATCCCAACTGTAAGCCTTGGAGGAAAGAGATACTCTCTAGTGGTAGTAGATGACTACACTAGATACACATGGGTATCCTTTCTAAGCTATAAAGATGAAACTATTTCACATCTTATCAAGTTATTCAAACTGATCATGAATGAAAAGGTTGAGAAGATCAAGGCCATCAGAAGTGATCATGGAAGAGAGTTTGACTTTTCAGATATGGACCAGTTCTGTGAAGAAAATGGAATCAATCACAAATTCTAAGCCCTCTAGGACTCCTCAACAGAATGGAGTAGCAGAGAGGAAGAATAGAACTCTGATTGAATGAATGCAACTTAAAATGAATGCTTCTACCTAAGCTTTCTCTCTCAAATGGAATCCAAGAAGATCGAAGAAGCCTTAGGAGATTCAAGTTGGATAGAGGCCATGTAAGAGGATCTCAATTAATTTGAAAGGAGAAAAGTTTGGAGATTGGTTGCTAGACCTCAGCATAAACCAGTCATTGGCACCAAATGGGTCTTCAGGAACAAAATGGATGAAAATGGTGTGATTACAAGGAACAAAGCAAGACTGATGGCCAAAGGCTATTCTCAAGAGGAAGGAATTGACTACGATGAGACCTTTGCTCCAGTTGCCAGATTGGAAGCCATAAAGATTTTCTTCGCCCATGCTGCACACAAGAAGTTTAAAGTCTTCCAAATGGATGTCAAGAGTGCATTTCTTAATAGAGAACTTCAAGAAGAAGTATAAGTGGAACAACCTCCAGATTTTATCAGTCCAACCCTTTCAGATTATGTTTATAAATTAGATAAAGCCTTATATGGTCTAAAACAAGCACCCAGGCCATGGTATGAAACTTTAACTAACTTTCTTATTGAAAAAGGATTCATTAGAGGAAGAGTAGATATTACCTTATTTTTGAGAAAACATAAGGATAAAACACTACTAGTTCAAATTTATGTAGATGATATCATATTTGGTTCTTCGAATGAAAATTTGTGGGAAAGGTTTACCAAGCTTATGCAGAGCAAGTTTGAGATAAGCATGACGGGAGAACTTAACTTCTTCCTCGGACTTCAAGTAAAGCAGACTGATGAAGGCATCTTCATCAACCAAGCCAAGTACATCAAAGACTTACTAAAGAAGTATGGCATGTAATCTGCAACCATCATGAAAACTTCGATTCCACCTGCAACTAAGTTTGACAAAGATGAGAATGGTAAAAATACTAATATCACTCGGTACAGTACGTAACTGCTAGCCGACCAGATATAATGTTTGCTACATGTATATGTGCAAGATTTCAGGCTAACTCTAAAGAGTCTCATCTAATAGTTGTAAAAAGAATTTTCAAATATCTTAAAGGAACTCCAAATTTGGGGTTATGTTATCACAATGAGTCTTCCTTTAATCTAATAGGATATTCAGATGCTGACTATGCAGGACGCAAAATAGACAGAAGAGTACAAGTGGAACATGCTAGATGCTTGGCAGTAGACTTGTCTCTTGGTTTAGTAAGAAGCAAAACTCAGTATCTACATCAACTGCAGAAGCTGAATATATAGCCGCAGGCAGTTGCTGTGCACAAATCCTATGGATGAAGACTCAGCTTGCAGACTATGGGTTCGAGCTGAATTATATCCCTATATATTGTTATAATACAAGTGCAATAGCCATAACTCATAACCCTGTCATGCATTCAAGAACTAAGCACATAGAGATAAGATATCATTTCATTATAGATCATGTACAAAATGGTAATATATCACTACACTATATCCCAACTGAAGATCAACTAGCAGACGTTTTTATAAAACCTTTAGATGAATCAAGATTTAATAAACTTATAAGTGAGTTAGGAATGCTAAATCTAGACTCTTAATATATATCATGCTTTGTAAGATACTAACACTAAAGGGAGAAAAGTGTTCAAATGATATAGTAAAGAACAATTCCTAGAGCCTACTCAACGATCGTCAAGCTAAGGATCGTAGAGTACACTTCAAATCGTAGAGCTCACTCAACGATCGTTAAGCCAAGAATCGCAGAGTTCATCCTAGTTGTAAAGCTCACTCAACGACCATCAAAACAAGGATTGTTGTGTCAAGAAGGACCGTAGAGCTCAGGGGGATACAAAGGGCAAAATTGTCATCAACCAACTAGAAGTCCTCCTATCAAAATTTGACACACGTTTCACTCTCAACAAATCTAGAGGGAAGTTTTAAATATTTTGAAAATTGCATGTCTTTTATTATTCTTCAAAATTAAAAACCTAGATCTTTCTATCTCTCTCAATCCAAAACCCTAAATTTACAATACTCAGATAAATCATTCCTCTTGTTTCAAAAAAACAACAAATGGCGCCTGCTCAAGTTATATCAGGAAACAAACTAAACTTTGAAGCCTTCACAACTGCCGATAAACAGTACCGGAGGATAATCCATCTGCTAGAAAGGGCTGGCCTTCGAGAGGCATTAGGAACAAACACAAGGATCCTATCAAAGCAAATTCGAGAATTCTATACAAATGGATCCTATGTAAATGGAACCCTAACCACCACAGTTAATGTGATGACCCGAATAGTTGCGATATTTCTTTTAAAGGAAATATTAAATAAATAAATAAGGTTGGAGATTTAGAACCTAAATTGGAGATAAAAAGTGGGTAAAAGAGGATTGAAACTTTGACTAGTTAATCTATGTGTTATAATGTACGTACATGTTATATTATAATTGGTAAGGAAATGAAATAATATGTAAAATTAATTGTGTCAAGATATGGGGAGAGATAAATTCATACGTATAGATGTATATTTATTGACCAATAATTAAATAGGATTGAAAAGAAAACCCATGTAATTTATTTTATTTAATTAATTACATGGGTTATGATTTAAGTTATACTATTAAATAACTAAATGGTCTGTTGGCCTTAATGGCTATGTTAATGTTAATTAATTAAATGATCAAATTGATTACTTAGTGATGAGAATAATATAATTATTCTTAATGACGGCCAAAAATATTAATTGGGGTAAGTTAACGGTTATGTAGCATTTTATTAAATTAAATAAGCCCAAAAGAAGTTAAAATGATTAACCAAGTTGCTAGTCAAATATTAAGGTAAATTTTGAAAAGGATTTAATGCATAGGTATACTTGTAAAAGAAAAAGGAAAATTTAAGTTTGGAGCATAATATACCAAATTCCACATTCCAGTTGCTGAAATTATACCTTTGGTGTATTTTCACATATTCTTATATATATATATATAGGCTATAAGCTAATAAAGTAGACCGATTGGGTTCTTGGTATGATGTGTATGATATATTGATATGTGTGGGTGGAAATTCAAATTGAACCCAAGATTAGGTGTAAGAAGAAGCCTAATGTGAATTAGTTATGGGAGATGATTGTGGGTAATATTTGATTTAAGCCCAAAGTAATTTCTTTATAGCCCAGTCTTATGCAATTTTGACAGCCTAATTGTTTAAGTTTTCTAGCCCAATGTTTTTTTTTATGTGTGTGTAAGGATTGGAGCAAAGTGGCCATCTTTACTACTCTAACCCCAGCCCATTTCGGCAGCTCCTATGGCTGATAATGATCCATTTCAGCAACCCAAAATCATAAGTGAGTGATGCTACTAGTCATCACTTGCGACTCTCAATTTGGGACTTCATATTAGGACATAATTTTAGTGAACAAGGAAACCAAGTGGGGAAGGGCTTTGTCAGCTCTATGTCAGGGGATGGGGTAGACAGCTATAGGGGTTGTGCTAGGTAGAGTTCACGCAAGGGTTGATTAGGGGCAGAATTAGGAGTTCACGTAAGGTCCTTGTGAGTGATGAAGCGGGGGAGTATTACACTCCTATACATAGCATACCTGTTTCACACTTCCAGACTTCTCTTGCTTCTCTTATGTTAAGTTTAAACTAGAGAGATTACATTGGGAGAGGGAGGAAACGGCAGAAAAGAAGAAGGATGAAGAATTTGCAGCAGTTTGTGCTCCCATTCAAACCAACCCAAAGCCATTTCAATCATCCAAAAGGTAGAGTAAGGTCACGCAAAGGACGTGAAAGGTTAGTGTATGGTAAAACACCGATACAGACAAGTTTTTTAGAACTTGCTTCTATGTGATAACTACTATTATGTGTGAACTGTTTTATATGTAAACATGAGTTAATGTGTTTTTATGCTATAATGTGATTGAAATGTTGTTGTTCAACTGATAATTTGAGTTAGCTATTCTTTGTGAATTGTATAAATTGTGACGTGATAAGCATGATAAAGTAGATCATGATTATGATTTAATATATCCACATGCATAAAATGTCATACATGGATATAACTGTCAAACATTCATGAAACTAGAATTACGTGTTATGTGTAACTATTAAACTTGCTGAGCCGTCGTGCTCACTCTTGTTTTAAAACAAACACTTTCAGATAAGTACGAGATATCTGAAGTTTCTGACAAAGACCAAGGAACATCAATGTGTAATGATTGCTCACAGAATTGAGATATAATCCGATGAACCTTTTTGGGGTAAACAATGTTGCAAAATGGTAAGAATTAGATTAGTGTAATGTTTGTATAACATCTGTATACGCTAAACATTTGTACTATTACAAGTCGCTAAGAATTTATTGTTGTATTATACGTCATATATATATATGATCTAAAGGATAAAAAAAATTAATTAATGTCAAGATTGCGATTTTGGGAATACAAAAGAGTTGTAGTAGTTTTAAAATAGACTAGTTTTATCAATTATTTTATTGATAAATGTTGTGAATATTAAGGAGAATGATGTACATTAACGCACGAGGTTGCCTGTAGCTAGTACGGGAATTTTCGAGGCGTTACAGTTAAAGGGGTCCAGTTCAACCTCACATCTGAAGAAATAAACCTAGCCCTAGGTTTTAAGCATGTGGGCCTCACGACTCTTAATCTAGTGAGTACAAAAGAGGGCCTGAGAATGATGCACCGCAAGAAGAATCCAGAGTTGAGAGAATTGAAGAAGAAAGAATTTTCCCAGAAATATGAATTTCTGGCTGACAACATAGGAAAATGCCTCCTCTGCAAAGACTCGGCTCATGACTCCGTCAGCGAGATCCAGCTGAAGATAATGACAGCCATAGTAAAGAAGATAAACATCAACTATGGCTCCTTATTATTAGAATGGATCGAAAACTGGATCTTAAATGCAAAAAAGGCAAAAGGGGTCAAGAAAATGCTTTATGGGAGATTAATAAGCATTCTCCTTCAATCCATATTGGGGGACAAGATCGAGCATGTAGAAGGAGAAGTCCTCAACACAAATAAGAGGATGACCCAAAGATTATTGGAAAACTGGAAGAGAAACCCAGTTGAGAATAGAAACTATCCCGATCTGGGGATAGTGAAAGAACATAGAGTGGTGTTGGGCCCTCACTAATGAAGAACATATCTGCAGAAGAAGAATCTCAGGAGGTCAGCAGGCAATATCCTGGTCTAATCAGGAAGAGGAAAGGAAAGAAAGTCCTTGAGATTAAAGAACCTCAAGGACCATCAAGCGAGGCCTTTGACATTACTCCTGAAGAGAAGGCTACCTCAGAAGATGAAGAATCAGAACGGCGAAGGGAAACTCGCAGCAAGCATAAGGCTGAGGAGGTCACTTCAACATAGCCAAAATCAAATAGAAGAAGGCTAGTGAAATTAGTTGATTAAATAACTGTAAAAGGCTCAGTAGCAGAGGGGGAGTTACATGAAAAATCAGACAATGCTCCAGTTGAGGGGGAGCCATTTGAAGTGACTGAACCTATTGTTGCTCAAGTTGAAGGGGAGATTCTAGAAGAAACCATCCCAGAAGACATATCAATCCCTCCAGCCACAATAAATACTGATGAAGAGGATGACATCGAGATAGTGGCAATGGGAAGAAATAAACAAAAGTACCTCGACTACAACTGTCTACTGAATTTTTGCCATTAATGCCATTCAACCGAGCCTTAGTGCACAATGTGCAGGATCAACTCTTTTGGACCTACAAAGCATATCCCAACGTGGTGATTTTGGCTCAAAACTACCCTCAAAACCTATATTTTGCTCAAAACCTGATCTCAAACAGCTCATTATCACCTACAGTAGGGCAAAAGGTACACTTTATCCCTTTAGCCTTCATACAATGTCATACACCTACATGGACCTTCAATCAATTTGAGGAGCCGTCAAACGTAAACACTGGAACAAGCTCTACGTCCAACTCTACCATAGTCGTAGAGTCCCCACACTCTACGGCTGGTGGTCCTAGAAGCCTAAATGAGAAAAATGTAGAGTGCCCTCAAGACTCTCCTCAAATCCTACATTATACACAAACAATGCCTTCTACTCAACCTTCTCAACCACCAAGACTCCTCTTAACACACAAAGACATCCCCTCAACCTCTGGTCATGAATACTTCTACATTCCAAGCTCCATGGCTGACCAGGGGCAAACAACTCAAGTCCTCAAAGAAATCCTGGAAAAGATATCTATGCTTCCTACAACTGAGGGCTTAATTGACATTACAAGCTACATGCAAGCAGAGATACACACCGATCTGGCATCTAAGTCCCACAACATTCAACAGAGATTAAACGATGTCGTTACTGCTGTAAACAACATTTCTCAAAATTTGGGAAGCGAATTCTCCTTAAGACTGAAGGAGTTAATTGCAACAGTTTTTGACAATCTTAATGAAAGGGACCCAATATTTTTGAACGCAATGGCCAATCATCAGAAGTCAATCGACATTCTTCAAAAAACCAATGCTGAATCTATAGAGCCCTCCTCGGTAATCAGATATTCGATATGAAGGAATCTCTCAAAGAACAAGCTTATCGATCAGATGAAACTTTGACATTGGTGGAGAAGAAACAAATGTTGGTTGAAGAACGACTTCAAGATCACCACAATGATGTAACTGCCACCCAGACTCAACTTCAAGAACTTGTTCAGGGTATGTAGCAGCTATCGGATGAGGTGGCCAAAATTAATGATTCCAACAAGGGGAAGAAGAGTATGAGTATAAAACCAACTATCAGTCAAAGCAGAAGAGGAAGAGCACCTCAAGGGATGAGAATGGTTCAAACGTCAGTTCAACCTCCTAGGTTTGAATGTAATATCTAGGATATTATGACATGTAAAAAGTTTAAATAAATAAAATGTATGTATTTTAATTATTTAAACTTGGTAGGTAATATGAATTATGTAAATTAATTATGTATGTATATATATATATTTTATTGTACAGTTACGAATTTTAAATGAATTGTAGATTAATGTTGAAAATTAATCCTAAATTAAATTAAAAGTTAATGAGGTAGTTAACGAGGTCATAATTATTGATTATGGATTAATTAACAATTATGAGAAATATTTGGAAATTATTAAGAGGGAAATTAATTATATAAAATATATATAGAAATAAATTATATATTTTATAAAAGGAAACATAATTAAATATGGAGGAATTTTGATTATATAAATTATATGAGAATAAATATATATAATTTATATAAGAAAATAAATTTATTAAGGAAAAGGTTAATAATTATATAAATTGTACAAATTTATATTGTATAGTTTATATAAAATATATGAAATAGTAAAAAGGAATAATTACTAAATATGGATGATTTTTATTTTAATAGATAACTTATGTATATGAAAAATAGAATTATTTCTATTTTTATGAGATTTAATATTTGTGGAATTTAAATATGAGTAAGAAATTATTATAGTACATAATATATATTATGTAGTAATAGAAAATATATGTATGTTTACGTAATGTATATGTAACAAAGTTGAAACGTGGGGAAAAATTTATTTTATTAAGTTATGGATATTATTTTATTAATTTTGGAGGTATAAAATACTTCATATAATTACATGCATGTCATTTTACGTGTACAAAATTTATGAAATAAAGTACCCCCAAAATATATAAATATTATTTATAAATTATTTTATGAATTTTGATAAATTAAAATAAATATTTTATATACATTATATAAAATATTTATTACCTGAAATAACCGTGTAACGTATTAAATATGTACGTATGCATGGATTGCACCGACTTAAACTAAGTCGGTGGAGAAAAGAAAGGAAAAAAAAAGAAGATGTTGTATGTATGCTTATATATATATGAAATGGGTAACAATAATAATAATACTATAACAACAAAAACAACAACCAAGCAAAAATAGTTTTCTTCTTCTTTCCTTCCACCGTCCGCCACCACCGACCACCAACACCACCACTACCAAGAAATTTTTGGGAGGCAACAAAGTGCAAAATAGGCATACAATGCAAGGAGGGATATCATGTTTTTGGAAAGGTATAAAACAAGTTATTTGGATTATTTTTTTATTTGTGGTAATAAAATAATTGTGTGAAAAATTAGGAGATAATTATATAATTGTTCTATATAATTTTTAGATGTGTATCTATGAATTCTATGATGTTTAGTGTAATTATAGGGAAGAAATAATGAACAAAAGTGGGAATAATTTCCTTCCGGCTGGCTACTATTAACGCCAGGAAGAAGGTAAAAAAATTTTTAAGGCCGTCCGCGCATTGCGCGGCGGCCATATTTTTTCTGTAGCCGGCATATAAACGGTGTCGTTTTGGGACGCAAGACAGGGTCGCGCCATGCGCGACTGCCAGTCTTCTGGTGCAGGGCCGAACGACGCCGTTTAGCTGGCCAGAGGAGGGGCGCGCGCCATGCTCGGCTGCGCGCCCCTCCTCTGGCTGACCCATTTTTTCGCGAAATTACGGTTTTGCCCCCCGTTCCAATTTTCAGAAAAATTACAGGATTGCCATTGGAATTGAATTGAATTAAAATAAATGTTTAAAAATTGATAATTTTTTTATAAAATCAGAAAAATATATAAAAATGTTTTATAAATTAAATTTAATAATTTTTCAATTTTGAGGAATAATTCCAATTAATTAGTAAGTGTTTAATAATGAGAATTAAAAGGTTATAATTAGATTTAATAACCAAATTATGTTATAATTAATTGTAAACATCCATATAGGTCCGATGGGTAGAATAATTATGTTATGAGTGATATCAATTATATAAATTAATATCGTGGGTTACTAAGTTATTATTATTTGATTATGTTATTATTATAAGGAACTCTTCTTGGGTGTTGATTAGGACATAGCATCTGCTGCCATGTTCATGGACTTGAACCATATTTCTTTATCAGCTGCCCTCCAGGAATGGGTCCTGATGACATCTCCCGTTTTCATCAAATTCTTGAGGTATTTTGTTCATGACTTGGTCAAGAAGTATTTCGATTTACGAAATAACTATATATGATGTCTGTCTCCGTGAATATCTTTAGCAAATATTTTATCTTCAAATTTTTTTTATTTGCCTCAATTAACTACATATGCATTTGTTGCACATGGCGATACTAATTACTACAGGGGAGGATGAGGGAATGCAACAGAAACAGTTCAGTTCCCAGATTTGTTCAGCGTATAGGAATGGTTCAGAAAAGGAGCATCATGTGTTATCAGGAGCAGATCTCTCAGGCTTTCCTTAAAATTGTAGTTGCATTACCAACAGTGGTTGTCAGTTGCCATGGTAAAAGTTCTCATTCAGGATGACATTAAGATTCTCTTTTTCCTTTGAGATGATGCCTTATTCCAACTGTTATAGGGATTCTGGTTAATTATTACAATTACATGGTTTTAATCATATGCTAATTGTTAAGCTTGCTCGGTATTGATGCTGGTCTAGTTATCCTCCTTGTCATGCATCTATTTGGTTCTTCACCAATTGGTTGATTTTTTTCTGGTCCAACAAATATTTGTGCATAGTACTTGGCGGCCAATATTACCTATCGAAAAAGAAAGAAAATAAGCTATATATCAAATGATTCTAATCAATTGTTTCACTGGATGTGATCCATATCTTGGTTGTAGGAATATCATTTTTGCAATGACTGTGACACCCCCAAATTCAGGTACCACTACCTCGAATTTGGTGCTCACGCAATAATATAAACAATCTCTGCTAAACAACATGTAATACTAATGCGAAAAATAAATAAACATATGTTGTCTATTACAATAACTTTCTAGTCTCAAGGTTTACAACCTTTACCAAAATAAACATCACAAACTACAAAATAATATCAGTGTTTGCGTTACAATCTTATAAGTTCTAAACAAAATATAAATAGACTAACAGCTATCTAGATAATTAAGATTTTGTTTTCCCTTTTCCTTTATCTTTACCTGATCCTTCAGGTTTAGCTGCAAAATATTTTATGACATAGTAAGTGTGAGCAATTAGCTTGCTCAGCAATTTAAATGAATAACAATAATTATGTTATAAATGAATAAGAATATTAACTGAATGATTTAATAAAAGGAGTTCAACAATGAACAATAGAATCAATGCACAAAATAAAGAAGTGACAATTGATTATTTAACTGCTGAGTGGTCAAATAGACCATGAACTACTATTGAGGAAATCAATCACTTGATTGACCCTCTTAGGTTACTTTGTCAGAATTGTACTTGAGGGGATCAGCCTCTCGTACCATATGTATATGCATAACATTTATTCTGTTTGTATCGTTTGTTCGATACTTAGGTTATTCCCCATTATGGGTTGTTCTTCTCAGTCTAAGAATCCGTATCACTATGGTTTGGATAACATTCAAAATAAATTTCACATCGGTCTAGCCGAACAATGACTTAGACTTCTTCTTTAATCAATTCATAATTCAAGAATGGAATATGAATTCAAATAATATATATGATTTGCAATAATATTATTATGGAATAACTTGCGATATAATATAAGCTCAAGATTTAAGAATTAGCACAATAATATTGAGTAGAGTTAGGAAGCTTGCTCAATACAAATTTGAGTAAGGTTAAAGAACTTGTCTGTCTGTTGACTTACGGCTAATTCGCTTAATTTAAACTCATCTTGATAACCTAACATTAATAACGTTGACCTATCAATTAGTATAACATACAATTGTGCACTTTAAACACTTATCTATGCTAAATAATTAATCACATAACACATATAATTTTATATTAATCGTATTAGACATTTAATTGATCTTATATTAATGATTTAATTAATCAATATTATTTTTCTTAAGTTTTAAACACTTATTAAACTCTTAAACAATTTACTATCATTGTTTAATTAAATTCTTTTTATTTTATTCACTCTATCTTCATTTAATTACTATTTAATATTAGTTAAAGAGTAATTAATTAATTACCTTTAGTCATTATTTTACAATAGATAATAACTAATTATGTTTATTTATTATTTAAAGTTAATTAAATAATAAATAATTAAAGTATTAATCTTAATTGCCTTATTATTTAATATTAATTAAATAATAATTAACTTATTAATTATCCTCATTTATTATTATTTAATAATAAATAATTAGTTTATTAACTTTAATTATTATTTAATGCTAATTAAATAATAATCAATTAATTAATTATCCTTACTTATTATTTAATGTTAATTAAATAATAAATAATTAGTTTATTAACTTTAATTATCTTTAATTATTATTTAATGTTAATTAAATAATAATCAATTAATTAATTATACTTACTTATTATTTAATCTTAATTAAATAATAATTTATTTATTTATTTATTTATTCTTCATTTAATTATTATTTAATGTTAATTAAATAATAATTAGTTAATCAATTACCCTTACTTATTATTTAATCTTAATTAAATAATAATTAATCATTCTTTACTTATTATTTAATGTTAATTAAATAATAATTAATTTCTTAATTATCTTTATTTATTATTTAAATAATAAATAAATAATTTATAAATTTTATCTCTCTTTAATTATTATTTAATATTAATTAAATAATAATTAGTTAATTACTTATCTTTATTTACTATTTAATTATAAATTAAATAATAAATAATTTATTTATTTACTTTATCTTTCTTATATTATTATTAAATACTTAAATCACATATTTAATAATTTATTACTAATTTTATCTAATTACTAACTAATTAATAGCTAATTAGTCTACTATTTACACCTTAAATACTATTAAAAAAATTAATTTCTTAATTAATCTTACTCATTATTTAATATTACTTAAATAATAAGTAATTAGCAGTTTTATGATTTTTCAGAAATTAAAAATATTATTTTATTATTTTTCCTTTAGTTAGTAAGGTTTAATCATATTTTAATTATGGAAATTATCAAATGACCTGCTAAAAATACAAAAAACATTTTTATAAAATAGTACACACAAAATCAAACAACTTTCGTCAAGGACCCATCACCGGAACAGGTCCAGAATAACCCGAACCGGACCCCACAAACTAAAAAAAAACGGACCGTCCGGTTTTTTTAAAAAAACCAGCAGAATGTTCTATTTATTTTCTGATTTTGCCTCCTTCACTAAAACTTGAATAAAATGAAATCTACAAGTCTGATTGACCTCAAATTGGACTTTTTGGAATTGTCTCTTTCTGAACTATAAGATTCCATCATAAAAAGGCAAATTTGGACACGATTTGAGTACTGAAAATGGCCATGAAGTGGACTATTTTGCACAGCCCTTCGACAGTGAGGTCCTTTGGTTCAAAAATTCATATCTTGCTCATTTTAAATCATTTTCACATGATTCCAAAGAGATTTTGTTCTTAACTTACCCATATATTCCCATAAAATCTAAAACCCCAAAAATAATTTGTAGATTTCAAAATGTGTAATTTATTCGAACAAACTACGTTTTATTCGTCGGTAAAAATGTTTTCAAGCATTTTGCTAGATTTTGCTACATAAACCCATACCACTACACATTTAAACCACATGACATCTTATATAAACATATCTAGCATGATTCTAAGCACAAAGAGCTCAAAGATAATATTTCTACCATAAAAATTAAAAGAAAATCAAGATTAGGGTTTTAAAGGAATTTTTATACCTTTTGCTTTTGATGGCTTGTTTTCTTTGCTTTCCAAAGTAGGTAATAAGTTGTGATGACATCCAAGAACACCCCCCTTGATGAAAATGACTTGACTCACTTGACTCGGTGGTGACTTACTACATAACTTACACTCACTTCCTTTTTCTTTAACTCATCTAGTTTACTCACTAAAACTCACTAGCACACTACATAGAGAATACTTGCAATATTTTGTAAACTCTCCACCAAATGAGCTAGCTTCTATTTATAGTAGTATAAATCTATACATATAACATATATATGTATAGATTGAACTTCAACATTTTTACAAAATTTGCTAGCCAAAAAGGTTGAGTGTTCCACACACTAATGAAATCAACAAATTGAATAAAAATTTGGAATCCATAGTACTCCCTCCATACCACCATCCATGCTCTCTAATTTGTCCCATTTTTGATTTATTTTTATAGTCAAATTGCACTACAAGAAAAACAGCTATTAGCGACCGACATTTAGCGTCCGAAATCGGTCGCTAATATCAAATAGCGACCGACTTCAGTCGCTAAATGGGGTCGCATAAAATATGGTCGCTAGAGTGCACATTAGCGACCGACAACAGCGACCGAATAAACAGCGACCGACCGTTAGCGACCGATGCGGTCGCTAGAGCCTAATCAGCATTGTACTGACGTGGCATCACGTAATGGCGACCGATATAAGCGACCGACATTTTTGCGACGGGAATTGCGATCGCTTATTAGTGACCACTAGGAATAATAGCGACCAACACATGTCAGCGACCGTCATCAGCGACCAATTGTTTTAGCGACGGAAATTACTATTTAGCGATTGATATTTAGCGACCGAATTCGGTCGTAGATAATGATAATAAAAAATAAAAAATAAATTTGTTTTTCTGATTTCCCTAGTTTTTATAACCTGTATTCAAATCCCAACACACAGCACAATAAGATTTTATCTAGATCTCCAAGCAAATACTAAATTTCATTCCAAATAATGACATAAAATCAACATCCATTAATCTAAATACATATATATACAATAAATCCCAAAATTACAATAATATTTTCGATCGTGCATGTGGTACAACATAAAATGAGCACAAAAGGGAATACAGGAAAGATATGTAGCTCATGCATCATCGAGATATAAGGCTGCTACGTACGTTCCTATAACCAAAAAAAAAAAAAAACCTTTTTTGAATCGAAACATCTATATATATAGTACTTTTGAGTGATTAATTTAATTCTAGCAATTGATAAGATTACATCGTCATGCAAAGCCTCCTCCTGGTCTGTCTGACTTGCTGCTGTCGCCACTGCATTAGATAAGGACTCGGGACTCAGCGCCTTCAAATGATCTTGCAGTTCACGCAGGAGGGCAGGATCTCTACATATGGCTCGAACACACTCCGCAGCATTATGTGTCGTCGGATTGTATGATGCTTGCATAGAGTGGCTACCTGAGCTGCCAGAAGGACTAATAATCGGCCGTCTTCGTTGTCCTTGGCCCTTGACAAAATTCTTCTTTACAATTGACGCCTTTTCCCACAATTCTTGATCAATTGACGGACGAGGACTGCCAGGGGGATACCGCTTGTCCATTAATTGACTGTAAGTGTCCTGTAATAAAGTTATACATTGATTAGTTACAAGTAAATAATCAACATTAATAATAACATCAAATAATTATAAACATATAACATAGATAAAAACATACCCGTATCCGCAAAGCATCAGACAGACCATCACGGGTCGCCACATACACATCCAACCAATTTACAGTTTGGCTTTCAGATCCACAAGACTACAAATATGACAAGTGTATAAATATATGTTTATATAATGCAAATGCATACTAATAAAATAAATATATGACTGTAAACATAAATAAATTACTATATAACAAACTCCGTACCTTTTGAACGAAATGTTCCGCCTGTGATATACTACCACTTTTATATGTACCCTTTTGGCTTTTCCCCTTCAAGTACACCAACGGATCTGTTCCTGGCAGCAGTCCTACATTTCCTTGCCCATTCCTCACTCCGCCACTGCTAGCACATCTCAGCCCAAATATCGTGTGAGCACCACCACGGGGCATACTCATGCATATACTCCTCAGCATGGCCAGGATGGTCTATGCCAGCATTGTGGAGTGCATTTTCCCGCTCCTTCTTTATATTGTCTTTTGTTCGAACATCACACTTTTGCCAGAACAGTGTCTATATAACACTGTTCTGTGCCTCGTCCCATTTGTATCTTTTCTGAAATTAAAATACAATAATAACATTAAAATAGTTCTACTATAATCTGATAATAGTAAACATTATGTGAATAGAATATCTGTAACTTAGGAAAAAATACCTGAAACTCCTGCCAACATGCCTCTTTGTGGGCAAGCGGTGTGCTGGCCCACGTAACAGCTGGGGTAGGCTAGTTTTGCAGGCACAGTTGTGCAATACATTTAACAACCCTAATATCTGCAAAATCATTGAAATATACAATAATTTATATTTATATATATACAACAATAATACATTTTTATTATACTACTGTACGGTTAATTAATAACTTACGTGTTGTCTGGATCAGGGCGAATCTGCAATGGAATGCGGTCATCTAGATTATCTAGGGCCTTGGGGATCTGATTTGGACCCCGATCCAAACCGCGCTTTCTAGGCGGTGCTGAAGATGACATCTATTTAAAAAAATGACATATTAAATGTAAATGATTATGACATGTGTGCAATGGTTTATTGTTGAGCGGAATCGACACCTATAAAAAGCACGCGATTCCGAATTCGTTTGAATGAATGTACGCGCAAGTATACGCGGTCAACAAGTAATATAATGTAAGTAAGTTATCGATCCCACGAGGAGTTATACTAACGTTATCTGCATAGCAAACTTAAAGCAATCTAATCTGATTTAAACTATGATTAAGATGGTGAGTTTTTGCTAACACAATAACCTAAAATAATAAAAACGTAGCAACAAAGATTCGATTAAAACAAGCTAAGATCACAACTTCACTCACTACCTCATTTAACCCTCACACCCCGCTTCTCAATGCTAAGATCGCCCGAATGATAACCAGAGAAAATAAGCAACCAATAACCTCTTTCGAAAGTTAAATGATTCACACCCTACTAATTAGTTCACTATATTCCTATGTGACCTAACTTAGCAAGATGGCGATAAAAGCACTTCTCAATAAGGTTACACAAGGTACACCGGTATATTCCTATCCGAGATACAAATTAGGCACTCATCCGAAGATAAAACAACCTACAAGTGCTATCATGCTTTAGGTCGAGTTATTTAATCCATTTTTCAATATCATAAACAACCACACATTACATACAAAGTACATAATCCATACATGAAGAACAAAGCATGAATATCATTCATTAGCAATCCATTCACATCAAAAAGAGAGATATTCCATTAAAATCTAGTAGTGAGATCCATTGTGATCCTAGAAATGAAGTTAGTTCATAGCTAAATGACTAACAATCATTAACAAGTTGTTCATTAGACTTAAACTACATAACATGAAGATAAATCAAATGAATGAAACTCCTTGTACACAAGTCTCAAACACTAAAACTCCCTTCAGAATGTAGCAATCCAAGCTTGATGAATCTTCTTGTTCTTGAGCTTAACACCAATCCAAGTAGCTTTGAAGGCTGGAAGAAATGAAGAAAATGAGCTCTCAAGCGTAAAAATCCGATTAGCTAGGTCAAGCCACCTTCCCTCTTAAGTAGCAAAAATCCCGTCAGAAAACAGCATGGTCGACCGCCGCGGCGGTAGAATCCACCGCTGCGGCGGTGGTCTTTTGTGCAAATTACCATTTTGCCCTTTCAGCTCAAAAATCCTACAAAACACCGACGAGACATTAGGGACCATAAAATTCATAAATATAAGCAATAATAACTCTCAAAAACTCACAAAATATTAAGTTAGACGTACTAATTCGCAGGTATAAAACCCACTCATCAAATACCCCCAAACTTAAACATTTGCTCGTCCTCGAGCAAACAGTAAAACAAAAATTAAATAACTACTAATATTACTAATCCAGACAAGAATTGGACTCACAGCCTCAGGGATAACTGCAACAGCTAAGATAAATCATAAAGCAGAACAAAGTCTAAAATTTCAACAAAATACTCACGCTCACGACTGCCTATGATCCGTTTTGCGTGCGTGTGTGCAAATCCCCATGATAAATTAGCTAGAGATTAGAAGAACTTAAACAAGCAACTGCCATGGGCGATTTTTCTTTAACCGACAAACCCAACAAGCACAACCAATAAGACTATTATATAAGGACAAGGACCCTCGGATTTAAACAAGAAAAGCTAATGACTATTAACCACACAGGCGAGTGCGTTTTACGCTCCGTCTCACCTGGACTAACAAGCTTGACTGTGCAATGTCTAATTTTATTAGGCTATTCAGAGCTACCCGCGTATCGAGCTTTAGATCAGTGACTCCCAAACCAGTCGGCTTTAGGGCACTAGGTGGAAAAACACCCCACGGATTTAATCACTCGAGTAGCAAAGGCCACAAAACTCGACTAGTCAAGCAATTTATTATTATTATTATTTATTATTATTATTTTTTTCTTATATATATATACACAAACATCCGAGGTCCCCCCAAACTTATATACAAGCCTAGAATTAGCGTTCAAGAAGGTCATTTAGAACATTCCCAGCTTACCCCACAAACAGCTAACTATACCAGTTCTCTAATGAAAAACTAATCAACAAAAGGGATTATAATTGTGTATGACGAAATAAAGCAAGATCAATGGCATTGTTAACTTGAATCAATCGTTGAAATAAAGACTACGCATGCTAAATTTTTAAATTTAAACTGGCAGTATGGCAAACATTTCATATCATTGGCTTCAAATTCACAATCACAACTACAGTCTGGATAACTACTACTTAATAACTACTAATAAGCATAACATCTACGAAACTACCCAGGCACTAATTAAAGACAAGAACAATTAGAAACAGAGAAACACCCCCAAACTCAAACATGACAATGCCCTCATTGGAAAGATAGAGAATTTTAAAATTGAGGACTCCCCTGAATTGGATTAGGCATTTGCATCTTCGTCAGGAGAATCCTGAGGGTAGTCAGGAATCACTGGCGGGCTCGGGAACTGCAGAGGGTTTGGACCGGAATTCAACCCCTTCCTCTCGAACATCTCAGCAAGGGTTGCAGTGAAATTGGCATTGAACTGCATCATAGTGTTAACCTGCTGAGCGACATAAGTAATTTGGCGAGATTGGCGGCGCGATTTCCTTCGCAAGCGTTGCACCTCCGTCGCAATGGATGCTAGAGATGGCTGATTGGCGGCGTCATCCTCCTCCTGCTGATCAGCAAAGAGCTCATCTGTATCGGGAGACTGAGCCTCAAATATAAAATCGGCTCCAGTCGGATTAGCTGGTGCCCCATCCCACTGATTGTAGTTACGAATCAACCGAGAGTCGATCGGGATTTTGGGCTGCTGTAGAGGTTCATCTGCAGACCATTCAACTCCAGCAAATTGGCACAAGCCACAAATTAGAGAAGGATGCGGCAAACCACCCAGAGTACCCCCGTGGAGAGTGTGTTTGATTGAGCCGAGGATAACACGTCCCACGTTGATGCTCATCCGGTTGACCAAGCAATATAATAGCACTGCCCTGGATATGATCACATCGCTGACGTGCGTGGTAGGGAGCAATTTGGCACAAATGAAATAATACCAGGCTTTGCCAATCCTGCTCAAGAATCGATGCGAAAATAACCGGGGCGCCCCATCCTTTAGAGTCCATTCGGCATCCGACTGACACAAGCCCCGAAGCACGTCGGTTAGATTGAGGTGCTCGGTCTTGTAGGAGGTATATTGGTCCATCTCCTCTATGTGGGGAATGTGATAGAAGTCGTTAATCTGTTCAGCCCCAAAATGCACATCCACACCACGAATGCGCACCACATTGACAGTCTCCTTCGCATTGGCGTAAAATTCTTTGACAATTGCAATGCATGCCGGCTCAGGTTGTTCGGTGAAATTATTCCAATGCTTTTCAGTTATCATATGGCACAAACGTCCATCATTGTAATTCGGAAGGAGGCCTCGCTCTGGGATAATCGTTTTCCCCTCTATCACTTCATAATACTTCTTCTCCGCCTCTTCGCTAACAAAACGATGCGCGTCATATGTGGCGCGAGATGTTTGCCCACGTTGTCATTTAGGAGCCATAGTTGATCAATGCAGTGCTAAGAATCGGAAACGATGGCAAACGGCAACCCAAACCACTGATTTTTAAGAGAAACTTGGTTGAGGCAATTTATCGAGCAGTTGGCGTGCACCCTTGCTTGGAACAATGAACAAGGCTTCCCTCAATCAAATTTAGCCACCCAATTTTAGGGTATTTCACCAACACACCACACTAGCAATCCTTAATCATTGAATGCAACAAGAATTTGCAACAAAAAAGGAAGATAATTGGTACCAATTTCGACCGAGAGAAACCCCCCCAAGCTTAACGGTTGGCAAGGAGAGAGAGAGTGTGCCAAGGTGTAATGTGGATCCTCCGTGGCTTGTAATTGGAAGGTCTTGCAATTTGAGGTAAGAATCGGATGGAAGGGATGGCTGGGAGAGATCAGGAATCAGGGTTTTTTTTTAGAGGGAATGCCGAGCAAGTTGCTAGAATGAAATAAACCTCGACGGGTTATATTTTTTTTCTGAAGTGCTGAACTACCGCTGCGGCGGTGAATGTTTCTGTTAACAACTTCTGAAGACTACCGCTGCGGCGGTCATATTCACCGCTGCGGCGGTGAAACATTCTGTTTTAAAAAAATAAGACCACCGCTGCGGCGGTGAAAGCTGCTGCCAGAAAAAAAAAATTCTTGCACATCTTATTCCACATTGAGGCAATGCCTTGATAGTACCTGAAAGGTTAACATAGATGCATCAAAAACTTCATAACTAATCACAATTTTAACTCAAAAACATAGAAATTGCAATTAGTTATAAAGCCAATTTTTAATTGTAACCAATATTATACTAATATACTATACCAAAATAATTTAGCCAATCAAGTTACCGCAAAAAATGACTAAATATAGAATGAATCGCAAATAAAACCATATTGACAATAAAAATGGGTTGCCTCCCATTTAGCACTTCATTTAAAGTCTTGGGCTTGACTACTTCCTGAATCACTACGGGTCGGTGAGAACGATAGAGACTTTTTGCCGATCCACTTCACCTCCCATGTATTGCTTAAGACGCTGGCCGTTAACCTTGAATGTGTTCGACGTTGTGGCATCTTCCAACTCAACCACACCGTGCGGGAATACATTTTTGACAGTGAAGGGACCCGACCATCTGGATTTCAGCTTTCCCGGGAAGAGTCTCAACCGGGAATTATATAAAAGCACTTTCTGGCCAATGTCGAACTTCCTCTCCACAATTTTCTGATCATGCCATCGTTTGGTCTTTTCCTTATAAATTTTCGCGTTCTCATACGCTTGGAGACGGAATTCATCCATTTCGTTCAATTGAAGCATTCTTTTCTCACCGGCCGCATGTAATTCAAAATTGAGCTTTTTGATGGCCCAATACGCATGATGCTCTAGTTCAACCGGCAAGTGGCAAGATTTTTCGAAAACCAAGCGATATGGAGACATGCCAATTGGCGATTTAAAAGCTGTTCTGTATGCCCATAACGCTTCGTCCAATTTCCTAGACCAATCCTTCCTGTTGGGATTTACCGTCTTCTCCAGAATCCGCTTTATTTCTCTATTAGAGACTTCTGCTTGCCCACTGGTTTGCGGATGATAGGCCGTAGCAATTTTATGGGAGACCCCATATTTAGCAAGGAGGGCAGCGAAATATTTGTTGCAAAAATGTGAACCTCCATCACTGATAATAGCCCGTGGAGTGCCAAAGCGCGAAAAGATGTTCTTCCGTAAGAAGTTAAGAACGACTTTGGAATCATTGGTCGGCAGAGCAACAGCTTCGACCCATTTTGATACATAGTCCACAGCGACTAGTATGTACTGGTTGTTATAAGATGACGGGAATGGTCCCATGAAATCTATGCCCCAGACGTAAAAAATTTCAATTTCTTGAATACTATTCAGGGGCATTTCATGTCTCTTAGAAATGTTACCCGTTCTTTGGCACTTGTCGCATCTTGATACAAAGGCATCCTTAAACAAAGATGGCCAATAGAACCCCGATTGTAGGACCTTTGCCGCTGTTCTCAGCCCACCGAAATGTCCTCCATAATCAGATGAATGGCAGTGGTGGAGAATATCACTCATTTCTTCTTGAGGCACACACCTCCTCAGTAATTGATCTGCACATTGCTTGAACAGGAAAGGATCATCCCAAACAAAGAATCGGACGTCACTTAAGAACTTTTTCCGTTGCTGATAGCTTAAATCTGGAGGAGTCACATTACTCACAATGAAGTTCGCGAAATCCGCATACCAGGGTAATTCGTTGTGCACAGCAAACAGCTGCTCATCCGGAAAATGCTCATTAATCACCCTGTCATCCTTCCTAGTCTGCTCCGGATTCTCCAATCTAGAAAGATGATCTGCCACTTGGTTCTCTGAACCCTTCTTGTCGCGGATTTCCAAATCAAACTCTTGGAGAAGAAGAATCCACCTTATAAGTCGGGGCTTTGCATCTTTCTTGGAAATCAGATATCTTATAGCAGCGTGATCCGTATACACCACAACTTTTGTTCCCACGAGATATGACCTAAATTTGTCAAAAGCGTATACAACCGCTAATAGCTCTTTCTCGGTGGTAGTGTAGTTAAGTTGAGCATCTGTTAAGGTCTTGCTGGCATAATAGATGACATGAAAGATCTTTTCCTTGCGCTGACCCAACACTGCCCCAACTGCAAAATCACTCGCATCACACATCAATTCGAAGGGTACAGACCAATCCGGTGCTACTATTACGAGAGCAGATGTTAGCTTTGTTTTCAATAGCTCAAAGGCCTGTAAACAGTTTTCATCGAATTTGAATTGGACCTCCTTTTCTAATAGGCTACACAGAGGCTTGGAGATCTTGGAGAAGTCCTTGATAAAGCGTCTATAAAAGCCCACATGACCTAAAAAACTACGCACCCCCTTAACAGTTGTAGGTGGTGGCAATTTCTCAATTGTCTCCAGCTTTGCCTTGTCAACCTCCAACCCTTTTTCTGAGACTTTGTGCCCAAAGATAATTCCTTCCTGTACCATGAAATGACATTTTTCCCAGTTTAGAATTAGATTCGCCTCTACACAGCGTTTCAGCACAAGAATCAAATTCTCAAGGCACAACTCAAAAGAGTCCCCGAATACAGAGAAATCGTCCATGAAGACTTCCACGTTATGCTCCACCATGCCAGAAAAGATTGCCATCATGCACCTTTGAAATGTTGCCGGTGCATTGCAAAGCCCAAACGACATTCGTCTGAATGCAAACGTCCCGTAGGGGCAGGTGAAGGTTGTCTTTTCCTGGTCCTCAGGTGCAATAGCTATCTGATTATAACCCGAGTAGCCATCTAGGAGACAGTAGTACTCGTGACCCGCCAGCCTGTCCAACATTTGGTCAATGAATGGCAATGGAAAGTGATATTTTCTTGTAGCTTTGTTTAGCTTTCTGTAGTCCATGCACACCCTCCAACCAGTCACCATCCTTGTTGGTATCAACTCATTCTGCTCATTCCTAACGACTGTCATCCCTGCTTTCTTGGGCACACACTGGACAGGACTCACCCATGCACTGTCGGAGATAGGATATATGATCCCAGCATCTAGCAATTTCAGAATCTCCTTCTTAACAACCTCTTTCATGATAGGGTTGAGCCTTCTCTGATGTTCCACAGTCGGCTTGCTGTCCTCCTCCATCAGAATTTTGTGCATACAGAAGGATGGACTAATGCCTTTGATGTCTGATATAGTCCACCCTAAAGCCGTTTTATACTTCCTCAGCACACTTAAAAGTTTACTCTCCTGTTCCTCGTTTAAAGCTGCAGATATTACAACAGGATAAGTGGATTCTTTTTCCAGAAACGCATACCTCAAATGATTTGGCAATGGTTTGAGCTCCAATATTGGTGCTTCCTCTTTAGATAAACTTGAAACAGACGTTCCTGGTTGTTCCAAAGCTTCATAGTGCGGTTTGAATTTGGCAAATCGAGGAGACGAATCCAAATATTTCATGCATTCTGTATGAGTAGGATCTTCTGCAGTCGTGGTTCCAATGATCGATGCCTCCAACGGATCAGAAACACAAGTTTTCATGAAAACTTCCTGGACAAACCTGTCAACCACATCGACTCTAAAGCACTCTTCGGATTCACTTGGAAACTTCATAGATTTGAAGACATTGAACTTTATTTCTTGATCTTGAACCCTCATTGTGAGCTCTCCCTTCTGAACATCGATAATAGTTCTCCCCGTGGCTAGAAATGGACGCCCTAATATAATAGGGACTTCCCTGTCCTCCTCAAAGTCCAGAACTATAAAGTCAGCTGGAAAGATAAACTTGTCAACCTTTACCAGCACGTCTTCCACGATTCCTTTCGGGTATGTCAGAGATCTATCAGCAAGTTGCAGAGTAACACTGGTTGGCTTTGCTTCGTTCAACCCCAACTTCCTATAGATAGACAAGGGCATCAGATTGATGCTTGCTCCAAGATCACATAAAGCTTTTCCAGTGAATTCACTTCCAATGGAGCACGGAATATTGAAACTTCCCGGATCCTTTAGCTTGGGAGGAAGCTTATTCTGAAGAATTGCACTACATTCCTCCGTTAGAGCAACCGTCTCATAATCACCAAGCTTCCTCTTCTTGGACAGTATATCCTTCATGAATTTCATATAGCTCGGCATTTGCTCCAAAGCTTCAACAAATGGAATGTTGATGTGAAGCTTTTTCAATACCTCCAAGAATATTGAAAACTGTTTATCCAGTTTCTGCTTTTGCTGCCTTTGAGGAAATGGCATGGGTTGAACTCTTGGAAGGGTTTTGTTGACTTTGAAACTTGGCTCTTGGACATCTTCCACAATTTCAGGAGTTCCAGTTGTTGTGTTTTCTGTCTCAACAACCACTTCCTCTTCCGTTATACTTGGTGGCACAATAGTAGTTTCTCCAGTGGTATTCATTAAGGGTCTACCACTGCGCAGTGTGACTGCATTGCATTGCTCCTTGCCATCCCTCTTTGGATTGACCTCAATGTCACTAGGCAAAGTTCCTTGCGGACGATTGTTCATAGCATTAGGAAGTTGCCCCACTTGGGTTGCAAGGTTCCTTATAGCAATATCTTGGTTGTTGCTCCTTGTCTCATTCTGTGAAATGTATCTAGTCAGAAGTTCCTCCAAGCTAGCTTTCTTTTCCGTAGGAGGAGGAGGAGGAGCTTGTTGATGTTGTGGAGGTGGTTGTTGTTGTTGTTGAGTTAGTTGTAGCTGTTGTGGTTGTTGATGCTGTGGATTGTAATTTTGATATCCTGGAGGATATGGCTGCCTCGAAGATGAAGATTGTCCTTGATTATTGTTATTGCTCCACGAGAAATTAGGATGATTCCTCACTCCAGGATAATAATGTGACGGCACATTAGTGTTTTGCTGCCGATTGTAATTACTGACATACTGCACTGATTCTGCCTTGATGGCACATTGCTCACTAGGATGTTCTCCAGCACATATGTCACATATCACTGCTACACTCTGCACAGGTTTTGTTCCCATATTGTCAATTTTTCGAGCAAGCGCTGCCACTTGTGCAGATAAAGAGGTAACTGCATCCACTTCATGCATTCCCGCTACCTTCCTTAGAGTGAACCTTTCAGCAGGCCACTGATAGTTATTTGCTGCCATGATTTCCAACAGTTCAAGCGATTCATCATAACTTTTTCCCATTAAGGCTCCGCCAGCTGCATCATCCACACTTTGTCTGGTAGAATTAGATAAATCGTTATAGAATGTCTGGACTTGTAACCATTTAGGAATACCATGGTGGGGGCATCTTCTGAGAAGATCCTTAAAACGCTCCCACGTTTCATAGAGAGGCTCCACATCCTGTTGGCTAAAGGCTGTGATGTCATTTCGCATTCTTGCTGTTATGGCAGGCGGAAAGAATTTAGCCAAGAATTTCTGAGCTAGATCAGCCCAGGTGCTAATGGAGCCTACTGGTAGAGAATGCAACCAACTCTTTGCCTTATCATGCAACGTGAAAGGGAACAGACGGAGTCTGAGAGCGTCTTCAGAAACCCCTTGATATCTGAACGTGTCACAGATTTCCAGAAATTTGACCAGATGATCATTCGGGTCCTCATTAGGCAACCCACCGAACTGCACATGATTTTGAATCATTTGGAAAGTGCCCGGCCTAATCTCAAAGTTAGCAGCAACAATGGCTGGCCTATTGATGCTTGTATGAATATCGGTAACTTGCGGCATAGCATATTCCCGCAAAGTTTTATAATCTTCTTCTGCCATTGTATCTTGATGGTGAATGACTTGACCCCTCTTCTCTGTTCTCAATACACGCAAAGTTCTTTCAATCTCAGGATCGAACAGTACGAGATTAGGATCTTGAAAAGGAAGCATGCACAATCAAGAGTACCTGGCAGAAAACAAAAATAAAAATACAAATAAAACAAAATAGACAAATGTAACAGTTTAAACGAAGATTATATTGATAAAGCTTAATAATGCAGAGAAATTAGATAAATAACTCCCCGGCAACGGCGCCAAAAACTTGTTGAGCGGAATCGGCACCTATAAAAAGCAGGCGATTCCGAATTCGTTTGAATGAATGTACGCGCAAGTATACGCGGTCAACAAGTAATATAATGTAAGTAAGTTATCGATCTCACGATGAGTTATACTAACGTTATCTGCATAGCAAACTTAAAGCAATCTAATCCGATTTAAACTATGATTAAGATGGTGAGTTTTTGCTAACACAATAACCTAAAATAATAAAAACGTAGCAACAAAGATTCGATTAAAACAAGCTAAGATCACAACTTCACTCACTACCTCATTTAACCCTCACACCCCTCTTCTCAATGCTAAGATCGCCCGAATGATAACCAGAGAAAATAAGCAACCAATAACCTCTTTCGAAAGTTAAATGATTCACACCCTACTAATTAGTTCACTATATTCCTATGTGACCTAACTTAGCATAAAAGCACTTCTCAATAAGGTTACACAAGGTACACCGGTATATTCCTATCCGAGATACAAATTAGGCACTCATCCGAAGATAAAACAACCTACAAGTGCTATCATGCTTTAGGTCGAGTTATTTAATCCATTTTTCAATATCATAAACAACCACACATTACATACAAAGTACATAATCCATACATGAAGAACAAAGCATGAATATCATTCATTAGCAATCCATTCACATAAAAAAGAGAGATATTCCATTAAAATCTAGTAGTGAGATCCATTGTGATCCTAGAAATGAAGTTAGTTCATAGCTAAATGACTAACAATCATTAACAAGTTGTTCATTAGACTTAAACTACACAACATGAAGATAAATCAAATGAATGAAACTCCTTGTACACAAGTCTCAAACACTAAAACTCCCTTCAGAATGTAGCAATCCAAGCTTGATGAATCTTCTTGTTCTTGAGCTTAACACCAATCCAAGTAGCTTTGAAGGCTGGAAGAAATGAAGAAAACGAGCTCTCAAGCGTAAAAATCCGATTAGCTAGGTCAAGCCACCTTCCCTCTTAAGTAACAAAAATCCCGTCAGAAAACAGCATGGTCGACCGCCGCGGCGGTAGAATCCACCGCTGCGGCGGTGGAATCCACCGCTGCGGCGGTGGTCTTTTGTGCAAATTACCATTTTGCCCTTTCAGTTCAAAAATCCTACAAAACACCGACGAGACATTAGGGACCATAAAATTCATAAATATAAGCAATAATAACTCTCAAAAACTCACAAAATATTAAGTTAGACGTACTAATTCGCAGGTATAAAACCCACTCATCATTTATGGCAGGCCAACAATATATAAAACATGTGTGCAATTATTAATGACAAGTGTATATAAAACATGTATATTAAACATACATTTTAATGAAACTCGCTGTCAGATTCAGAATTATTTTCACCAATATGTGGAGAATCATAACCATCGCATGTTTCAGATTCAGTGTCGGTGTCACTTAAAAACTCTTCCTCCTCAGTATTACTGTCATCTAACTGCTGTACTAAATCGGGATCCAATTCATCATCATCACCTCCACCCTCTAAATTGTTGAGTTGATTGTTATCATCGACATTTATTATAGGAGGGTTATGTAACATCTCCTCTTGGTATACTTCTCCGTCTAGTGATTGGACACGATTGCATGCGGGAGTATGAATGACAACTTGCCAATCTGTAGGCGGTCTATCCCTTTTTCGAATAGGAGTATGAGTGTAATATACTTGTTGTGTTTGAGTTGGCAACACAAATGGTGCATTCATATATGTCCTTTTGTTGAGGTCAATGTCGATAATTCCATGTCGATCGACACGTATGCCTTTTTCTGAATCAAACCAACAACACTTAAACAGATTAATCTGGCCTCCGTAGGTACCCTTGTACGACAACTCAATAACGTCCTCCAACTCCCCATAAAAGGCACGACCAACCTCATTGTAACATTCTCCTTGAACAAACACTCCAGTATTGGTTGTTCTTCTACCGATGGCATATGGCTTCGTATGAAAGTCATAGCCATTTACTTTATAACCATTGCAAGTGACTTGGTCCCTGTCTGGGCCCATGGCTAAGACTTGTACATTTGAATTAATTGTACCATCATTAAGAGCCTAAAATTGCTAAATATATTATTATAAGTGTTTTATAAATTAAATAAAATGAATTCGTACTAATTAAGTCATACTTAATTAAGTTAAATAACTTACTTTGTCCTTCAACCACTTTGCAAAATTTTGATCACGACTCAGTTCAACTTCTTTATCAGTGATGTCGTGCTGATTTGTTATTAACTCAGCATCGTATGTTCTACATGTACATTATACATATTATTAACTCAACATCGAATGTTAAATAATGAAATTACAGTATATGAGATTTAAGTTAAATATGAGTTTTACATGCATACCTCACAAAGTTGTCAATCTCCTCGCAATTGAGAAGAATGTAAGTATGTGCCGCATGTAATTCTGCCTCAGATAGGAATATGTGTTTTCCTTTACCATAAGCGCACCCAGGTAGACCAAATACAGAAAGTCAACCATTAAGTTCAACGTTGCCCCCATCATCATGTCTTGGAACTCGATTGGCCTTTGTCAAGACCTCGTCGGGGAAATAGTCTGAAACAAATGTAGATATCTCATCAAAACTGTATGCCTCACATATCGACCCCTCGATGTAAGCTCTGTTTTTTACCTTCCTCTTAAGGTTTCCCATCACCCTCTCGAAAAGATACATCCATCTATATTGAACTGGACCACCACAACGAGCTTCATAAGGTAGATGAATTTGTAAATGCTCCATGGAGTCAAAAAACCCAGGTGGAAATATTTTTTCAAGTTTACATGTGATCTCAATGATGTTCTTCTCAAGTACGTCCATGTCATTTGCATTTAACGTTTTTGAGCATATGTCTTTGAAAAAATGACTAAGCTCAGTCAACGCATCCCAAACTGTTTTATCAAGCAAGTCCCGAAATGTTATAGGCATGAGTCTCTCCAAGAACACGTGGAAGTCTTGACTCTTCATCTCTTGTATTTTTGCACCTGTAACACACCTTGCAATGTTTGACGCACATCCATCTGGTAGTTTCAGAGACTTAATCCATGCACATACATCTTGTACCTGCTTTTTGGATAAGGTGTACTTTGCATGAGGTTTGACTATCTTTCCATTAGGTGATTGATAAAGCTCTAAACCAGGACGCTTATAAATATCTTTCATATCCAACCATGCCTTATCATTATCTTTCGTCTTGCCCTTTACACCCATCACGGTGTTAAATATATTGTCGAACACATTCTTCTCAATATGCATGACGTCTAGATTATGACGAATCAAGTTTGTAGACCAATAAGGTAATTCCCAAAATATGCTTCTCCGAACCCAATTGTGAGACTCACCAAACCCATTGATTATTTCTGAGCTAGCACTCTTACCAAATGGGATTATTGACAATCTCATCACACGGTCATGTACCTCTGTCCCAGACAATCGTGCTACATGCATATCATTATCTACTTTTCCTTTTCTGAAATTGTCTTTATTTCTTCGAAAAGGGTGATCTATTGGCAAAAAACGACGATGACAGTCAAACCAGCAGGGTTTTCGACAATGTGGTAGAGTGAAAGACTTTGTATGCTCCATACAATATGGATAAGACATCTTCCCATGTGTACTCCATCCAGATAACATGCCATAAGCAGGAAAATCACTGATAGTCCACATAATCGCTGCCCGAAGATTGAAATTTGTTTTCGTCGAAACATCCCAAGTTTGTACTCCATCCGCCCACAATATCTTCAACTCGTCTATCAGAGGTCTCAAGTAAACATCTAGATTCTTTCCAGGACTCTTGGGACCAGGAATCATGAGTGAAAGAAACAAGTATGGTTGTTTCATACACATCCAAGGAGGCAAGTTGTAAGGAGTCACAATCACAGGCCAGCAGGACTAAGGAACAGCTGAGTGACCGAAACAGTTGAAACCATCTGTTGATAATCGAAGTCTCACATTTCTTGGTTCAAATGTGACGCCCCCAAATCCGAGTACCTTGAACCTTGGACTTGGTACGTCACGATATGTCATCTTCTTACACTCTATACAATTAATGCGAAAAATATAAACATGCATTGTTTATTCCAAATGATTCCACAATAATTTCCCCAAGGGTCTATCAACCTTAACTTAATACATACCTTTAATAACTAAAAAGGTTTACATAGTCGAACCACATTAGATAACATAGCAAATAATATCGCCTGATAATCTAGTCTTGAATTTCTCATCTTGTCTTTGTCCTTCTTGAAGCATTCGAGCTTAACTGAAATATTATCATGATATAGCAAGAGTGAGCAACTATTTTGCTCAGCAAGTTTAAAAACAAGAAAGATATATCATGATTGAAAAGGGATAGGCTTTCGAATTTTCAACAATATATAATAATGGAGAAAGAACGATAAATAATTGAATAACTGAATCAATAACGCTGAAGGGCCAACAATGACCATGAACAAATACTTTGGTAATCAAGGTGATCAACCTTTCATACCCGATGAACATATGCAATTTGCACCAAGTGCGATTAACAATAAAAATTATTGAAGTGGAATAATAGACAATAATTAAACCACAAACATGCTCGAAAATGATAATTCAAGCCAAAGTTAGGAACTTACTCAAATAATAAGTTTAAGGTTAAAGAACTTGCAGTCAAAATACTTGCACAGAATCATAAAGTGTGCACAAGTGAAGGAAACTTGCTCAATAAAATAATATATCCTGCTCGAATATAAATTGAGTAGGGTTTAGGGAACTTGCCTGATAGTCGATCTACAGCTAACTAGTTTTAAATAACTCTCTTTGAATGACCTAATATTAACAACATTGGTCTATCAATTAGCACTAGGTAAAATTGTACAATTATGCGCTCAATTATGCTATTTATCTAGCAAATAAAAGTTACATAACAAATAATTTAATATACTATCATTAACCTATAAAACAATTAATCAATCTTAGGTTAATAATTTAGTTAATTTATATCGATTTTCTCAAGTATTAAACACTTATTAAACTATTAAACAATTTATTATAATTGTTTAAACAAATGAGTTAAAAGACATTTTCTTTATTTCATTAAATCTAATTTCATTTAATTACTATTTAACATTAATTAAATATTAAGTAATTAACTACATTTAGTTATTATTTAATAATAAATAATAACTTACTAGATTTATTTATTATTTAAAGTTAATCAAATAATAAATAATTATATTATATTATAAATAATCAAATATCCTTAGTTATTATTTAATAATAAATAATAACTAACTAACTAGATTCATTTATTATTTAAAGTTAATTAAATAATAAATAATAAAGTTATCTAGTAACTAATCAAATATCATTTGTTATTATTTAATAATAAAGAATAACTAACTGGATTTATTTATTATTTAAAGTTAATCAAATAATAAATAATTAAATAATCAATCTTAGTTGTCTTTAATTATTATTTAATAGTAATTAAATAATAATGAATTAATTTATCATCCTTGTTTATAATAAATAATTAATTTAACCATAAATTTGGCAAATATAATATTAAACTAACTAGATTAATATTTAAAACATTTAAATATTAATCCTAAATATTTATTATATTTAAAAAAATATAATATTAAACTAACTAGATTAATATTTAAAATATTAGAATATTAATCCTAAATACTTATTATATTTGAAAAATATAATATTAAACTAACTAGATTAATATTTAGAATATTTAAATATTAATCCTAAATACTTATTATATCCTCCAAACACTATCAATATTTATCTTATATTAATATAAGATTTTCCACCAATTTTCATAATTTTCAAACATTCATAGAATTTTCTATGAATTTCCACTATTTTTAAATAACCATAAAAATACAATAAATATCTAAGCTCTTCAATAATTCACCAAAAATTTTCAGCAATTCAGGAATAATCTCATAACACTACTGTAAAATAATTGTCAAAAAAAAAATAATTTTTCTGTAATTAAATTATAACTTTAAATGTGCTGAAACTTCCGAAAATCATAATAATTAGCCCGTTTATCTAAAAATTACGAATCTTATGTCCATTCCACACGAAATTTAATTATCTACAACTTTGTAGAAGGATTTATTTCCAGATTCTGCCTCTAACATAGAGAAACGGGCTCTACCAGAAAAGTTCGCTGGCGGCAAAATCCGGCCATCTTCTCCGGCGACTGTGCAGATTTTTCGGCGAGTTTTCATGGAATTTCTTGCCCAGATCTCATCTACACATTCTCACGTGTCCATACATATAATTATTTTCAAAATTAATTAGCGATTTCACGTTGAAACAAGTATTCGAAAATATTTTCCGGCGAATTTTTATTTTCTCATTTCTCCTTAGTTTCTCAACCATATAATGAATCATTTAGCTTGTTACATTTCTCCTATACTCACAGCTTCGATTGCTCGGCCATTCATCAATCAATACCCAACTCAGTCACCGATCATTTACCAACATGGATTTATCAACCAAAACTTAACAGATAATATTATCCTATATTAACGACTATATGATATCACAGAGGATAAAAATGGGAAAGCAAGGTTTTCGGTTTAACCTTCAATGTTGTTGCTTCACGGCTTGATCCTCCACCGCTCTGAATGATCTCCAGCCAGCTTGCTCTACTTACTTCTTAACTGCCACAAACAACGGATCTTTCGTTGCTTCAATCTCACCTCTGCTCTTTCTTTCTTCTTTTTTTTCTCTCGTTTTGGTGAAAGAAAATTTACAGAAGGAAAGAAGAATGAAGGCGTGGTTTTTTATTAAAGAAAACCCTGGCTTCTCTCTCTGTTGCTTAAAATTAATTTCGCCCGAAGCCTAGTAAGCTATAACGTCTATTCTCAGTGGCTCGAGGAAAACAAATCAGAGGAAATATATATTAAATATATATACCCCCGTATGCATTAAAATAACCCCTCGTGGCTACCAATTTAGATTCAAATTTAATTAATTACATGACCAAATTTAAAGTTCACGAGGATTGGATTTAATTTAATAAATCAATTTGACAAATCCAAATTATTAAATTCCCTAGTGGAAATATAAAATATTAATTCCCCACCATTGATAACTTTTCAAATGGAAATAAATGTAACATTATAAATGTTTACACCTTCTCATTAATTAATAACCATATTAATTAATTTATACCTCAAATTTAACTCGCTAGCTATTTAATTAAATAATCTCATAGCTCATTTACTCTATCAACTTTGATATTACACCACCCAGGTTTGTCCGTTAATTTAATCCACCCATTAATTGAACCTTCCTTTAACACCTTTTTGTAAAACGAATCACTATTTTAAAATAATTAATATTCATTTAATTAATTATTTCACACAACTCATTTAATTTATCCAATCAATATTTCATAAATAAATTATCTATTTCTCTCCATAAATTGTTTCATGCCATTCTATTTAAAATATTAAATATACTAATTTAATATCTTTAACCGTAAATTAAATATTATTTTAATTTACCCATTTTAATCATCCAATATTTATTTAATAAATATTGTTCCCTTATTCTATATTTTCGATTCACATCCATTTAGTATAATATTAAATACATTAACAATTACTCACAATTCAAATTATGAATTTAATTTACACATTTGGTTCCAATTACACATTTTATGTATTGAACCATTCATAATATTTAATTCACCTCAATTTGATATAATATTAAATATTATACCCTTATTTATGTTACATTTTTAATTACTGATAGGGTTAAATTATACGATATTTTTATTCCCTAATACTTAGTTTTTATATTTATTGTGTGCTTAAATGTTTAATTATTTAGCTCATTTTGGGTTTTAATAGGTTTTATAGGATTTTAGTTAATTTATGTTAATTTAGGTAATTTTGTAGTATTTTTATATTTCTTTTTATTTATGTGTTTTTATTTATTTTTAGTGTTTTAGGTGTTTTATTATTTATTATGTGTTTTTAAGATTTTTTGTATTTTTATATTATTTTTATTTATTTTTAATTATTTTATATTTTATTTTGTAGGAAAAATGAAGCATAGTGGCAAAATTGTAATAAAGTAGCTGTTGGGGACAATTTCGTAAATATCTGGAAAACTGGTTCGCGCCATGCGCGCGGTAAGCAGCAGTGTTACAATGGAACGACGCCGTTCGGAACTTGGGGCAGCAGATTTCGACCGCGCAAGGCGCGGCCAGTTAATTTGCATCAGGCGCGTGTATTACACGCGCTAACGGTAAAAAAAGAGAAAGGCGGCTGGCGTCTACGCGTGGCGGCTGGCGACTTGTTCTCCCTTTCTCTCTCCGCTTGGTGTGCCACGTGGCAGCGACAGAGCAGCAGCTTTGTTCCTTTTCCTTCTTTATTTTGGATTTCCTACACTGCAATGCAACAAATCAGTATAATAAAAGTCCAATTTTAATTTGGAAAAGGAAGCAATAATTCTTTATTTTATTTTTAATATTTTATTTAGACTTCCAATTAGGATTACGATAATAATTATTTTATTTTTCTTTTATTTTTAATTGTAAATCCTACTAGGGTTAGGAGGATTTTGGAGCCTATAAATAGAGGGCTTGATACACAATGTAAGGGACAACTTTTCTTATAATAAAAATTCTCTCTTATATTATTTAGTGTTCTCTATTATTATGAGTAGTTAATTTATTTTTCTTGGTTTAAGTGATTGAAGCCATCAAGATTTATACACTGTGAGATCTAATTTATTTTAATTGTTCAATTTATATTTTGATTATTGAATATTTTTCTATACTTAATTTTATGATTAATTTGTTTAATTGCTAGGAATACTACTAGTTTATTATTCATATTAATCTACTGCTATTAATGAAGCAACTAAGTTTAATAATTGTTTTGCAGATCAAAAGATTATTTTATCTTAGGAAGAATATTCATCTAAATTAAATGCAAACACGTGGCTTGTGTTGTTTAGTTCAACGATCTCTCTAATTCTTTATGCTGCTATTAAATTAAATCTTTAGCACGTGCCGGAGGTTGTTTAATAGTAAGGGTATTTAGACCACGTGGCTCTACTTATCTAAAATTAAGGAGAGAGGAGAAAAATTATTCCACCTACGAGTAGTTCTTTCTACGGTGAATCTTCGAAATATTAATTGATTTATTTTTGCATCAGTGATCAGTTGTAAATTCTTGATGGTGGATATTAACTTAAACCAAGACTTTCTATTTTTATTTATTTCTTGCATAATTATTTTAATTAGTTTTATTTAAATTATTTCTTTAATTACAAAACCCCCCAACTTTGTTTGCGAAAACATAAAATTAAATTAATCATTCTCTGTGGGATCGACTCTTACTTGCACTACTACATATTTATTTTTCAAAAGTAAGATTTTATTTTTGGGTGCTTGCGACATCACACCAAGTTTTGGCGCCGTTGCCGGGGAATGATTTTAATTTAATTTTGTGTTTTTGTAAATATGTATTTAATTTAGTAATTTTTTTTTTTTTTTTTTTTAGATTTTATTTTTCTAGTTTTTCGTAATTTAATTTAGTTGTGCAGGTTCAAGATGGAATTCATGCATGCTTATGTCAATGAGGTAACTATTTCTTCTCTTGAGCAACAAATTGATACCCTAACTTCTCTTGTTTATCAAATGGCTTCAAGTAATGCACAACGAATGGAAGCTTGTAGGATTTGTGCGGTGGTAGGACATCCGACTAATATGTGCCCCATTCTTCAAGAGGAGTCCTATGAGCCAGTCAATATAGCAAGTGGTTTCCCTGGTCAACCCCAATGGAGATATGATCCCTATTCAAACGCGTATAATTATGGATGGAGGGATCATCCTAATTTTGGCTATGAGAATCCACAAATACATTCGTCCGCAAATCAGAATTTTTCAAGCTATCAACAATACATGTAACCATATCCCCAACAACAACAGGGCCAATCATTTAATTCTGTATGTCTTTAGAGGATATGATTAAATTAATTGAAACTAACACTTTGCAATTTCAACAGGAAACGAAGGTAAATATACAGAATTTGGAAAAACAAATGGGTAAAATGGCAATTGCACTCAGTCACTTGGAGGAACTAGATTCTGAAGAATTACCTTATCAAACGATGAATAATCCAACGGAGAAAAGTGCACAAGTGTTAAGAAGTGGTAACGACATAGAAGATCCCAAAAAGACGGTCCCTCCATCACCGAAGCAAGAAAAAACAAACAACATCAACGAAGTGGACAATGTTAATGTAGACAATGGTGTTATTTTTTATGATGACATGCCTAAGGTGGTGAAAGTTGTTGAGGAAACAAACAAGGAAAAAGTAGATATTGCAATTATCAACAATTTGGAGTTAGAGGAAGAAAAAACAATTGAGCTGAAACAAGATTTGGAGGAGGATGAAGCTCCATTAAATTCTTTGCCAATGATTTTTGCTAATAATGCAATAATTTCCATTCCATTGCCTGTTACTCATAATAAATTTTCATCTTTTGTTTTGCAGGATCCCATTCCGAATATAAAGACTCTCTCCCATCATCTTAAATGTCTATTCATTGAAGAGGGAGTAAAACGTTTATGTCACATGCAAGGGAGATTGAATCTACCTATGAAGAATGACGTAATGGATGGGGTACTCAAAATTCATGAAGTTGGAGTAACGTAGTACTTTGGCCTGCTGTCGAGCCAATGACAATAAACAAAGGCGCTGCTTGGGAGGCAACCCAAGTAAAAAGATTTGCATTTCTTTTCCTTTTTCTTTTTATAGTTATTTGTGTCTGTTTCTTTGCATTATAGTTTACATTGGGGACAATGTAAATTTTAAGTGTGGGGGAAGGGATTTAGGATATTTATTTTATTTTTAGGGAATTTTAAAATTTTGTTTTATTTTTTTTTATGAAAAAAAAAGTTTTATTTTTAGGAAATTTTAAAAATTTTGAAATTTTAAATTTTGTGGGTAAATTCACTGCAAACCCTCACGAGATAAAACTCGTCCACTTGGGGTAACCTTGGGGTTTAAAGGCTTGTTACAAATGCTAAGTGTAACCGTGTTTCCTACGAAAATGGGGTAGTTCTTTATTTTATTTTTAGGATGTGTCACTTGAGCAATGAGTTAATTGAATTTTAAATTTTTAGCCAATGATAAAGTTTTGGTTTTTATAACTCTTGGAAAAATGATAAATTTTTGCTTAATTTGAATTTTTGACTTTTTATTGATTATTACTTTATTTGAGATTCTTTAAATTTTTATGCACTTATATCCATTTGTTTGAGCTAATTTTAATTAAGAGAAAGTTTAAATGGTTAAATGCTTATGAAAGATATTTTTGAACTCTATATCTTATTTGATCATTATTTGAAGTGAAATATAAGGCAAAATATAATTTGGAGGAGATGATTTAGGTAATTTTTCTAGGATTATTATTGGAAAAAAATTATGTGGTGGGTTGAGATGGAGCGTAAAACACACTCACCCATAAACACATGAAAAAGCGAGATGGAGCGTAAAACGCACTCGCTAGTGAGATGGAGCATAAAATGCACTCACCGTGAAAAAAAATTGAAGAAAGAAAAAAATGGGATGGAGCATAAAATGCACCCATTAAAAGAAAAAAATTAAAAAAAATATTTAAAAGAAAAAATTGATAATCCTAGTGTATATTATTATTTGAAACCTTTTGATCTTCTGATTTATATTTGTCTGTATTAGCTTAAAGTGATGTGAAAAATAAATATATTGAGTATTGTTATCTGTCTTTTATAAGGTAATTAATAACCGAAGCTTATCTGAGTTTGAATTAGTTTGATACATTTGGATTCACACACACACAAAAGGTCTTGAGTAAAGTAAAATTAATAAATATGTTGAAGTTCTAGATTTTGCATGATTTTGAAATTTTCTTTGAGTTATCATTTAAAAAATCTTTGAGGCTGATGTTGATCTGTTGCTCAAGTAAGTTGTTTGGTTATTATTTTATAGTTTTTATTTTTATTTTGCCCGAGGACGAGCAAAAAGCTAAGTGTGGGGGTATTTGATAGGGTTAAATTATACGATATTTTTATTCCCTAATACTTAGTTTTTATATTTATTGTGTGCTTAAATGTTTAATTATTTAGCTCATTTTGGGTTTTAATAGGTTTTATAGGATTTTAGTTAATTTATGTTAATTTAGGTAATTTTGTAGTATTTTTATATTTCTTTTTATTTATGTGTTTTTATTTATTTTTAGTGTTTTAGGTGTTTTATTATTTATTATGTGTTTTTAAGATTTTTTGTATTTTTATATTATTTTTATTTATTTTTATTTATTTTATATTTTATCTTGTAGGAAAAATGAAGCATAGTGGCAAAATTGTAATAAAGTAGCTGTTGGTGGCAATTTCGTAAATATCTGGAAAACTGGTTCGCGCCATGCGCGCGGTAAGCAGCAGTGTTACAATGGAACGACGCCGTTCGGAACTTGGGGCAGCAGATTTCGACCGCGCAAGGCGCGGCCAGTTAATTTGCATCAGGCGCGTGTATTACACGCGCTAACGGTAAAAAAAGAGAAAGGCGGCTGGCGTCTACGCGTGGCGGCTGGCGACTTGTTCTCCCTTTCTCTCTCCGTGTGGTGTGCCACGTGGCAACGACAGAGCAGCAGCTTTGTTCCTTTTCCTTCTTTATTTTGGATTTCCTACACTGCAATGCAACAAATCAGTATAATAAAAGTTCAATTTTAATTTGGAAAATGAAGCAATAATTCTTTATTTTATTTTTAATATTTTATTTAGACTTCCAATTAGGATTAGGATAATAATTATTTTATTTTTCTTTTATTTTTAATTGTAAATCCTACTAGGGTTAGGAGGATTTTGGAGCCTATAAATAGAGGGCTTGATACACAATGTAAGGGACAACTTTTCTTATAATAAAAATTCTCTCTTCTATTATTTAGTGTTCTCTATTATTATGAGTAGTTAATTTATTTTTCTTGGTTTAAGTGATTGAAGCCATCAAGATTTATACACTGTGAGATCTAATTTATTTTAATTGTTCAATTTATATTTTGATTATTGAATATTTTTCTATACTTAATTTTATGATTAATTTGTTTAATTGCTAGGAATACTACTAGTTTATTATTCATATTAATCTACTGCTATTAATGAAGCAACTAAGTTTAATAATTGTTTTGCAGATCAAAAGATTATTTTATCTTAGGAAGAATATTCATCTAAATTAAATGCAAACACGTGGCTTGTGTTGTTTAGTTCAACGATCTCTCTAATTCTTTATGCTGCTATTAAATTAAATCTTAACATAATTTTCGACATTAACTGTAACATAATTAATTAAAGTAACATAATTTTCGACATTAACTAAATAAAAGAAAATAACTTTCTTTATTCAATTAATTAAAGTTAACATATTCATCCACTAATAAAGATAAATGAATTACTTCCCTCATTTCATATTTAATTTATTTCTATTTGGCATAATATAATATATATTCATAAATTCACTATTTTATTTAAGTGAATTAATTGCACATTTATGAAATTTAATTCATAAAGACTCCATTGCCATTCAAGGCGTACAAATTATATTAATTTATATTATAATCTTAACTCAATACCAATAAATAAATTAATAGTTTTAATTAACTATTAAATTTCTTTTTTTTTAAAGTACTTGTATATATTTCACATTTAAATATATACATATTTTACCCACCACACATATCGCATAATTCAAAATAAATATATATTTTATTCATTTGACCTGGTTCGTATTATAATAAGAATTTTATATATTAAATTCTTATAAAATATAATCAAAATTTCGGGTTGTCACATCTAATGCAAACCCATGATGTGCTAAGTTGAAATCTCTCCAAGCATTCTCATCTGCTGGATGGTTAAGTTCTTCATCTTTAGCTGGAGATCTCGCATGCTAAGTCATATGTTCAGCTGTTCTTGAAGACATGTACAATCTTTGTAGTCGATGTGTAATTGGAAAATACCGTAAAATCTTAAAAGGTATATTTTTCTTTTTCGTAGTCTCACCCTCTTTATTAGGCTTAAACCGATCATGACTGCACAACGTGCACTTTGTCTTCTGTTCGTTTTCCTTATAAAATAACATCCAATCGTTCGGACATGCATCGATCTTTTGATATCCAAGACCTAACTTCTTCACCATTTTCTTACAAAAGTAATAGCTATCGGACATGCATCGATCTTTTGGTATCCAAGACCCAACTTCTTCACCATTTTCTTACAAAAGTAATAGCTATCGGGCAATTTTTCACCGTCAGGCAACATACTCTTAATGGCCTTTAAGAGCGACTCAAAACACTCGTGGCTCATGTTGTGATCAGTCTTGATGTTAAGTAAGGTCGCCACTGCAGATAACGTAGTTTGCTTGGTGCATCCAGGCCACAATGGTTCGCTACCCTCCTCTAATAAAGTAAAGAACGCTTTGATATCAGAATTCATAACTTGCTCTCTAACTTGTTCCCAATCAAAATCCGGTCCTGCAATATCATGAACCATATCATTCATACGGTAGGTACTGCTGCCTGGATTTTGTCCCTGTGTGATGACACTCCCTCTTTTCTATCCATGTGCCCACCAACATTCTTCGTAATTTTTCATGAACCCTTTAACAAGTAAATGATATGCGACCAAATCTCTGTCCGCATAATTAACATTCTTACACTTCAAACAAGAGCATCTTATCTTGTTTTGAGCATTGACACATTCTTTGTGACTATATGCATAATTCAGAAATACTTCGCAACCAGTTCTAAATTCAGTTGTAGCACCTATCTATCCACTTGACTTTCGTCGCCTCATCCAGCTACGGTCTGAATAGAAATCCATTATAGTATGGGGTACCTATTTTGACAAAATTTATTGTATTAATTAAATTGTGTTGTTGTCTTTAGGTATGTGCTATATGCATGAATCCTACATATCTTCAAGGGTCAGGCTTCTATCCTATTCCTAGATGCGGCTCCTCACTAGTGTCAACACCTTGAGCACGTTTCTTCTGTTTCAAGAAAATTTCGGCAGTACCTCGCCATGGTCTCCAAGTACACGAAATAGACCAAGACAACTTAGTCTAAGTATATACTCAGAGAACATGTCGAGTTACTAGCCGAAAAATCCTCAAAAAAAAAAAAAACGGACTCAAGTCATTGACACCGGCCTAAGTGAGAAATGGAACATCTAGGAATAGTCCCAGACTGGGGACTATTCGACATTCACTCTTAATGAGTGAATGTCGAACGGGTTTCTAAGCTCCTAATGTTACATGCACTAGTATTCAGTTTATTTTAGATGGGGTAAACTAAGCAAATGCTACTTAGTTTATTTATTTATTTATTTATTTTTATTATTATTATTATTATTATTATTATTATTAGTAGTAGTAGTAGTAGTAGTAGTAGTAGTAGTAGTAGTAGTACTAATAATAATATTATTATTATTGATATTATTGTTATTATTATTATTATTGTTATTACAACTTCTTCTTCTTCTTCTTCTTCTTCTTCTTCTTCTTCTTCTTATTATTATTATTATTATTATTATTATTATTATTATTATTATTATTATTATTATTATTATTATTAGTGTTATTATTTTTATTAGTATTAGTATTATTTTTATTATTAGTAGTAGTAATACTTTTTTTATTATTTTTATTATTAGTAGTAGTAATAGTATTATTGTTATTATTATTGTTATTATTATTATTATTATTATTATTATTATTATTATTATTTAGTGAATATATACTGCACAATTTACAATACATATATTTGCTATTTAAAAAAAGAACATGACATGATGAATATCTAAACTTTGTTTCCCTTCCACATACCATTTCACCATGCAGTGACATTTTTGATGAGGAATGTAATTTCCAAAAAAAAATTGAATTTCATAAATTATGAACTTATTTATTAATGAAATGAATAGTTATGAACAAATTTAAATCTTGGTGTAACTAATTAATAAATTATTACACGATGGGAATTAAATTAAAGGGAGTTCAACTAATGGGATAATTAAATTAGTGGACTAACCTAATGTTATTAATATCAATAAAATTGAAAGGATTTTGGTTAATTAAATATTCAATTTAATTTGAATATAGCAAATATAATTGGATTATGTAAATTAATTAATAAAATCATTAATTAATGATTTTGGGTATGTTAAATTAGCCCAAATGCTTAACCTTGCTACAACCAAATCCAAGCTTAATTAAATTCCAGCTGGACCTCAAATCCATTTAAACAAAATGAAACAAAACAACTCAGCCCACACATCAAAACATGACCCGGTAGAAGATGGAAGTGTGCCAACCTTTTCGGGACAAAAACAGGGAGAAAGCTGAGCACGCTCTGGTTTTGCAAGCTCAAGGTTGCGGCTGCTGAGAAAAAGAGGGACATGGCAGGCGTAGGGGGGGCGGTAGAGCCAACTTCCTCAGCTTTCTGTCCATGACTGAAGGAGTATAAGCGGTGCATCCCAGTCCTTCTCTTTCCCATCCGTTCAGTTGGCTGAGAGAGAGAGAAGCCGAGAGAAACAGAGAGAAACCAAAAGCAAGATAAGGGAACCGAGAGCAAAGAGAGGGAAACCGAGCAACAAGAGTGAGAAGAGAGAAAAACATAAACCAATATAGAGAGATAAGGAGGGTCGCAAATCGGACGGCAGCAAGGAAGAGAAGCCGAGCGCTGCCATTAAATTCAAACCGGAAAACACCAAAGAAGGGTAATGAACTTAATTACATTCGGTAGTTGTTAGAGTATTTATGGTTGTTGTGTATCTATTCTTTTGGAACCATCCATAGCTGCTGGGTATTTGTTAATTTGTTGCTATGTTTATGTGTTACGTTGTTGCTGAAATTTCTCTCTAAGTCCTTTTCGGTTTTGGGTCATTCTCGGTCGAGTATGTGCTGCGTTTGGGGTTATGTCGGCAGGTCTGGTAGGTAGTAAAACCCATTTAGGTGGCCTTTGTGCTTCACAGTAATGTAGGAACACATGTAATAATCTCTTGCACTCACGTTGTTCGACCAAATTACCGGAAGAAACTGACTTGTAAGCTATACACTGTTCCGTGCTACCGTTACGGCCTGGGTCGTGTATAGAGTGTGGTGTGTGTCGGTTTGAGGGTTTTCTACTGCACTAAAACACAGCTGTGTGTGTGTTGTTGCTGCCGTGTGTGGCCGTGTGTGTCGTTACTGCTGCTGCAAGTAGGCAAGTTAAGGTTGTGCTGTGCGTGCGTTGTGTTACTGCTGCTACTGATTTGGGACTGGGTCGGTAGTGCAGAAATGTTTTGCTTCATAGTGTGCGTGTGTGTGCTGTTGCTGCTACCGATCTGGGTCGGATGGTTGGAGTGCGTTGTTGCGTACGTGTGTCTAGCTGCTGCTGCGTGTGTAGCCGTGTGTGAGTTGTTGCTGCTGTGTGTGTGACCGTGTGTGTGTTTGCTGCTGCTGATCGTTGGTAGCAACAAGGAGGGGGGCTGAATCAGGTCATGAAGCAGCTTTGCTGTTTGGTGGAGTAATTAAAACCATACACTTAATTGCTAATTATTTAAAATAATAAAAGCCAAATGGAATTATGGGTTATTACAATAAGTTATTAATTATTATTTACATGACTTAAATAATAAAAGGGTAACAAGCTATTGGTTATTAATTAACAAATAAATAAAGAATCAAGTTAGCTTGTAACAATTATTATTTACTTAAACTTAAATAATAATTAAGAGTTGGTAAATAAATTTCTATTATTAAATAATAAGGAAAAGTTATTATGTATTGGATATTAAATAATGATTGAGGGCTATTAAACTAGTTGTTTAATTTTTAAACACTAAGTAAGGTTTAATTAATAAATTATTATCAAGATAATAATAATTTAAGAAAATAAGTTATTATTTATTAAATGATAAATAAGAATAGTTAGGTAATTAATTATTGTTCAATAAATATTAGATGATGATTAAGGAAGAATAAAAGCTAATTACTTATTATAATAATAAGTAAAGATGACTATAATTATTATTAAATAATAATTAAAAAGAAATAGAGTTAATAGCAGAATTGCTTATTATTTAATTGACACTAAATAATGGGTAAAGGTAACTAATTAATTATTATTTAGCTAACACTAAATAATAATTAAAAAGAGATCAAAGTAATAAAGTAATTAATTATTGAGATTAAATAATGACTAAATAGTAGTCAAAGTAATTAATCTTTATTCAACATTAAATAGTGATTTAAGGGTAATAAAGGTAATGAATTAATTATTATTTGATTAAATAATAATTAAAGAAAGATAAAATAAAATAATGAAATTACCTATTATTTAACTTATAATAGGTAAGGATAATTAACTAATTGTTATTTAGTTAGTAATTACTTATTATTTAATTAATAATGATTGTTAACGATTAAATTATTGACTTATAATAATAATTAGTGATTAAATTATTACTAAATGATTAATAATAATAGCAATGGATTAAAATATTATTAATAATTAATAATATTAGTTGACAATTAAAGTTTTATTTAAGGATTAATAATAACGATTAAGGAATAAAATATTATTAACAGGGTTAATAATATTAGAAAGAGATTTTAAATATTATTAAAGGAATTAATAATATTGGTAACCAATTATGATGTTATTAATTAACATCAGTAGGTGATTTAAATATTAGAGGAATAATATTGGCACATAATTAACATATGGGGGATATTATCTATTTAGCCAACGTGTTGGTAAATATTATGCTATGTGTTTAAATGATAATTGATTTAGGTAATTTACGTAAAGCAATTATGTGTTGTACTAATTTTTAGGCCAACATTTTTAAATGTTAGGTCTTCAAAGAGGAATTTAAATTAAGCAACGTAGATGTAATTCGCGCACCAGGCAAGTTCCTTAACCTTACTCATATTATTATTGAGCAAGTTACCCTGACTTATTTTGATATTACAAATTATTTCACAATCAATATTATTATTATTCGCACATGGTGCAATTGAATTCATATTCCATTCTTGCATTATGAATTATTTGAAGTTCTTACATTCATGAACTAATTAAAAGAGAAGTCTACGCCATTTGTTCGGCTAGACATATGTGTAATTTATTTTAAAAGCTATCCAAACCATGGTGGTACGAATTCTTAAACTGAGAAGAACAATCCATAATGGGGAGCAACCTAAGTATCAAATAAACGATACATACAGAGTAAATGTTATGCATACACATAGAGTACAAGAGGCTGATCCCCTCAAGTACAGTTCTGGACATGTAACCTAAGAGGGTCAATCAATGGATTGATTCCTCAACAGACGTTCATGGTCTATTGGACCACTCAGCATTTCAATGAATCAATTATTATTCATATTGTTCGGATATTTATTTCCTGAGTTCATTGAATCATTCAATTATTATTCAATCATGACATACCTCATATTATTCGTATAAAACTTGCTGAGCAAGCTAGTTGCTCACCCTTGCTATGTCATGAAATTTTATTGCAGCTAAACCTGAATGTTCAAATAAAGATAGGGGAAAGGGGAAGATAAACTCGTAGACGTGCTGGGGTACTAAATGTCTACTGTTATGTTTTGTTTAAGTTTGATTTCATGTAACACGAATCCTATTGTATATATTAAATTCGTGATGTATTTTTGATAAGGTTTCGTACCTTGGGACTAGTAGTTAACCCTTTTGTATAAACAACATATGTTTATTTTCCGCAATAGATATTGTGTGTTGTTTTGGGATGTGTATAAGATATAGTTGTATTGGATCATGAGCACTGAGTTCGAGGTACTAGTACCCGAATTTGGGGGCGTCACAGGTTGGTATCAGAGCTGTAGGTTATAAACTTTAGGATCTGCGAAACCTAGGTTATAACCTTAGTATTGTACTCATATCGAGTGCGCTAGGAAGTGGATCAAGGAGATTCATTGGAGTTACTTGTGGTTGGAGGTGGATTGTGGGGATCCATCGAGCCGAGTTGTACATGATAAAATATCTTTTCATTTCATCAATGAATATATTTTATTATTGTACTGACTTGCTGTGATTTTATTTTTCCCTGTTGTGACTGTAGGATGGCAGAGATTGGGGAGCCGAGTCACATAGCGGAGGATACTGTTGTGGATAAACATATTGTCCATATCGAGCAGCCTACAGTAGAGCCTGCGATAGTTGTACCTGAGGAGGATCCCGAGGAGGATCACGTGGCGGATATTGAGGAACCAGTTTGGGGTGGGGTAATGAGGCCACGGAGTGAGGATGACTCAGAAGAGCAACAGACTGCCGATGAGGATTCGGATGAGGAGGTGCAGTATTATGACAATACGTCACCTGAGGAGTCGGCGGAATATGTAGATGGCATGGGCACGACTGCGAATGACATCATAGAAGAGCTGACCACTAAGAATGAAGAACTTGAGGGTAGAATTCAGCATCTTGAAGAACAAAATCAAATCCATCAGGAATTAGAAGATGGTTATAAGAGTGTGGCTTATCAGCTATCCGGGGAGGTAACTGAACTGAAGGAGGAACGGGATCAGGTGAAGCTGAGTCTGGCTGAGCTTCAGGTGGAGCATGAGGCCTTGAAGGCCAACTTTAACCTAGAGGTTGCGGAGAGAATCCGTGTCGAGGAAGCATTAGATAGAACTACCATGATGGTGGACGAACTTGAGAGGGAAGTTCAAACTCGTGCAGTCAGGTTGGATCGTTTGAACTTTGTGTTTGACACTGCCTTTCACAGGATGAGGCATAGGATCCGAAGGTATCCTAGGGAGGAGGATCTCCACCGGCGCACAATCAGTCGCCGCGTAGCAGATATGATAGCCAGGCAGGAGCATGAGGATGCTATCCTCAGGGGATTATAGATTCTATTAGTACTATGATTGTAAATAGATACAGTTTAGTTCCCACTTTTTGTTAATAGTAGGGACAGTGGTATGTTGTAAATCCCATTACTTTTGCTTGGGATAGTATTAGACCCTGACTTTTGTTTCTAAGAAGGGTAGGATGGTTTAAATCCCCACTTTTGTTCTTTAGGGGATAAATATCAGCTAGATGATGCATGGGCATTTATAGCAGTATACCACAGGTTGTTACGTGATGTATTAAACAGTGGTATATGAATATAAATGCAGTTATGTTTGTTTAAATCAAATGTGTTTGATTGGGATATTTTAAATTTTTTTTAACATCAGTAAAATTTCATAAAATATATAAAATGATAAATGTAAGGTTCTGTTTAATAACAGAGAATGCCGCCAAGACGTGTACCCCGAATTCGACGTGTAGATGAAGTCGGAAATAATGTTGAGAGGGAGGAAGATCCAATGAGGGCTTTTGCAGCCATGATGATGGAAATGATGCAGAATAGACCACCACTAGTAGTACCGCCAGAGGTACCGCCAGTTGCAAATCAGCCAGGGGCACACTTAGCAAATTTTAAGGATTTCAAACTGGTAGGACCACCAGAATTTCATGGGTCTACAGATCCTATAGAGGCCCAGACTTGGGTTGAAGAAATGGAGAAGGTGTTCGAGGTCGCACGGGTGGCCGAAGAACAGAAGACGTCGTTTGCCACCTTTATGCTGAAAGGTGAAGCAAACTACTGGTGGAAAGCAAACAAAGGAAGAGCTGGAGTGGGCACTATTTTATGGGCACGTTTTAAAGAATTGTTCTTCGAGAACTATTTCCCTGATAGCATGAAAAACAGAATGGAGATGAAGTTCTTAGACCTAAAGCAGGGAAATATGTCAGTTGCAGAGTACGCCTCAAAGTTTAATGAATTAGCCAGATTTGCTCCACACCAAGTGGACACCGAGGCCAGAAAGGCATGAAGATTTGAGCAGGGTTTGAAACCATGGGTGTATAGCAGGGTTGCAGTTCTAAGAATCGACTCATTTGCAACACTTCTGGAAAGGGCGATTATTGCGGAAGGAGGAAATGAAGCTTTGGTAAAATTCAACCAAGACAAAAAGAAGAAAGGTCACGATGGGCCTAGAGATGCAAGTGGAGGAAGCCATCAGAATAAGAGGAAGTGGAGTGACAGCCGAATGTCGGGAAGCAGTAAGACTGGGAAAGAGGTGAAGAAAGTCAGCAAGTGTGATAAGTGTGGGAAGAACCATTCCGGGGAATGTATGAAAGGAAAGGGAGTCTGCTATAGCTGTGGGCAGCAAGGGCATATTGCTCCACAATGTCCTAAGGGGAAGAAAAATGGATGTTTCTCTTGCGAAGCATCGGACCATCAGATTAAAGACTGCCCAAAGATAAAGAATGACGTAGCAAGTGGCAACAAGGGCAACAACAACAAATTCGCCATTGGAGGGCCAGTTATTCAGCCGAATAGACCGACAGCACGCACTTTCAATATGACGGTACAAGATGCTGTGGAGTCTAAGGACGTAGTGTCAGGTATTCTTCCGATCAATAATATCAATGCTTATATATTATTTGATTCGGGTGCTACCTGTTCATTTATCTCTGAAGAATTTGCTAAGATATTAGATTTACCCCGTGAGAAATTAGAAAACTCTATGAATGTAGAAGTAGCCAATAAAGAAATTATCCCCGTAAACTATATTCATAGGAACTGCTGTGTTGAAATAAGAGGAATTAAGTTGTGTGTAAGTCTGATTCCAATACGGTTGGGAGAGTTTGACGTAATTCTAGGAATGGATTGGTTGTCAAATCACGGGGCTGTGATTGACTGCCAGAAGAAATGCTTACACCTAAGGACTCCAAGTAAGTCAAAGGTGGTATTTTATGGGAGTAAATCGCCGAGACAAACACGTTGTCTGACGATGATGCAAGCGAAAAGATTGTTGAGGAAGGGGTGCATAGGTTATCTGGCTCACGTGGTTGATACCCAAAGAGTAGGGGTGAAGTGGGACAGATACCTGTGGTAAGGGAATTCGCCGATGTCTTCCCAGAGGAATTGCCGGGTTTACCACCCGATAGGGAAATTGAGTTCGCAATTGAATTAGCTCCAGGGACTGCACCAATTTCGAAAGCACCATATAGAATGGCGCCAGTGGAGATGAAGGAATTAATGATACAACTACAAGAATTACTAGATAAGGGTTATATTAGGCCAAGTGTGTCTCCGTGGGGAGCACCAGTATTATTTGTAAAGACGAAGGACGGATCCCTAAGGCTTTGTATCGACTACCGAGAGTTGAACAAAATTACGATTAAGAACAGATACCCGCTACCCAGGATTGACGATCTATTTGATCAGCTTAAGGGAGCGAAGTACTTTTCAAAGATAGACTTGAGAACCGGTTATCACCAATTGAAGGTAAGGGCAGAAGATGTGCCGAAGACAGCATTCAGAACTCGATACGGGCACTTTGAGTTTTTGGTGATGTCATTCGGACTAACAAATGCGCCAGCAGCATTTATGGATATGATGAACAGGGTGTTCAAGCAGAACTTGGACAAATTTGTTGTAGTATTTATCGATGATATTCTGGTATACTCGAAGACTGAGGAGGAACACGCCGAACACTTAAGAATAGTGTTGGAGACATTAAGGAAGGAGAAGCTGTATGCAAAGTTCTCAAAGTGTGAATTTTGGTTGCAGAGGGTACAGTTTCTAGGGCACGTGATTGATAAGGACGGAATTTCGGTAGATCCAGCAAAGGTAGAGGCAGTTATAAACTGGGAGCAGCCGAAGACACCAACAGAAGTCAGAAGTTTTCTTGGTTTGGCGAGTTACTATCGGAGGTTCATTCAGGATTTTTCCAAAATAGCGTCACCGCTAACCAACTTGACAAGGAAAATGGTTAAATTCGTATGGACGAAAAAATGCGAAACAAGTTTTATGGAGCTGAAGAAGAGGCTTAGTGAAGCACCTGTATTGTCATTACCAGATGATACAGGGGGATTTGTGGTATATAGTGACGCGTCTCACAAGGGACTTGGTTTTGTACTAATGCAACACGGAAAGGTCATTGCGTACGCGTCAAGACAGCTAAAGGACTATGAGAAGGGGTATCCAACTCACGACCTGGAATTAGCAGCTGTAGTGTTCGCCCTAAAGATTTGGAGGCACTACCTGTATGGGGAGAAGTGTGAAATATACACAGACCATAAAAGTCTGAAGTATATCTTCACTCAGAAGGAGCTGAACATGAGACAGAGGCGATGGTTGGAATTGATCAAGGACTATGATTGTGAGATTCTGTACCATCCCGGTAAAGCCAATGTGGTGGCGGATGCTCTAAGTAGAAAGGGCAGAGAAAAATTGATGATGCTAACAGCTCAAGAAGAACTGATTAAGGAGATGGAGAGATTAGAGTTGGAAATCAGGTATCCAAAAGAGGCAGATGAGAAATTATTTACAGTAGAAGCGAGTCCGACTTTGTTAGATAAAATAAAGGAGGCTCAAGAGCAGGATGAAGAATGTGTCAATATCAGAAGGAAAATTTTAGAAGGTGAAAACTTGAAATACAGGGTTGATAACACAGGACTGCTAAGGTTTGAAGGGAGGATCTGGGTACCGATGGTTCCAGAGTTGAGAGAAGAGATCCTACAAGAAGCTCATAATACAAGGTACTCAATACACCCTGGAAGTACTAAGATGTATCAGGATTTACGTCAGCACTTCTGGTGGCCAAACATGAAGAGAGAGGTTGCAAAATGCGTGGGGCGATGCTTGACTTGCCAAAGGTTAAAAGCAGAACACCAAAGACCAAGTGGGCTGTTACAACCGTTGGAAATCCCGGAATGGAAATGGGAGCATATCACGATGGATTTCGTGGTAGGACTTCCAGTTACGCAGAAAGGTTATGATGCGATTTGGGTGATTGTGGACCGTTTGATGAAGTCCTCACATTTCCTACCAATCAAGATCAAATATAGTTTGGAACAGTTAGCAAAGTTGTATGTGAAGGAGATAGTATCACGACATGGAGTACCTGTATCTATCGTCTCTGATAGAAATCCGCGCTTCACGTCAAAATTTTGGAGAGGATTGCAAGAAAGATTGGGAACGCAGGTGAGGTTGAGTACGGCTTATCATCCTCAAACCGATGGACAGAGCGAAAGAACAATACAAACACTGGAGGATATGCTTAGAGCATGTGTTATGGATCTCAAAGGTAGTTGGGATGACCACTTTCCATTAGTGGAGTTCGCTTATAATAACAGCTATCACGCTAGTATTGGCATGCCGCCATACGAAGCGTTATACGAAAGGAAATGTCGAACGCCGTTGTGTTGGGATGAAGTGGGTGAACGGAGACTACTAGGGCCAGAGTTGGTACAGCAGACCGTGGATACTATTAGGATAATAAGAGCTCGACTAGTAGCAGCTCAAGATCGACAGAAGAAGTATGCCGATTTGCATCGTCAAAAGCGAGATTTTGAAGTTGGCAGCTTTGTATTTTTGAAGGTATCTCCCTGGAAAGGGAAGATCAGATTTGGCAAGAAAGGAAAATTGAGCCCGAGGTTCATAAGGCCATTCGAAATTCTAAAGCGAGTAGGTGAAGTGGCGTATGAGGTAGCCTTACCTCCTGAACTGGAGCACATTCACAACGTATTTCACGTTTCAGTGTTGCGGCCATATAAATCGGATTATAAACACGTCATATCCTATGAACCGATTCAAGTCGAGAGGGACTTATCCTACGAGGAGACTCCTGTTCAGATACTCGATAGGAAGGAACAAACGCTAAGGAATAAAGTTATACGTTCGGTCAAGGTACTCTGGAGGAACCACGCAGTTGAGGAAGCTACGTGGGAATTAGAAGATAAGATGAAGGGGAATTATCCCCACCTTTTTGAGTAACCTTATGTAGTAATTCCGGGGACAAAATTCTTATAAGTGGGGGAGAATGTAATGTCCAAAATTTTTTTGAATTTCATAAATTATGAACTTATTTATTAATGAAATGAATAGTTATGAACAAATTTAAATCTTGGTGTAACTAATTAATAAATTATTACACGATGGGAATTAAATTAAAGGGAGTTCAACTAATGGGATAATTAAATTAGTGGACTAACCTAATGTTATTAATATCAATAAAATTGATAGGATTTTGGTTAATTAAATATTCAATTTAATTTGAATATAGCAAATATAATTGGATTATGTAAATTAATTAATAAAATCATTAATTAATGATTTTGGGTATGTTAAATTAGCCCAAATGCTTAACCTTGCTACAACCAAATCCAAGCTTAATTAAATTCCAGCTGGACCTCAAATCCATTTAAACAAAATGAAACAAAACAACTCAGCCCACACATCAAAACATGACCCGGTAGAAGATGAAAGTGTGCCAACCTTTTCGGGACAAAAACAGGGAGAAAGCTGAGCACGCTCTGGTTTTACAAGCTCAAGGTTGCGGCTGCTGAGAAAAAGAGGGACATGGCAGGCGTAGGGGGGGCGGTAGAGCCAACTTCCTCAGCTTTCTGTCCATGACTGAAGGAGTATAAGCGGTGCATCCCAGTCCTTCTCTTTCCCATCCGTTCAGTTGGCTGAGAGAGAGAGAAGCCGAGAGAAACAGAGAGAAACCAAAAGCAAGATAAGGGAACCGAGAGCAAAGAGAGGGAAACCGAGCAACAAGAGTGAGAAGAGAGAAAAACAGAAACCAATATAGAGAGATAAGGAGGGTCGCAAATCGGACGGCAGCAAGGAAGAGAAGCCGAGCGCTGCCATTAAATTCAAACCGGAAAACGCCAAAGAAGGGTAATGAACTTAATTACATTCGGTAGTTGTTAGAGTATTTATGGTTGTTGTGTATCTATTCTTTTGGAACCATCCATAGCTGCTGGGTATTTGTTAATTTGTTGCTATGTTTATGTGTTACGTTGTTGCTGAAATTTCTCTCTAAGTCGTTTTCGGTTTTGGGTCATTCTCGGTCGAGTATGTGCTGCGTTTAGGGTTATGTCGGCAGGTCTGGTAGGTAGTAAAACCCATTTGGGTGGCCTTTGTGCCTCACAGTAATGTAGGAACACATGTAATAATCTCTTGCACTCACGTTGTTCGACCAAATTACCGGAAGAAACTGACTTGTAAGCTATACACTGTTCCGTGCTACCGTTACGGCCTGGGTCGTGTATAGAGTGTGGTGTGTGTCGGTTTGAGGGTTTTCTACTGCACTAAAACACAGCTGTGTGTGTGTTGTTGCTGCCGTGTGTGGCCGTGTGTGTCGTTACTGCTGCTGCAAGTAGGCAAGTTAAGGTTGTGCTGTGCGTGCGTTGTGTTGCTGCTGCTACTGATTTGGGACTGGGTCGGTAGTGCAGAAATGTTTTGCTTCATAGTGTGCGTGTGTGTGCTGTTGCTGCTACCGATCTGGGTCGGATGGTTGGAGTGTGTTGTTGCGTACGTGTGTCTAGCTGCTGCTGCGTGTGTAGCCGTGTGTGAGTTGTTGCTGCTGTGTGCGTGACCGTGTGTGTGTTTGCTGCTGCTGATCGTTGGTAGCAACAAGGAGGGGGGCTGAATCAGGTCATGAAGCAGCTTTGCTGTTTGGTGGAGTAATTAAAACCATACACTTAATTGCTAATTATTTAAAATAATAAAAGCCAAATGGAATTATGGGTTATTACAATAAGTTATTAATTATTATTTACATGACTTAAATAATAAAAGGGTAACAAGCTATTGGTTATTAATTAACAAATAAATAAAGAATCAAGTTAGCTTGTAACAATTATTATTTACTTAAACTTAAATAATAATTAAGAGTTGGTAAATAAATTTCTATTATTAAATAATAAGTAAAAGTTATTATTTATTGGATATTAAATAATGATTGAGGGCTATTAAACTAGTTGTTTAATTTTTAAACACTAAGTAAGGTTTAATTAATAAATTATTATCAAGATAATAATAATTTAAGAAAATAAGTTATTATTTATTAAATGATAAATAAGAATAGTTAGGTAATTAATTATTGTTCAATAAATATTAGATGATGATTAAGGAAGAATAAAAGCTAATTACTTATTATAATAATAAGTAAAGATGACTATAATTATTATTAAATAATAATTAAAAAGAAATAGAGTTAATAGCAGAATTACTTATTATTTAATTGACACTAAATAATGGGTAAATGTAACTAATTAATTATTATTTAGCTAACACTAAATAATAATTAAAAAGAGATCAAAGTAATAAAGTAATTAATTATTGAGATTAAATAATGACTAAATAGTAGTCAAAGTAATTAATCTTTATTCAACATTAAATAGTGATTTAAGGGTAATAAAAGTAATGAATTAATTATTATTTGATTAAATAATAATTAAAGAAAGATAAGATAAAATAATGAAATTACCTATTATTTAACTTATAATAGGTAAGGATAATTAACTAATTGTTATTTAGTTAGTAATTACTTATTATTTAATTAATAATGATAGTTAACGATTAAATTATTGACTTATAATAATAGTTAGTGATTAAATTATTACTAAATGATTAATAATAATAGCAATGGATTAAAATATTATTAATAATTAATAATATTAGTTGACAATTAAAGTTTTATTTAAGGATTAATAATAACGATTAAGGAATAAAATATTATTAACAGGGTTAATAATATTAGAAAGAGATTTTAAATATTATTAAAGGAATTAATAATATTGGTAACCAAATATGATGTTATTAATTAACATCAGTAGGTGATTTAAATATTAGAGGAATAATATTGGCACATAATTAACATATGGGGGATATTATCTATTTAGCCAACGTGTTGGTAAATATTATGCTATGTGTTTAAATGATAATTGATTTAGGTAATTTACGTAAAGCAATTATGTGTTGTACTAATTTTTAGGCCAACATTTTTAAATGTTAGGTCTTCAAAGAGGAATTTAAATTAAGCAACGTAGACGTAATTCGCGCACCAGGCAAGTTCCTTAACCTCACTCATATTATTATTGAGCAAGTTACCCTGACTTATTTTGATATTACAAATTATTTCACAATCAATATTATTATTATTCGCACATGGTGCAATTGAATTCATATTCCATTCTTGCATTATGAATTATTTGAAGTTCTTACATTCATGAACTAATTAAAAGAGAAGTCTAAGCCATTTGTTCGGCTAGACATATGTGTAATTTATTTTAAAAGCTATCCAAACCATGGTGGTACGGATTCTTAAACTGAGAAGAACAACCCATAATGGGGAGCAACCTAAGTATCACGATACATACAGAGTAAATGTTATGCATACACATAGAGTACAAGATGCTGATTCCCTCAAGTACAGTTCTGGACATGTAACCTAAGAGGGTCAATCAATGGATTGATTCCTGAACAGACGTTCATGGTCTAATGGACCACTCAGCATTTCAATGAATCAATTATTATTCATATTGTTCGGATATTTATTTCCTGAGTTCATTGAATCATTCAATTATTAGTCAATCATGACATACCTCATATTATTCGTATAAAACTTGCTGAGCAAGCTAGTTGCTCACCTTTGCTATGTCATGAAATTTTATTGCAGCTAAACCTGAATGTTCAAATAAAGATAGGGGAAAGGGGAAGATAAACTCGTAGACGTGCTGGGGTACTAAATGTCTACTGTTATGTTTTGTTTAAGTTTGATTTCATGTAACACGAATCCTATTGTATATATTAAATTCGTGATGTATTTTTGATAAGGTTTCGTACCTTGGGACTAGTAGTTAACCCTTTTGTATAAACAACATATGTTTATTTTCCGCAATAGATATTGTGTGTTGTTTTGGGATGTGTATAAGATATAGTTGTATTGGATCGTGAGCACTGAGTTCGAGGTACTAGTACCCGAATTTGGGGGCGTCACAAGGAATAGCGAAAATGGCAGCCCAAAGAAACAAAACAAGATATAGGTAGCAATCAAATTAATACTTAGGATATAGAACAAAGGTTTTGGTGACGCTAAATTGAGCCTTCCTACAAATTATTAGCAAAGGTCATGCTTCTTCCAGCAACAATTTTAAGCAGTATAAGACTACAAGTTATTTTAAATTAGGCACGCTTCTTCCAGCAACAATTTTAAGCAGTATAAGACTACACGTTATTTTAAATTAGGCACTTAGTTATCACACAATGCTATTCAGTATACAACTAAAACTCCACCAAGAAAAGATTACTTCTTCACTAGTGTATCTGATGGCAGTTTTGAACATAGTCATAGACTCGGACTTTGAACTAGTGAAAATAGGATAAATCGTCTCCTAGTCCCTCCTTGAAGTCAAAACCATAATATTGTGGTAACTGGTAACCTAGAATAATGTCATGCCAAGACTAATAAGCAAGCTCAAAAACTTAAACAAAAAGCAGAAAAAAGGCTTAGGTTACATTCAACCTAAGAATCACCCAAACAATCCCACCAAAATCAAAGCAACGAATTCCTCCAAAAAAAACGAAATGAAAACTCAGAAACACTAAATATTCAAAGTACAGATAATAATATTAGGTTTAGGTTACTAACAATTATAATATGATATATACCTAAAGCACTAATAAAAAGATTTGTGGATTTCCTCTTCTATAAGGCAACAACAGCATAGGATATACAAAAAGAAATCACAGGAAATAAAGAAAATGAACTGATATTATACATATCAGATTAACGAAAATATAATCAAATAAATATGCATACCAGAGTTTTGGGGTGAGCACCTTCTCTCTCTCACGATTTCTTACTGCTTGCCTCTCAAATTAGAAGGATTTCAGTCTACATTTCGCCATTTCTCCTTCCAGCAGCAAAAAGAAAGCAGTATGCACTTGGTTCAGGGGCGGCTGCGTTTAGGTAAAGACGTAACAGCGACCGCTTAATAGCGACCTCCATTCGGTCACTGAATAATAAATTACGTGGCATTTGTTGCGACCACAATAACGACCGCAATAGAACCAATAGCGACCGAAAACAGTAGCTACTGACTTAGCGACCGATGTTCGGTCGCTGATTTTGGCGCCAAATCTCCCCGGCTTTTTTGGTGGTAACAGCGACCGAATTAGCGACCCTAAGCGGTCGCTAAAAATATTAGCGACTGAAAAAAAATTCGGTCGCATGATTCGGTCGCTATAACCATTTATTAGCGACGGAACAGTTCGGTCGCTGTTATTTTTGGTCGCTGATACGCACTTTTCTTGCAGTGTTGGTAAATAATGAATCTTCTAGAAGCTTTAGCAATTGGATCAAGGAATGGGCTTGCAATTTATTTCATTTGGGTCATCTATGATCATAATAATCCAACAACATTGAGCTACCAAAATAACTCACCAACTTCTTAATAAATTGGGCTAGCTTAATTAAATATCAACCCACAAAGCACATCACACAAATCCCTCAATTAATTGTTTGGGATTGTTTAAATAATTATAGGAACACTTAAATAATGAATTTAAATTTAATTTATATAATCCAATTAGACTTGTCATATTCAATATTAATTGAATATTTAATTAGGGTTTCTCACAAAATAATCTTAGACTAGTCCGTTAATTTAATAAATCCATTAATCGGACTTTACTAAAATTAACCGAATAGTCAACAATCAAATTACCACATAAAGGTTTAAATTAAATCACACAATAACTCATTTAATTAAAATTTAATTTTTCAATTTTATTTATAATGTAATTCAAAATTCTTGGTCCTTACAATGATGGAATTGAAGTTTGAGTAGGCACATCTTTTTTGCTGTTATGACGCCTGATTTTTATAAGCAAGTTGCTTCTCTATTAATCCTATCCACTATTCTTGTCAAAATGTGGCAGGCATCCTCGATAGAGGCATACAAATTGATGGTCTTGGTATAAAGAGCTTTATGACATACGAGAGTAATGTTCTTTTTGCTCTCCGATTCATGATTGACTGCAACATTGATTGTTGGGTGGGGGGACTGGGAAATATAAGAAGACTATGAAGAATATGTCCTGCCAATTAGAGTTTGATTTCCTGTATCCTCATGCATGGGAACATATTAAAATCTCTACATAGATCTCCACTAGGCTTGTTATTATTGTATCTTTCTCTAATGTAATAATTTTTCTTAACAAAGTTGATAGTTTTTCAAATTTGATCAGCCATGTTCCAGAAGGAGAATTCTCAAAAATGGCTCCATTTCGCATATTGAGTTTTGACATCAAGTGTGCTGGTCGTAAAGGTCTTTTCCCTGAGCCTACCCATGATCCTGTTATTCAGGTATTCTTTTTTATTTATGTCGCCTGTCTAATTTATCGACAGAATGTCGAGATGGGAGATTATTTCCCATTGTTTGATGAAGATAATCTGGAAAGAACATAATTGGAAATGCTTTGAAAAATTTCATGTCATAATTTTCTTGCACCAGTAGACTTATTAGGGGCCTTTATTTCATTTTTCCAAGTTCATAGATGATGCAATTTGATACTTTTTGTTTATACTCATCTGGTGGATTGTATATAGGTTTGGCAAGGGATGTTCTCATTGTTTTTCTTTTTTTCCTTTTGGGGGTGGGTATGTGACTCTTTCATTCTTGTATATTCTTCATAGTTGATGCTTGTGGGTCTTCCCCTTTTTGGGGCTGTTGTTTGTTTAGTGAGTGGGTGACCCGCCCCCTCTGCTGTTTATATATATATATATATATATATATATATATATATATAAATTAGTACTCAAAAATATTTACAAGTAGAATAATTCCATGCCTGTATATATGGTTTTTAGTTGCTGACATATAATTTCTCTCTTCATTCTATGTGGCCAATTTAGTTACCTTGCAGGGAGAAGGTCAGCCATTTGTTCAGAATGTCATGACCCTTAAATCTTGCTCGCCTATAGTTGCTCATTCGACAAAGAAAGAGAAGTCTTGCTAGCTTGGAGGGTAATGTTTCTGGCAGAAGTTACCTGCAATCATAACTACTAAATGCTTAGTATAAGTCTATAGATCCAAATGCAAAGTTAATCCTCGAAAGCCCTTATCAACTTCTGAAGACTATTTTAACTATTGGTCTTCTAATATCTAGAAAAATAAAAGTTACTGAATCATTTAGTTTTCATATCTCCATTATTGTGTTCCTTTCTAATCATAGCTAATACATCTTTAATGATTCAAAGGATACACTAATACTGCCTCTGAAAGAAGCAGATGGGAGTAAGATGCAGTTACATAAAACTGAATTTGACTACACATTTTAATCCTTGTGGTTTTGAGGAACCTTCATAGTTCAAGTTCACATTGCCGGCATACGATGCTGGGTTTTCATCCACTTAGAGCTGTCTAAGAAGCATGGCTAACCCCCAAAACAATATATCTCCCTACTTTTTGTTTTTTCATAAATTTTTTTAGTTTAGTTGCACAACTTTTTTCACCCCGTAGGATCTCATCCGTGAGTGGATCCAGATATTATTATTGAATATAACATCTGAAAATTTGATTTGCCATATCTCATTCAGGTTGGTGAAAGCTCTCTTTATTCTCCATCTGCTTTACTTATTGCATAACTTTTTCCTTGTTATATTTTGTATTTCTACATCATCGAGATCCAGTTAGTGCTATCATTAAGTAATTAACATTCCATAAGGAATGAAGGTCCTGTCCAAAAAGTAGAAGAGAGGCAATATTGCAAAATGTTTCTTGTTTGTGGCTTGTTAAGTAATATGAAGCATAATCTTCTTGGTTGCAAAGTCATGTGCTTTTGCTTCAGCACGTAAATTAGGATAAAGAAAATAATTGAAAGGGCATCTTTTTATTTTTTTTGAGATAATGGCTGAGCTCAATTGGGTTCTCATCTCATGCTTTTCTGTCTCCAGAACGCCTCCATTTTAAATTGTACAATTTTGGCTATTTTTTTGTGGCTATTTTTTTAGAAGAAGAGTTGGATAAATTGAGAAATTTATTGATTCAAATCGTTCAAAGACAAATAATTTTTTTTCTCACCCTCAACAGAATTTAGCTTTTTGAGTCATGCCATTCTCAAAAACAAAAATTAAAATCATTCTCGAAAGATCAAATTCTTTACATCTTGGATAATGACATTGATATTAATTTGAGGTATATATACAATGCTGTTAATGACAAATCCTTCCCATACCATATGTTAATGAGCTCTTTCTTTGTGGGTTCATCTTAATCTTTGACAGTGATCCACAACTTGTTGGGCTAAGGGCCTGACCTGTAGCTGCTAATATACTTGTGAAGTAAATAAATGATATATACTTGTGAAGTAAATAAATAATATATAAATTGCACACTGTGAACGATTTGTCGTCATACAAACGCCATGACGATCGCCTTGTCGCCTAGACGACTTGGCGGTTGGCTACCGTCATGCCTTACCATGGCGCCATGACAACTATGCTATCTTCATAACCTTAATAATTTGCCCGTGCATGTTCAAGCGGTTTCTTTTTTGGGTTTATGATTCATCAGAATCATCACTATGCCTTGCTAACAACAGAAATCAGAATCATCACTATGCCTTGCCAAGAACACAATTATATTTGATGATGATTTGCGGGCATGTAGTAAACTATGCATCACGGAACAGAGTCATGTGAGTCTCAGAAATGGATAAGCAACGCCAGTACAGCATGGCATGGACACATGTTATAATATTAAAAGGATCGGTACTATTAGAGTTAAATGATCATGAGAATATTTGATGATAAAATATAAATAAATGACATATAACAAAGAGATCAGAAATTTTAGGTGGATTGGTGAGAGGCCTAATCCACGGGCGAAGACTAATCAAAAGTATTCACTATGAGTACAAGTGGTAAAAGTTCAAACACTCAACCCAAACTCCAAATACACCCAATAATCCTCACAGCATAATTACCACAATTGGGTATACACAAAACTCTCTTAAAGAGTATATACTAAACAATATTGCGCTCCCTCTCACTAACTTTCTCAACTCAGTTGGTTTTGGGATACACCAACCTTCTGCAGATTACTTCCTTTTATAGGCGAAGTTCTCCGCCTTAAGTTATGTGAACAAGGAACCAACACGGAGCCGTAATATGTCTACACACGCCTTTCAATTGGCAGACCTCGAATCATGTAATCAACCTTACTTTTTCCTATGTTTTTCTTTTCGCTAACAACCCTAGTTATAGACTTGTGTTCCCAGTTCCGAAAATCTCTGAAGAAGAAATCACACCCAGGTTCGTGCAAATCAGTATTGATTAACTTTTGGTGAAAAATTGAGGGCCAAATACATTCTTCAAGTTGAGAGGAAGAGGCGATAAGAGATGTGGTTGATGGTGTGTGGAAATAATTTACACACATATACACATACATACTTCCACACATATACATACACATATATGTTATATACGTAATACTGCAATATGTACACATCTTGTGTGCGTGTGTATACAGTAATTTTCTTAGTATTTTTTTTAGTTTCTGTTGACTTTGTTGCAAATTGATGCATCATATTCCATTATTCATTCACGTGACTTGTGTAGAGGGCATATGAATGTGATATTGTTTTATTGATTAAAGTTTCCTTGATTTGCATGTTATATATATCTCCTAGAATATTTTACTTACAGTTTCAGTATGGGACAAGAGAGAGTTGAGAAGTTATTGTGGAAGGGAGAGTTCAATTTGATTTGTTTCAGGTTTACTTCACTTTGGCTTGTTTTCTGCAACTAATTTATTTATTATGTATTCTTGCAGTTAATTGATAAATTGAAAAATCCATTTATGATGCAGGAGCATCTGAGCTTGACCAAGCCGATCTGTCAGCTAGCACATTAATGGCTCTACAGTACCTGGAGAAAGCGGATCGGGACAAAGTAAAAGGGCGTAAAAGGGCGTCGATGCCCTCGGGCAAGTAAGATGGGGTCGGCTTATTAACCTTAATCTCGGATCGAGAATACTCTTCGGGGACCTTGAGGTCGGGATCAATAATGCTCTTCGGGGACGGCTTCAGTTCGGACGACTTCAGTCCTTTATTTTTGATAGTTTTTATTTCCTTTTATTTTATTTCCTTTATTATTATTGGGCATATAATCTAGCTATTAATTATTAGGTGTCATATGGTAAGTGCACGTGAGTTAGTTACTAAAGAAAGGTAGTGACAGATATTGGGGACTAGCTACATAATAGGAGAGAGAAAGATTTGTCAGAATATGTTAGCCACCTTTCTAGTATTTTCCTTTTTAATATTTTCTTTTATGATATTTTCTTTCTTTGTGCCCAAGTTTTACCTAACTATATATACCCGGCTTGTGGGTATAGAAAGTAGTAGTTGAATATATTGATAAAACTTTTTCTGAGAATTAGAGTTGAGAGTTTCTCCTCTTATTTCTTTTGATGAATCTCTTGTACATTTACCTGTAGATTTGTATTAACTTAGCCCGCAGGATAATCGCTATCCCGCCGCCGACGTCAGTTGGTATCAGAGCTCATCATTCACCTGGAAGTTAATACTCACCGGTTTCAGTGGCTGGTAGTCGTAGTTATGGCCACCGTAGACAGGTTCCGATTGAGGAAGTCTCGCACCGTAATCGTAACTCTCGGATCGAGATGATTGGGGATTTGTAGAGACAAGTTGCAGAGTTAACCCAGCGTCTAACGACGCAAGATCTTAGTTGTCGTGGGCAGGTTCCGGCTGAGGAAGTCTCGTGCTTCGATCGAAATATTCTGAATCTCGGTTGTAATGAACAGTTTCCGGCTGAGGAAGTTAAACACCTTGATTGGGATGAACTGGATCGTGAGGAAGAAAATCACGTTACCGATTTCAGTTTTGAAAACCTATATCACAATAGAGATTCATTCTGGAAATGGCGTGAGGGTCGTCACTACGATCTGGGCACTATCGTGGAGTTACCGGAGTTCTCTGGTACTTCACAAGCTGAAGATCTCATCGACTGGGTAAAGGAGGTAGAGATGCCTGGTGAACCTTTGTATGATGATTATGACATGGCAGATGAAGACGAATTGAAGTCCAGAGTTCCTGTGTATGATGATTATGAAGTGGAAGAACTTGGAGCACCTGTGTTTGACGAGGAGTTCGGAGCACCTGTGTCTAACAGAGAAGAAAAGGAAGAACAGGTAAAGCCAATGTATGACCTCTATAAAGAAGAAGACGTACTTTATGGCGATGGTCATGAGATGATGGTCATTAGAGGTGAAGGAGATGATCGGGTGAGTGCCAATATTTTTAATGATATGAATATGGTACCCGATGAAGTTGCTCCCATGGTTGTGAACCATTCTGGGGAAGACGAAGACAAAGTTGACACGGTGGTACTTGAAGATGACAGTCCTAATAGACACACCAGACAGGAATCATTTGTACCTGAAGGCATCGGCGTTCGAACAGTTGGTGATTGGATGTCCCCATCACCTGCTGAACCACCGAAGTCTTTGCAAGCTACTGCAGAGGTTCGAGAAACTGTTAGTCATCTTACTGAACAAATATCCCATTCTGGCCTGCAAGATAAGGTTGTACACCCTCTACCCGAGGTCAGCTGTATAGAGTTGGCCGAAGTGCATTTTGTATCTAGTCAGGAAGGATTCGGTCTACTTCGAGGATCGATCTCGAAAGTTATCAAGTTCGGACGGTCTCAAATTACTTTGGGAGTTCAGACGTCAAGTTCAGCCTCGGAAGTTATGGTCAAGTCTCGGCATCCTAAGTCTGACAAGTTGACAGGGGTAAATGGAGGTCATGAAGGGGCTGCTCAGAAACTGCAATTGATGAAGGATCGACAGTCCAAGTCGAACAAGCTGTTATGGCTAAATGAAAGCGATGAGGTAACAGTAGATAAGATTTGCTTTGCATTAAATTCTATTGTCAGGAAAAATGATGTTATTGTCTGGCATAATGTGATGTCTATGGAAGTGTGCCATATATTATTTGGCCGACCTTGGCAACATGTCAGATGTGCTATCCATGACGGTCGGAAGGAAATATACTCCCTTAGTATCAAAGGGAAGAAGATGGTGTTGACACCTTGTCAGAAAGAGGGTAGCTCGGTTCGGACAGTTCACAATACAAATCTATTGTCTATAATGGGGTTCCTAACTGAGGTCGAGCATGAAGAAATAGTTTATGCTTTACTTTCTTGTGGTAGCAGTTCGACAGAAAAGATTACAGACATGCTAGCCGATGTGTCGAAACCACTGCCAAAGTTTGTCGACCTGATGCACAAAGAACTGCCAGGATCGAGTATATAAAACAAGCCATCATGCAGAATCCATTCTAAAGGGTTAGAGCTACAGAAGATTTCCAATCAAGAAGGTATTAGCGTTTGTGTAGCATCTACTCTGTTAGTGCGGAAGGAAGGTACGACCTGTCCCAAAAGGCTGGATGAGCCGAGGGTGGAAGATGAGGGTTATAATGGACATAAGGCTGATTTAATTCGAGTTGTTAAAGTTGAAGTTGCAGTTTAACTTAGTTCGGTATTGAAGGACGAGACTACATCTGATTGCAAGGATGGGTTCAGATTGTTGTGGGGTTCGGCTTCGGAAATTGCTGGATTTAAACCACTTCGATCACGGGATCGGGACATTACCTTCGAGTTCGGGCATCGGCGCCCTTTTACGCCCTTTTACTTTGTCTCGAACTCAGTGCTCAGTTGATTCTATTTTCGTGGTAGTAGATCGATTCTCGAAGATGGCTCACTTTATTGCGTGTCGAAAGACCATGGATGCTGACCGAATTGCCAATCTTTATTTTCAGGAAATCGTCCGACTGCATGGAATTCCAAAGCCAATCACCTCTGATCGGGATACCAAGTTCGTCAGCAACTTCTGGAGAAGTTTGTGGGGCAAGTTCGGAACCAAGTTGAACTTTAGCAGTGCTTATCATCCTCAGATCGATGGTCAGACCGAGGTGGTGAACCGAAGTCTAGGAAATCTTTTGAGATGTCTGGTTGGGACAAAGCCGAAGCAATGGGATCTTGCTCTAGCTCAAGCCGAGTTTGCTTACAACAGATCTAAGAACAAAACTACAGGGATGAGTCCTTTTGAGACCGTTTATGGTCAAAATCCATCAGGAGTTCTGGATTTGTTACCTGTTCCCAAGATCGGACGAGTGCATCCGAAGGCAGTTGAGATGGCCGAACACCTTCGGATTATTCATGATCAAGTCCGTCTATCTATTATTGAGCATAATGCCAATTACAAGGATAAGGTTGACTAACGCCGACGTCAGGTACTTTTTGAAGATGGTGATTTTGTTTGGGCTGTTCTGACCCGAGAACGATTTCCTGTTGGGGAGTACAATAAGCTTAAGGATCGAAAGATCGGCCCGTGTGAGATCCTACAGAAGATCAATGATAATGCCTACCGTCTGAGCATCCCGAGCCATTTACGGACCTCGGATGTCTTCAATGCCAAACATTTAAGCCCCTGCTTTGACGAACTCGAAGACACTGATGAGAACTCGAGGACGAGTTCTTTCCAATCCGGGGTGACTGATGCGGGAGCATCTGAGCTTGATCAAGCCGATCTGTCAGTTAGCACGTTAATGGCTCTACAGTACCTGGAGAAAGCGGATCGGGACAAAGTAAAAGGGCGTAAAAGGGCGTCGATGCCCTTGGGCAAGTAAGATGGGGTCGGCTTATTAACCTTAATCTTGGATCGAGAATACTCTTCGGGGACCTTGAGGTCGGGATCAATAATGCTCTTCAGGGATGGCTTTAGTTTGGACGACTTCAGTCCTTTATTTTTGATAGTTTTTATTTCCTTTTATTTTATTTCCTTTATTATTATTGGGCATATAATCTAGCTATTAATTATTAGGTGTCATATGGTAAGTGCACGTGAGTTGGTTACTAAATAAAGGTAGTGACAGATATTGGGGACCAACTACGTGGCAGGAGAGAGAAAGATTTGTCAGAATCTGTTAGCCAACGCTCTAGTATTTTCCTTTTTAATATTTCCTTTTCTGATATTTTCTTTCTTTGTGCCCAAGTTTTACCTAGCTATATATACCCGGTTTGTGGGTATAGAAAGTAGTTGTTGAATATATTGATAAAACTTTTTTTGAGAATTAGAGTTGAGAGTTTATCCTCTTATTTCTTTTGGTGAATCTTTTGTACCTTTACCTGTAGATTTGTATTAACTTAGCCCACATGATAATCGCTATCCCGCCGCCGGCGTTAATTTACCTCTTTTTTCCATGCACAGACCATGCAAAGGGATTATAAGTTAAGCTCACATTCGTTGAATTCTGTTTCTGCTCATTTTCTCAACGAGCAGGTAACTACTTCTTTTTTTCCCCATAATGCGGAGGCTTCACTTGAATACTTAATTGTATAAACAATAATTATTTACAGCCAGAGTAGTTTCTGAAAACATGAATACGTCAATAGGAATAGGGCTCTCACATTCTGCTAGTAATTAATATTAAGATCATCAAATATTTTTTTTATGATTTTTATTTGATAAGTATGTCGAGATCATGAAGTTATTTTGTTGACCGGAAGAGATGATTTAGATAGATGCAACACAGATGGTTATTCAAATTATAGTCCTGCTTCATTTCCATTTTCCAAATATTTATTCTTGTTTTCTAATTCATAACAAAGTATGATTTATTGTAATAATAATCATTTAAACAAACATCCATCCATAATAAATATTCATAACAAACATCCCAAGTTTAATGCCTTTCAAAAACACATACAGGGCCCAATCATAAATATTGTCTTAAAACATAAATTAAAATAGTCTTAAAATGATGCAAACTTAAAGCAAAATGCATGTAGTTGAGTAAGTGAGTTAGAATCTCTCTAGGCATCATTCTTCTTTGTGTAGAAGTCCTTCGCATTGATAGTGAAAACCTCTTCCTCATCTGACTTTGCGTCTGCCTCAACTGTTTCTGGCTCATCTAGCTCATCCTCTTTCTTTTATGTAATATATTCCATTGGCTCTATCTTGACTATCATAGGAACTGACTCTGTCACCTTAGTAGTTTGTCCAATTTCTAGTATCATCTTCTGAACTTTTTCTACTATCTGCTCAGTATTAACCATGGTCATGTTTCCCTTAGCAATCATATCTATCTGTTTTTGAACCACACTTTAAAGTTATTTGTCCCTTGCCTTCTGAACCTTTAACTGTTTCTGCAGTAGTTCAACCATTTTAATCATTTCTCTGCCCATCCTTATCTTTGCATCCTTCCCTTAATCTTAGCGTCTCCTCTTTTTCTGTACTCATCTCCCCCTTGTTATCATTAGCAAGAAGATTGTATTGGGAGGACCAGTAGCCAATTGATTCTTCAACCAAATTAGATCACACTCAAGTTCTGCAATGCGTGACAGTGCTTGATCAAACAGTTCTCTTGGCATAAAGGGTTGATTAGAAATACTAGCCATATCCCTTCTGGTAGTAACAACCAATGATTCTACAGATCTCTATGAGTTAGACGGAAAAAAATGTGACTCAGATCTCTATGAGTTAGACGGACAAAAATGTGACTCAGAGATTGGTGGAAGGGTTGATAAGGTTTTTATGTTTAGGAATAGGGTTGGTAAGGTTTTTATGTTTAGTAATGGGGTTGGAAATGTTACAACTAGCATAGGATTCTCTTCTGGGATTATCTTAGGTGGTGTTAATTCAATTGTTATTGTCATGGTATTGAGATCAAAGCTTTTTTCTAGTTGTGCTAGTGGACTGGACAATGTTGATTGTTCTTTACCTGGTTGTGTTTGGATATGTGACAGTTTAGGTGCAGATGATGATGATGCAGAGTGTAATGGGCTAAGTGGATTTGTGGGTGATTTTGGTGAGACAACAATGGGTAGAATATCTAACATTGTAGTATCAATAGAAGTAGTTTCAACAACTATTGGTTTAGTAGAATCAGGGGTTGGCGAAGAGATTTAGTTAGTGTGCCCAAAAGGATCTCAATCACAATATCTCTTGCCTGTTCCTTCTTAAGCTTCGTCAGTGCCTCAACAGCCATTGTTGCACTTGGTGTGATGTGCTCCTCTTCCATATGACTTGCAGGCAATCTTACTTCTATGTTTTCTTCATATTTCCCTTCTTCAAAATTAATTTCTGAACATTTGTTTTTGATTGTGGTGTTGCTTCCTCTTTTGCTTCTTTGCTTTACTCTCCTTCGTAGGGATCTTTTTCTCAACAGCTCTGCCCCTCTTCTTACTAGCCATAAGGGACTTTTTCTCAACAATTTTCTCAGTCTTCTTAAAATCAGCCGTCATTTTTTATTCACTTCTCCCAAAATATTTCTCATCAAAATACTCGCCTTATTTACATTTTGACCACAACAAATTCTTATTGTCCATTTTCAATTTTAACTTCTTAAAGATAGACATAAGTACTCTAAAATAAGACATAATTTCTCTATCCTTTATCACTTGAGACAAAAACTCAAACATTAACTGAGAAAAGTCAATTTCAATACATTTTTCTGGACAGTAAACGACGTCCACTTCCCTGACTTGCAGTTTGTCGTGTGACTTTGATCTGCAGAAGAGCATCCTTGCACTTAAATTGAGCATGTGTCTGTACTTGGGAAAAAGTTGTGTTTTGATAGATGAGTTCCCTTGATGGTGGTACTTTCATCATAATCTTAGTGTCGGCATAATATTCCTTCATATCTATTACCCCCTTATTCTATACCTGAAAGTTTCTTCAAATGTCTTTGGGGTAATCGTCACCGTTGTTCTTGAAACATTCGATTTGATGATGTTATTTTTTAGATCTACCACTTTGTTGTTGTAGAACTCGCGAATCATCTTCAAACTGTACTTGTACTATTTCAGATACATTAAATACTTTTTACACTTCGCCTTTGTAAACAACTTTATCACATTTTCAAACTGCTTCGTCAAAATTTTCTTTGTTGACGATCCATCATTTTACTACTAATTTTTCAGTGGGTTTCTGTAATAACCGAAGTCCTACATCGCCCCTTGAAATAAAATCCTTCCATTCCTTAGCCTATATATATGGCATCACCCCCTCTCTTTTTATTCACCTAAACAATAAGGACCTCCCATTGTGAGAAAGGACCTTGTTGTGTGAGGGGCTTTTAAGTAAGAACCTTCCTAGTTAAATATTTTATTTTCCTTCTTTGGATTTTGGGTACTGATATAAGCCCAAATTTCTTTTGGTTTTCTTTGGAGACAGTGAATCTCTTCTTAAATTCGGGTATGTCTCTTTTTCTTTCTTTATGTAATTATTTAATTTTTTGTATTAGTCTTAATTTTGTAGCTTTAATTGTTGTATGTTATTTAGTTTGTTAGTGTATATATTTTGGGTATATATCTTTGTTAGTAATTAGCATTTTAGGATATTAAATTATTATTTTTGTAACTTTAGAGTTTTGACATAATATAATAATAATAATAATAATAATAATAATAATAATATTTATTTGTAACATAATTAAAAATAGAAATAATATTTTTGTAAATATATTTAAATTTATTTTAGAACAAGAAGGTGGTTAATTATTAAAATATTATATATGATTAAAATATGTATAACTTTAGGTAGAATTTTGTTAAGAACGAAAGGATTTCAAATTCGCCTAAGAGAAAGAAAATGTGTAAAACTTAATCAGTTAATTAACTATTTATTTATTCCTTTATTTTGTTTAATTAGTTCCGACGGAGGAAAGTTAACGAGTCGTTTTGGAATATAATTTCGGATATTACATTGCTTAATCCAGGTATGGATTCCGTACTCCTTCAGCGATATTTCTTTACTTTTAAGTTTATTCGTTTTGTCTCTCGATTAGAATTCAGATATTATTTCAATATATTAGTCATAGTCAAATGCTTATGATAGAATTGTTTGCTTTTAAATATTCGGAAATTCATAACTTGTACCCTTTGGACATAGAGAGCATGTCTAGTATTTATTCCGATTCTGTAGAACATGCTAATATATATTTTGAGGACTTTGTGTTGATTCGTTTCGGTTTAGCATGTGCGGATTAGAACCCCTTTTGTTTGTATTGTGTCGCATATATTATGACATGATATTTTTGTTAGAATGTATCGTAGGGTATACCTGAGCTATAACCACCTGTGGGGGTACCACAGGCATGTCCTCTTAACACCGAGGCATGACACTTCCGTGGCGGTGTGATTAGTCCACGGCGTCTCCATTTTGTGTGCTCCAATGGGAGTTGGCCAATTGGTGTTTTGTTGTGGGAGGCGTATGGGTCGACCCTAGTTTTCTGTTCTGTTCTGCGGTTTGGTGTTGTTTGTGTCGAACACACCTTCCAATTTTGCATACATTTGGATCTACCCCGATGGGGACTTCTGTTGTCATTTCTGATTTTTATCGAGAGTGTCGAATCAAATTTAGAGATAAGATTCGTAGGGCTAATCTTCTTCCGATGGGTATGCATGATTTCGATATTATTCTTGGGATGGACTGGTTGGATAAGCACCAGGCTAATATCGATTGTCAGGCGAGGAAGGTTATATTTGGAGATGTGAAGTCTCAAGAGTTCGTATTTCAGGGTTTATGACCAAGTAAGGTGGTGAACTTGATTTCAGCTTTGAAACCTAGGAAGTTAGTGGCAAAGGGTTGTGAGGGGTATTTGGCATTTGTGAAGAATACCGCTATAGGTGAGTCTCGTATTGAAGATGTTCCAATTGTTAGTGATTTTCCCGATGTGTTTCCTGAGGGATTGTCTAGGTTGCCACCACAGCGGGAAGTTGAGTTCACTATTGAACTTATTCCTGGTGCGGAGCTTATCTCTAAAGCGTCGTATAGAATGGCACCGTTGGAGTTACATGAGTTAAAAGAGCAGTTGCAAGAATTATTAGATCGTGGTGTGATTCGGCCAAGTGTTTCGCCATGGGGTGCTCCAGTTTTGTTTGTAAAGAAGAAAGATGGGTCTATGAGGTTATGCATAGATTATAGGGAGTTGAACAAGATTACAATCAGGAATCGGTATCCATTACCGAGAATTGATGACTTGTTTGACCAACTTCAGGGGGCGAAATATTTTTTGAAGATAGACCTGAGGTCGGGTTATCATCAGCTGAGGGTAAGGGATGAGGATATCTCTAAGACAGCTGAGGGTAAGGGATGAGGATATCTCTAAGACAGCTTTTCTAGTGATGCCATTCGGGTTGACAAATGCTCCGGCGATGTTTATGGATTTAATGAATCGGATGTTCAGAGAGTACTTGGACCAATTTGTCATTGTCTTTATTGATGACATTTTGTTTACTCCAAGTCTAGGGAAGAGCATGAGAAGCATCTTCGCACAGTTTTGGGAATTTTGCAGTAAGAGAAGTTATATGCTAAATTCTCCAAATGCGAGTTTTGGTTGGAGCAGGTTGCATTCTTGGGTCACGTTGTGTCTGCTGAAGGCATTAAGGTGGATCCTGCGAAGGTTGAGGCTGTCACTAAATGGCCGAGACCTACTACGGTGACGGAGGTTAGGAGTTTCTTGGGTTTGGCAGGGTACTATAGGCGATTTGTGGAAGGATTTTCCTTGCTTGCCTTGCCATTGACTTAGTTGATGAGGAAGGGCACGAAGTTTGTGTGGAATGAGGAGCGTGAGAAGAGCTTTGAAGAATTGAAGAAACGATTTGTGACAGCTCCAATACTTACATTACCATCGGGCACGGGAGATTACCAAATTTTTAGTGATGCTTCTAAAAAGGGCTTGGGGTGTGTTTTGATGCAGCACGGTAAAGTGATTGCTTATGCTTCTAGGCAGCTTAAACCTTACGAAGTGAACTACCCCACTCATGATTTGGAGTTGGCAGCAGTAATCTTTGCCTTAAAATTTTGGAGGCACTATTTGTATGGAGAGACTTGTGATATCTTCACCGATCACAAAAGTCTTAAATACATTTTCACTCAGAAGGAGCTCAACATGAGGCAGAGGCGTTGGTTGAAGCTTCTAAAAGATTATGATGCGAGAATTCAGTATCACCCGGAAAAAGCGAATGTGGTTGCAGATGCTCTTAGTCGAAAGAGTTCAGGGAGTGTAGCAGCCCTTATTACACAACATCAACTTATTACAGATATAGAGCGACTAGAGTTGGAGTTGTATGTTCAAGGTTCAGATAGACATTTAGCAGGTATGAGAGTGGAGCCCTCTCTTATCTTACGGGTTAAAGAAGCTCAAAAAGAAGATGGGGAGTTGTGGGCCATGACGCATAATTTGGAGGAGGGCAAACAACCCGAGTTTCGTATTGATGACCATGGTGTGATTTGGTTGGGTAATGATAACTGGTTTTTATACCTATTTATTTAATACCTTTGAACTTATGATATTGTGAATTCTTTTGCATTTGACGTTAGTTTTTATGTGTTTTAATCTTGTTTAGGTTTTATATTACTTTTATATGTTTTTACTTCATTTTGTAGGATTTTGGAATAAGGGCTTGGTAGATCAAAGCTTAGAGTTGCCAGATTTGGATTTCTTGCTTGTCGTTTACGCAGCAGTCATTTACAGCTCAATTTGGACCTTGATCCAGCCATTATCTCTCAATTCATCCAACATGAAAGTTGTAGATATACTTCGCAGCTTTCAAAAACATCTTAAATCAACTCAATCGGAGGTCGGATGAGTGAGTTATGACCAAAACACTGAAGGAGGCTGCAGCAGTCAAAAAAGGAACATTTCCTGGCAGTTTGTACTAGCGCCGCAGCGGTGGTTTCCACCGCCGCAATGGAGGTACAAACCCAGAATTTAGCAGAAAGTTTGACCGTCGCGGCGGTGCCTTTGACCGCCGCGGCGGTGCACTGTTTATACGCGCAGATTTTAGTTTTTAAGTCATTTTTGAAGCCCTAATTAATATAACTTCTTCTCCTCTTGGAGGAGGCGACCATGGGCGATTTGGGAGTGCTTGGTGGTGCTTCTAAGGATGAGCTTGGTGGTTCTTCATTAATCGGATGCCTTGATTGAGGGAGTTTTATGTTTTCATTCTCTCTCTATTTTGTGTATTATATTGAATGATGAATTTTTGGAAAACAATTTTTATCTTTTGATATTGATGAACTTGGATGATTTGTAATCCATGGATGTAATGTCTATGTATTGTATTGAATCCAATGCATGTTTTGTTCATAATGATTGGTGTTTTACATCTTTAGCTTGAATGGTTAGTTTGTTCTTGTTGGATATTGTTTTCTCCGATTATGTTGGATTGACATGGAATCTTTGAATGCTTGGGAGCCCAATAGGTTGTTATAATCATTTTGCTCTTCTCTTTGGTTGTTGTTGCATATGTGTAGTTGCTTAGTATTGAACAAATTCATTGTGCACGCCAAGTGTTCGATGAAATGTCCAAGAGAAGCTTGTTTTGTATTTCGCATATGTTTGTGCTTCGTTGCTTGGGTTTTTGTCTCTTGGATGGCCATAGGAGTTGCTTCATTGTGTTTGTGCTTTATAATGCTTTGATCGAGCGATTATTTAGTAACCTATATGAACTTGACAAAGGGATTATAGTGTTTAGACCCATATATATTAACATGTGATTGTGTTATTCTACATAGATGGAATGCATGATTTGTGGCTAGGATAGACATATACCTAGCGCCATGTGCAACCAATTTGAGAACCTATGCTTCATCATCCTTGTTTAGTGTTAATCCTCATAGAAATATAGCGGGTTTCTTAGACAGGATAGGCTTATGTGACCTCGAAAGAGGCGTTTGAGTACTTACGAGTTCTCGGTTGACCATTCATCGGTTACGACCATGTGAATGGGTTTTCATATGTTGTGTTAATTGTAATATCTGTTTGGCCTAAGTAATTTATGTGGTAACTTATATAAAATCGAACGATGGACTATAAGTTTGGACCTGAGTACAATGACACGTGTTATGCTGTTTGATCTTAGGATGGAATGCATGATTTGTATGTAGGATAAAAATATACCTATGTGCCGCGTGTGGCCAATTGGAGAATCTGTGCTTGAAATCCTTTTTAGGTTAAACTTTCATAGAGATATAGTGAGTTTCCTGATTAGAATGTTCATTCTCGTTTCTGTTGCCTTTATGACGGATTTGGGTGGATTTGTTTATATGTTTCGACAGAGACATTTAAATACTATAATGAATTCTCGGTTAATAATTCGTTGTGTCCGTATAATTGAAGAGAGAGTTAGGAGATTTAAATGAGCTATTGAGGGAAATTGCATTCTCAGATTCACATATCTTTATTGCTTTCTAGTGTAGATGTTAATTTATGCATTTACTTTTCTATTGCCAATATTGATAATCGTTTAAATGAGATCGATTTGAACGAATCGGTGTTGGAAAATGTTAGAACTAATTCCTTGTGGGAACGACTTTTTCTTATCACTTTATTACTTGTTGACCGTATATGCTTGCGCGTTATTGTTCATTCAAACGAACTCGATGTCGAAACTTTACTACTAAATAAACCGTTTCGATTTCGACCAACAGGTAAACGATTGTGTGTACCGTTAGATTCAACTATTCGGGAAGCAGTATTGGCTGAGGCTCATAGTTCACCATTTTCTATTCATCCGGGTTCTACAAAGATGTACAGAGATTTAAAGAAATTTTTTTGGTGGAATGGGATGAAGCAAGATGTGGCTGAATATGTTGCGAAGTGCCTCATTTGTCAACAAGTGAAGATAGAACATCAACGAGCTAGTGGACTGCTGCAACAATTAGACATTCCAGTTTGGAAGTAAGAGGATATCACAATGGATTTTGTGACTGATTTGCCAAAGACTTTCAAGAAGAATGATGTCATTTGGGTTGTGGTGGATCGATTGACAAAATTGGCACACTTTTTAGGTATCCATGAAGGTTACTCGGTGGACAGGTTGGCACAGATCTTTCAGCAAGAAATTATTAGACTTCATGGTACTCCGGTATCTATTGTTTCAGATCGGGACCCACGATTCACTTCACAGTTCTGGAAAGGGTTTCAACGAGCTTGGGGCACTCGGCTCAACTTCAGTACTTCTTTCCATCCACAAACTTATGGGCAATCGGAACGGATTATTCAGACGTTAGAGAACATGTTAAGATCTTGTGCACTTGAGTGGTCGGGTAGTTGGGATGATTACTTGAGCCTAGTTGAGTTTGCTTATAACAACAGCTGGCATGCAAGTATTGGAATGGCTCTGTTTGAGGCGTTGTATGGTAAGAAGTGTCGGGCACCAACTTGTTGGGATGAGGTTGGTGAGAAAGCCATAGAGGGGCCTGAGTTAGTTCAAATAACCACGAAGAAGGTAGCGGTGGCTAAGGAGAAATTGCGGTCGGCTCGATCACGACAGAAGAGTTATGCTGATAAACATAGGAGGACGTTAGAGTTTGAACCTGGTGAGCATGTATTTTTAAAAGTTTCTCCCTGGAAGGGCATTCGGCGATTCGGGTTAAAAGGGAAACTTAGTCCGCGTTACATTGGCCCCTTCGAGATTTTGGAGAGAGTTGGTAAGGTTGCATATCGGTTAGCTTTGCCTCAACAGCTAGCTCATGTGCATAATGTGTTCCACGTGTCGGTGTTGAGAAGTTATCATTATCATCTGTTGCATGTGGTGCAATATCCATTTGATAAAATTCGAGGTGATCTTACTTGTGAAGAGCAATCCGAGGCGATTTTGGATCGTCAAGAACGGATTAAGAGGAGAAAGACAAATCCATTTGTTAAGGTTTTGTGGAGGAACCATTCAAAACGGGAAACTACTTAGGAGATGGAGGAGTCTATTCGAGCGGAGTATCCGCATCTTTTTCATAATTAGGTACATTTTTTTTTTTTTTTTGATTCCGGGGACGAAATCCTTTTTAAGGGGGAAGTAATGTAATAACCGAAGTCCCACATCGCCCCTTGAAATAAAATCCTTCCATTCCTTAGCCTATATATATGGCATCACCCCCTCTCTTTTTATTCACCTAAACAATAAGGACCTCCCATTGTGAGAAAGGACCTTGTTGTGTGAGGGGCTTTTAAGTAAGAACCTCCCTAGTTAAATATTTTATTTTCCTTCTTTGAATTTTGGGTATTGATATAAGCCCAAATTTCTTTTGGTTTTCTTTGGAGACAGTGAATCTCTTCTTAAATTCGGGTATGTCTCTTTTTTTTTCTTTATGTAATTATTTAATTTTTTGTATTAGTCTTAATTTTGTAGCTTTAATTGTTGTATGTTATTTAGTTTGTTAGTGTATATATTTTGGGTATATATCTTTGTTAGTAATTAGCATTTTAGGATATTAAATTATTATTTTTGTAACTTTAGAGTTTTGACATAATATAATAATAATAATAATAATAATAATAATAATAATAATAATAATAATATTTATTTGTAACATAATTAAAAATAGAAAGAATATTTTTGTAAATATATTTAAATTTATTTTAGAACAAGAAGGTGGTTAATTATTAAAATATTATATATGATTAAAATATGTATAACTTTAGGTAGAATTTTGCTAAGAACGAAAGGATTTCAAATTCGCCTAAGAGAAAGAAAATGTGTAAAACTTAATCAGTTAATTAACTATTTATTTATTCCTTTATTTTGTTTAATTAGTTCCGACGGAGGAAATTTAACGAGTCATTTTGGAATATAATTTCGGATATTACATTGCTTAATTCAGGTACGGATTCCGTACTCCTTCAGCGATATTTCTTTACTTTTAAGTTTATTCGTTTTGTCTCTCGATTAGAATTCAGATATTATTTCAATATATTATTCATAGTCAAATACTTATGATAGAATTGTTTGCTTTTAAATATTCGGAAATTCATAACTTGTACTCTTTGGACATAGAGAGCATGTCTAGCATTTATACTGATTCTGTAGAACATGCTAATATATATTTTGAGGACTTTGTGTTGATTCGTTTCGGTTTAGCATGTGCGGATTAGAACCCCTTTTATTTGTATTGTGTCGCATATATTGTGACATGATATTTTTGTTAGAATGTACCGTAGGGTATACCTGAGCTATAATCACCTGTGGGGGTACCATAGGCATGTCCTCTTGACACCGAGGCATGACACTTCCGTGGCAGTGTGATTAGTCCACAGCGTCTCCATTTTGTGTGCTCCGATGGGAGTTGGCCAATTGGTGTTTTGTTGTGGGAGGCGTATGGGTCGACCCTAGTTTTCTGTTCTGTTCTGCGATTTGGTGTTGTTTGTGTCGAACACACCTTCCGATTTTGCATACATTTGGATCTGCAGTCCAATGTGTACCTGCCTGTGTGGCAGCATTTTGACTTGTCTTTGTGACAAGGTATATTTTTGTTCTATTCTGAGCTCGGTATGAAATAACCCCAGCCATTTGATTCAGCCTATTATATTATTCAGATTAGTTCAGTTCAGTTAGTCTTGTTATTCATTTTAGTTATTATTTTCTTGCACTCTATATCCGTACTGGGCATTTGGTTCATGCTGTGTTTTTCTTCCGACAGGTAATCAGGGAGAGCATGGGCAAGTGTGAAGAGAGCTTCCTTTATGTAAATAGTTTAGATATTTTGTGTAGGATTTGATATTTTGATTTCTAAGTATTGTAGTAATACTCAGACTGTGTTTTAGCCAGTTGGCAATTATCTATTTAGACTATTCGGTTTCATATTCAAGTTTTGGATATCAGTTTATTAATTTTGTTATGTTCTGTGCGTAACCTCTCTTTCCAGTACGGGATGGGGGTGTTACAGTTTCACCATTGTTGAATGTAGAATAGAGTCGCTTTAAGAGATTCTAGTAAGGGGGTGTGTATGTATTTATGTAGAGGTTTAGAGAGAGAAAAAGGAAATTTATTTATGCAAGTAAACGATTGAAGGGAATTAATGAAAATAATTTCAAGTATGCATGTTTATATGTGCAAATTTATGTATTTGTACATGTATATATATATATATATATATATATATATATATATATATATATATATAGCATCGCTCTCCAACGGATCATATGTTGCGAACCAAAGACGGACTTAATGAAAAAAACACGCGGGTTGCTAGATGGTTCAGGTGTGAGGTGTGAAACTGGGTCACTATATAAACAAAACCAAACTCAATTTGTGCAACTCGTTTCTCTCTCTAACTGGACTCCCTCTTTCACTACGAAGCAGAGAAAAATGATTAGAAACTCTGGCGATTTCAAAATCCACGGCTCCGGCACCGGCTTTGGCGTTCTATCTGTCTCTCTCTCTACGAAGGTATTAATCGGCTCCGACCAAAACTCTATTAATTTCTTAATTTAATTTTCTAGCGTAAGAAATTTAGGGCTCATGGCTCCTATTGCTGAGAAGATGTCAGTGTTCAACCCCATGAAAAAATGCAAACCATATTAATATTCCCTCAAGCCGTTTATTAAATTTTGAATAGTTGGTGACATTTTCAAAAAACGATGGGGTTACTAGTGGTTTAAACTTCAATCTTGCATTGGTTTAGGTTGTGAGAGTTATCATCGAGTAAAGTCATCTGCTTGCAGTTATAGACTTGAATTAGAAATGGCTACAAGGCTTAGCCATCTAAATTATTACTTCATAAAAGAAAGAATAAACAGATAAATAAACAATTTAGGCTTGTAAGACGGCTGAGATACTTTGCAGTCTTGAGATATCTTCTTGAAGCTATTGCCAATTTTCTCTATATATTTCTTCCTGGATTTGGTCCTACAGAAGCTATGGCCTAGAAAGATGCCTAATGAAACTTGCTCTTTAAAATCTGAAGAACAATCTTCTTCTAGCAGCAGCTACAGTGATCATCCGTTTTTCTTGCTCAGACAACAATTTTATGCTTCTGAATCATGTTTCTGGCCCTGATCTATGATCTTGTCTCGGAGTAAATCTTGGATGTGAGTTTTTAATTATTGCACCTTCACTAGATTTGCAAGGAATGATTTCTTTTTAGGAATTCAAACAATTTCAACTGACAAATTGGTTGATTTGGCATCCAGCTATCATTAGTTATTTGAGTAATCTCTCACTTATTGCTACTTCTCTCCAGTTATTATAAACTCAATCTACTCGAGATGGTCAATAACGTGAAATGTGTCTTTTGCTTGCATTTGCTGACAGGGTCAGTGATATTGTCAAATCATTTGGCTCGAGCTTAGCTGGGTGACAACTGCTATTGTAGGATGCTGCACTTTAATATCTTCATTCAAAGAACTGGTGGAGTTGTTCAATTTCTTTTCCCCCATTATCAATGTAACCTTACAGTTGATAATTTATTTTTATTTTTTTATTAATTTTTTCGGTACCTTTACTGAGGGGTTTTGAGTATGTTTAGTGCACTGAGATATTAATCTGGAGCGGAGAGAGCATTTGAATGTGAGTGATAAGATTTACCATCCTCCATCCCTTTCTAGAACATGACATTGGACATTGATTAGATCCAGTTTTTATAGTTCACATGAATACTGATTCTGTGAAAGTACATAATTGCTTGTGGAAATAATAAATTCTGTGTTTTAATGTACTAGTAATATTCTTCATGTCCCTTGTGGCATAGAAGGGAATTTGGCGGTTGCCTGTGATAGCTAAACTAGTCAAGGCAAGACCTGATTCATCTTCAGGAGGGTTTGAACTCTGTGTATAGGATTGAAATAAATCCTCTCTTGTATTCTTCTATTGGTTTGTTCTTAATAATCTTTTCAGTCCTTTTCACTGTTTAAGATAGATATATTTTTGCAACCAATTCATCATAATTGGGGTTACTAAAAAGATAAATAAATAAACCCCAATCAATGCATGTAAAAATTCAGAGTAACTAAACACATTGTTTTGCCCCCACAATGTTCTAGCATATCAAGCATTAACTGAGATAACGTTATCTTTATCATATGCAAGGATACGTCCTTCACAAGCTAAATCGGCCAAGTAGTGCTACTCTATTGATCCCACAGCTGAAAAATCCTATCTCATATTGATACAGGTGAAATTAAGCAGCAATAATAAAGATGAAGGACAATACTCTATCTCACTTCAATCTCAATGACTATCACCTCAATAAAAATTAAGGACAATACTCTAGCAAAAGAATTCGGGTAGACATTTCCTGAGTATAAATATCAACCAAATAAATACACTCTATGCCAAAACCTGTGCAGCGAGGTCAAGATCTTCATATAAAATGATAAATAAAATTGTGGACCCAAAAAAGAGGCAAGTCATTAGGCCTTTCCTAATAAATCTGAACACTGTTAATAGAGTGCGGAAGACTTTAATTTCTCATATTCCTATCCCAAATTGAAACAGGCATACTGATACAGGTGAAATTAAGCAGCAATAATAAAGATTAAGGACAATACTCTATCTCACTTCAGCAATAATAAACGGCTTGAGGGAATATTAATATGGTTTGCATTTTTTCATGGGGTTGGACACTGACATCTTCTCAGCAATAGGAGCCAGGAGCCCGTTACGAGTAGATCAATGCACCAGTAATATAAAATAAAAAAAACTAAAATCAAGGGAATATTATATGATATGAGCATAGGGATTCATAGCCTGACATCACTTACATATTAGTATCTCTCACGTAGCTTTTTAGAAACCCTAAATTTCTTACGCTAGAAAATTAAATTAAGAAATTAATAGAGTTTTGGTCTGAGCCGATTAATACCTTCGTAGAGAGAGACAGATAGAACGCTAAAGCCGGTGCCGGAGCCGTGGATTTTGAAATCACCAGAGCTTCCAATCCTTTTTCTCTGCTTCGTAGTGAGAGAGGGAGTCTAGTTAGAGAGAGAAACGAGTTGCATAAATTGAGTTTGGTTTTGTTTATATAGTAAACCAGTTTCACACCCCACACCCAAACCATCTGGCAGCCCGCGTGTTTTTTTCATTAAGTCCGTCTTTGGTTCGCAACATATGGTCCGTTGGAGAGCGGTACTATATATATATATATATATATTGGTGTATATATATATGGATACTTATATAATGATATAGGATATAAAAATAAAGCTAAATTGGTGTAATAAAATAGAAATTCTGAATTTTGGAGCCCACAAGGATAGAAAAGTTGCTTGTTGGTTGATTTTGGGTACAAATTTGGTTCAACAACTCCCCACTAACCTTAGTCAATCAAATGGTCATTCAAAATGTCTATCATGTGGTCATTCCATGCTATAGTAAACATAAATAACTCTTAATTTGTCTAAGGTTAGTTGATTAGTAGGAGTTGATGAAGGATTAAGTTGGTGCTATAAATAGCATCCACTACACTCTTGTTATGTTTGTTAGTCTTTTTACTAGAAAAGCTAGAGAGAAAGAAAATAGAGAAAAGCTCTAGAGAAAAAGAAAAAGAAAGTTAGATCTTTTGAGCATGAATGGTTGGATGATTTAAGAGCAAGGTTTAAAGATGGAGGTCTCATCAAGAGGAATCTATCTATGTAAGAAGATTGATCATCCAAGCCTTTCAAAGTTCTAACAAAGAGGATAATCAACAAAAGGTATAAAACCCTCTAGCTTGGTATTGTTCTTTGGGTATTATGTAATTTCTATGGTAGAAATGTAATTTTCAAAGTCTAAATGGATAGATCCATGCTATATTGGTATATCTAGGGTTACATGGGTTTAACATGGGTTTTTATATGTGTCTGTGATGAAAAATTTCATCAAACTCGTTGAATAAATTTTTACCGACGAAAACAAGTTAATCTAATACGTAGCAGCCCCTTCACGGAATTACTGTTCGCGATCTGTAAGTCGGATTCATGATCCGTAAATTTCTGGTGTTAGATGCATGAAATACGAAGATTCTCCAAGTGGAATGACTACGATCCGATTTTAAATGAGCAAAATATGATTTTTTTACCAAAACAGCCCATTGTTTTAGGGCTGTGCACAATAGTCCGGTTTGGAGCCAATTTCAGTAAGCAAAACAAATCCAAATTTGATGTTTCATAATAGAATCATGTAGTTCGGGAAGTTACAAATTCGTTGATACCTAATAGACCTCAATCGGACTTGTAGATTTCATTTTATTCAAGTTCCCGTCGGAGACGACAAGTATGAAAAAATCAAAAAGCAGTTTGTCTATTTTCTTAAATAAACCGACCGGTTCAACAAATTGTCCGGTTTTGCGTTTTCTAAGTGGGGCCGGTTTGGCCATTTTTAGGACGGTTCTTGGGTTGGTTCCAAAAGAGAAAACGCTTGTAATTTTATAAAGAAAATTATAAAAAATTAAAATCTGAAATTTTCTATCATTTGGTCTTTATTAGAATTAATGATGGATTAAAGCTTACTAAATTAATAATAATTATAGAAAAATTATTATTAATTACAGAAAAATGATATTTGAACTCTTGACATATTATTTAAGTGATATAAAATAATATGTGAATTTTTTTTTGGTGATTCATCATCACTTAGCTATTTATTAGTGTGTAAATAAGCTAATAAACTAATTATTTATTATTTAATTAATATTAAATAATAAGTAAAGTTAAGTAATTAATTAATTATTATCTAATGAATATTAAATAATAATTAAAAGATGTTAAAGTGAATGAGTTAGTTATTTATTATTTAATCGATATTAAATAATAAGTAAAGTTAAATAAATAAATAAATTATTATTATTTAATTAATATTAAATAATAATTAAAGGATATTAAAGTTAATAAACAAAGTATTTATTTTTTATGAATATTAAATAATAAGCAAAGATGATGAAATAATTAATTGTTATTTAAAGGATATTTAATAACAATTAAAAGAAGGTAAAGTTTATAAAATATTTATTTATTATTTAATTAATATTAAATAATGAGTAAGGATGATTATTTATTTAATTATTATTTAAAGGATATTAAATAATAATTAAAGAAAGGTAAAGTTTATAAAATAATTATTTATTATTTAATAATAAGTAAGGATGATTAATTATTTAATTATTATTTAAAGGATATTAAATAATAATTAAAGGAAGATAAGGTTAATAAAATAATTATTTATTATTTAATTAATATTAAATAATAAGTATGGATGATTAATTATTTAATTATTATTTAAAGGATATTAAATAATAATTAAAGGAAGGAAAAGTTAATAAGGTAATTATTTATTATTCAATAAATAAGAATGATTTAATGATTTAATTATTATTTAAAGGATATTAAATAATAGTTAAAGGGATATGAGGTGAATAAAATAATCATTTGTTATTTAATTAATATTAAATAATAAATAGGGTTAATTAATTATTTAATTATTATTTAAAGGATATTAAATAATAATTAAAGGGAAATAAGGTTAAGGAAATAATTGTTTATGCAATGATAAATAAAAAAATAAAGTTAATTAATTATTTATTTAATTAATATTAAATAAATTAAAGGAATAAATTAAAGAAATAAGGACGTAATTAAACAATTTACATTTAATTGTTTAAGTCAATAAATATCACCGAAGAAGTAAAACATTATTAAATGAATAATAATATTATTAAGAGGGTAAATATTATTTAATGATTAATAATATTCTTGAATAATTAAAATTTTATTAAGTGATTAAAATATTATTAAATGGTTAATAATATTAATATGTGATTAAAATATTATTAAATAGTTAATAATATTAATAAGCGATTAAAATATTATTAAATGGTTAGTAATATTAATAAGTGACTAAAATATTGTTAAATGATTAATAATATTTTAACGTAGTTGTATATTATCAAAAGTAGACAATATTTTGAAGTATTTGGTACATTTTTAAATGTCCGAATCATTAAGTTATGTAAAAGAAGAAAGTTTAATTGAATTAAACTAAAGTAGATAGTCCGTTTGTGACTAATTTAGACAACTTATTAAAAGTAGGTCGTATGATGAACGTGTAGTGAATGTCTAAGTTGGATGAGCATACCCGACATGTCCAACTAGGGTGGGGCTAGGGTTTTTGTCCGAAACTTAAGGGTTCGTTTGTCGGACAGCTTAAGAGTTAATAATTTAAAGTTAGAATCTTATGTAAAGGCTAAGTAATAATCATTGTATCTAATGATTATGTCAAATTTCCTATATAAATTGTAGGTTAAACGAAAGACGCAAATAAGCGTAAATGGTATAAGCGAACTAGACAAGTTTTTCAGAACTTGCTCCTATGTGCATTAATATGCTATAATGTGATTTAAATTGATAATATGAATTTATATTGATGATGTTTGTGGTAGATGAATAACATGTGGTATGACTACATGAAAACTATGTACAAGATTGAAGCATGATTTGCTAAGTGCTAGTTGATTATTGTATGTGATGCATAAGAGGTATGAAGTATTATTAATACGGAAAGCATGATGAAAGAATAAGATGCAAAACATGTATATGATGTGAAACATGTAATGTGTTATGTGTAACTGTTATACTTGCTGAGCCGTCATGCTCACTCTTGCTTAAAACAAACATTTTCAGATAGTACAAGTTATTGGAAGTTCTCGATAAAGAACAAGGAACAGGAAATCATATTACTTTCATTGAAGATCTAAATATCTATTGTAGATATCAGTCCGAATTGGACAGGTAAATGATTGTGTAGTATAAGAATTAGCTGGTATGTAATATGAGTGTTAAATACTCAAATTGATTGTAATATAATGTCGTATCATGTATGATATTGAGACATACTAGGAATGTATAAAGATTGCGATTCTGGAATAGAAAGAGATGTTGTAAAGTTTTAAATAAATGATTATTTGGCAACTATATTATTGTTGTAAGTCATGGATGATAAAAAAAAGGTAGTACTCGTGTTGAACCGGATCTGAGGTGAAAGGGACCTGGATTCGGGGTCATCACAATTACCCTCTAGACAATATATATTTTTTCTTAATGCTATTCTGTAGGATCCTACAAAATCCAATGTTCACTCCCCAGGTGACTCGCCTTGTCTCACCTGGAAGAAGAAAAGCTTTGGATATTTTCTTGAAGTCACTTCATGTTATTTTGCTTACTTTGAGCCACATTAACTGTGGAAAATGTTATAATTATTATAAATATCCAAAGCAAGAGTATATGACAAATCCATTTATTTAGTTTACCTTAGAATTGCATTTGCTAGGTTTAAAATATTGATGCGAAACCTGGAGGACGGTAAGGACTCTGACCATAATTATTCTTAAAACTTGAGTTGGGCTTTCTGTTTAGTTGAGTATTAAAACTTGAATTATCTTATGTTAATATGAGCACATTCATGTCATTTGGCAATAGAAGTGGTTTCACATTTGGCACAACATAAATGTGGATTTGGTTGATAGAAGTAATCTGACAAGTATTTGAATGATACTTAGTGGAAGACTTGTTCAATGCTGCAAAATACTTAATATTATTCATGTAGAGAAATTCCAGGATAGATATTACCCAAAATATGTAACTATGTAAGATATAAACCTAATGCAACTAATGTTGTGTAAATTTTGCTTAGGCATTTGGGGGGTTTAAATAACTAACAAGATTCATTTTAATATCAGAAAAGTAAGTATACTATCTAAAAAAATTTGGAAAATTCCACTCTAAATGACTAGTTAGGAAGTATGCAATTTACATTGGTACAACCAATGGTGTGCACTAAAATTTATTAATTAGTTTATTAGAAACTAATTATATTATATGCTAAATTTGTAACTAAGACTTTCTACAGCCTTTAAAGTCATTTGTTCAGAGTCCTAAGAAAAGCTCCAAAATCTTCTTAAAAGTGCCCCTTTCCAAAATGCAAAGCTCTAGCGATCCTATCGAATTGGTTCTTTTCTCTCCATTTTGGGGTTTCGTTTGCTTTCTGTTCCAAGTAGTATGTTAATATGTGTATCTGTTTGAAATATTTTTGAGTAGCAGGTTTGCAATTTCCAAGTTCTTGTTATTAGTGTAATGTCTTATTATCAGATTCTTGTGACTTGTTTAAATACAATGAAGTTAGGAATTTTACATTTGTTGGTTTAAGAGTGTGTGTGTGTGTATATATATATATATATATATATATATATATATATACATATATATGCCTTTAACTACTTTTTGTAATTTTTTTTGGAAATAATACATGTAGCAAAAAAGATTTAATATCGAAGGTTAAGAAGAATGTATGGCAAGTAAGCACTTAAATCTTTAAATTGAGAAGGAAAGCTTAAATCCTATTATGTATGCTATAAGTTGTGTAAGTCAAAGAATTGTGTCAATTTTCATTCTTACGTTCTGATGGTCTAAGCAGTCGACCATGCTAATTTTTGGTACTCATTTATCAAATGACAATAATATCCTTTGGAACAGAAAGACATAAGAAAGATGGTCCACAAGTTATGCCTAGTGATAAAGTTTATGAATACATACTGTTTCGTGGAAATGATATCAAGGTATTATGATCAGAACCTCATGGTTGATTACCGTTATCTTCGAACCTTTAAACAGGGCTTGTTTGTTTTTCTTGCTATTTATAATTTGTATATCACCATGTGAGTGTATCTTGTATTTTGGTTCTAATTCCTCACAGTTACTATAAATTTTTTTATGAAGATCCCGAACAACAAGGTGAAGTGCCATTGAAGCTTTAATTACTATGTCTAAGCATTTGTCTTTATTATTTTTTTTGATGTAATTTCTTCGTTTTCAGGTTGGTCTTTGTAGGCACGAAAATTGCGTACGTTGCTAGGGTTAGGGTTCGTAGTTATGGTGGAGGCAAGAAATCCGGAAAGAGTATGGAATCGGTTGAAAGATTGGAGAGGGGAGAAAAATCGGTGAGCAACTACCAAAGTAACACGTGGCAGAACTCCAGGATCACGGCATAAACGCTGGTGTCCCGAAGCTGTGACAGGTGTTTCGAGTGAATTCCAGATAGGCAAGCCAACACTTTCATTCACTCGATGATGAGTCGATCACAAATTCTCAATTCCTTCCAACGTCCTTCTTGTTTCGAGAGAGAGAGAGAGATTGATGAGAGATGGCTCAATTCTCAAGTGTTTTTCCAAAAGAATCCTCCCCCTTCACTTGTTAGGTGAAGGATATTTATAGGGTCTATGACATGTGCCAGGCACATGTCAAGAGGAGAATTTCCAAAAATGCCCTTAATGATAAGAAAATTCTTGAAATACCCCTGGTTACCCAGGTAATGCCCAAATTACCCAATTCTTCTAGCCACCAATCCAATCCCTTAATCGATTCCCAAACACGAGTAGTCCCCACGAGCCTTCTGCCTTGGGACTCATGACAACAACTCTTAAATTATATTTTTCGGTCTTTATTTGTCTGTTATTTTATTTTAAGTCATTCAATGTTAACCCTAATTTCATTTGTGACTATTTAATGTGAACCTTAATTTTATTCCTGGGCTCACATTTGCCCCCTGCGCGTGAATCACGGCCTTTAAGTGATGATCGTACATAACACAATTTATATGATTAAGAAAAATATATATAATATCGGGGTCACGACTATCGTGCGCTACGACGGGGGGGTCCAAGGGGGGGACTCCTTATTTATTCTTAGTTAATTTAAGGAAAGCCCCATAATTTTAAGATATGTATTTATATTCAAGTATTATACTAGTTTTAGTAACTTAATTCCCCTTTTGGTTTAAGAATGAAGATTTGGAAAAGTTACATTGCAAGGTCCTTGATCTGGCCGCCCTCGGTTTTGACGTGTCCCCTTTCCGTGCTAGATTGGACCTCATTACTCGGAATCATCATGTTGCTACACTACGGGCTGAGGTTGACTTCCGACATCACCACTGTCATACTTCTTAAAAGGAGCTCTCAGAGATTTACACCGCTATATCTGAAGTGAAAAACAAGCTCCAAGAATATGAGACGAAGCTTCGAGATTACGAGTCAGCAGCTCAGCATTTTGAGGGAGAACTGAAGAATGACATTCAGGCTCGTGATGCAGCTATTACTGCATTAGAAGCTTTAGCCATGCCCCCATTAGAATTTGATATGACATGGTCTTTGTCTCACGGCCTTTTGTAAGACTTATTTCCCTGTTTCAAAAGAACGCATTTGTTATTACTGCTTTCTTCCAATTATCACAGTATTTTTATTTATTATACGTCTTTATTAATTTGATTGGTTACGAATCAATATGGGTCCTTGACTCATAAGTCATCCAAATTAATATTTTAAGATAAAACTGTGCACAAATATAATTCCACAATCAACAAATTTGCAAAAGTTTGAGCTTTATCATTAATAATCATTTGCTTTTTACGAAAAGCATAACGTTTCACGATATTTTCAATTTCAAATTAATCACTTTTAAAGGTAAAGTGTAACTTGTCTGGTTCGAGGACTTGGTCAGGTCGGGGTGCCTCGATCACTTTTAAAGATAAAGTGTAACTTGTCGGGTCCGAGGACTTGGTCAAGTCAGGGTGCCTCGGTCACTTTTTTAAAGATAAAGTGCAACTTTTATTTCTTCAATAACTATCTCACGTATAATATCTTTTTACCCACTTCAAGTTCAAGGGGCCGGAGATAGTATCAGATCCCACACGAGATATTTTGCAATACCCGCTTTCAGAGACTTCTCGTACCCAGTACGGGCCTTCCCATTTGGGGGAAAATTTGGTGGTTGGTGTTCCTCTCATGACTTGATTCGCGGTCTTAAGCACCAAGTCCCCTACCAAAATCTGTCGAGGTACCACTATAGTATTGTATTGTCGCTGCAGTCGTTCATGGTATCTCTCTAGTTTCTCTTTAGCTTTGTCTCGGAAGTCAGCTAAGGCTTCTAGAGCAGCTGGTCGATTCCCTTCCTCAACTAGGCTTCGAAGTTTCATTCTGGCTGAAGGAATTTCTATTTCTGCGGGCAAGACAGCTTCTTCTCCATATACTAAAGCATATGGAGTCTCTCCTGTAGGCTTCCTCTTCGAAGTTCGGTAGGCCCATAATGCCATTGGCAACTGTTCTGCCCATTCCTTCGGATGATCATCCAGAGTCTTGGCCAGAATTTTGATCAAGGTTTTGTTAGTGGGCTACGCCTGACCATTGCCTTTCGGGTAGTATGGTGATGACTTGTAGTGTTTCACCTTGTATCTATCCATCAATTTCTTGACATCCCTATTTATGAAGGGTGTCCCATTATCTGACAAGATGACTTTTGGAATCCCGAAACGACAAATGATGTGCCCTTTTATAAAGTTTGCTACTGCCGGTCTTGTAGCTTTCTTTAAGGGAACTGCTTCTACCCATTTAGTATACGTCTCCGTGGCAGTCAGAATCCATATATTTCCTCTTGAATTCGGATGAATAGGTCCTATGAGATCCATTCCCTATGTATGGAAAGGCCACGGTGTCACTATAGTTCTCAGGTTTACAGCAGGGGCATGTACAAGATTCCCGTGAATTTGACAAGAATGACACTTCTTTACAAATTCCAAGCAATCTCCTTCCATCTTTGGCCAGTAGTACCCATGATCTATCAATTGTTTATACAACTTAGCTCCTCCTTGGTGCTCATCTCTATGCATCTAATAAACCAAGTCACTGGTTTCTCCTAAGCCTAAACATCGTAGAGGCTTGTCATTGAATCCCCTTCTATACAACTCTCCCTCTTGCAGGTAAAATCTTTGTGACTTCTTTTGTATTATGCTTGCATCTTCTTTTCGGCAAGGAGAATGCCATTTTGTAAGAACACCACATACGGAATCCGTCAATCCTCTATGTCATTTATAAAGGCACACTCCTCTTTCCCAGGGTATTCTTGGCATGAAAGACATCGTTGTTGCAATTCTTCCACATCTTTCTTCATTTCGGGCCAATAGTACCCTTGTCGCTGCAACCGCCGATACAACCCAATGTCTGTCAACCCGCAGCTATCTTCATGTACCTGATGTAATACCCTCTTTAATTCATTTTTCCCTAAGCACCTTGTCAAAACTCCATCCGTTTCCCGATGATACAATGTCCCTTTGATGATTCTATACTTTTGGAGTTCTGCCAATGGTATTGTCCCCTCTTTCGTCTGTAATTGGTGGGAAATTGGGTACCTCCAATCATCTGTAAACTCTTTGGGGAATGATTCCAATACCGTGGTTGGAAGAGTTCTTTTTATCACTTTCACATCCATATCTTCTCCGATAACATACACTCGAGATGCTACTGTAGCTAAGGCATCAGGTTGCCTGTTTTGTTCCCTTGGCACATACTCGATCACCACCTTCCTGAAAGCTTCCATAACTTTTTGTGCCACGGTTCTATAAGGTGCCAAAATGGGCTCTTTAACAGCGAATTGCCCCCGTACTTGCTGCAGTATCAAGTTGGAATCACCCTTTACTTTGAGACGCTTCGCTCCTAGTTCTCGAGCCACCATTAAACCCAGTATAAACGCCTCGTACTCTGCTTCATTGTTTGTGCACGGGAAATCTAACTTGTAGGAAAGTGCTACTTCTTTTCCTTTCGCAGTAGTTAACACCACTCCTGCTCCTCCTTTTCCTTCAGTCGATGACCCATCAAATGCTAAATTCCACCATTCTGAATCTTCATTCTCAGCTTCGAGTAACTCTACTTCTTCTCCAGGGAGATCCTCAGCTGGGGGTTCAAACTTTCCATTCGGGAACTGAGCAAGTAAATCTACCAAAGCTTGACATCTAATTGCTTTCGGCGTCACACACTTAATGTCATATTATGAAAGAATCATCATCCACCGTGCAGGCCTCCCTACCAGTGCATGTCTAGTTAGTAAATATTTGATTAGATCAGTTTTAGTCACAAGTTGAACTTCATGCGCAAGAAAGTAGTGCCTCATTTTTTGCGCAATAAACACTAATGCCAGACAATGTCGCTCCAACTGTGAATATCGGGTCTCCGGTCCTCTTACTATTCGGCTAATGTAGTACACAGGTTTCTCCTTCTTGTCCACTTCTTGTGTAATCACTCCACCTATAGATTTTGCCGTTGACGTGACATATAATTGCAGTGGGATTCCTCTTGTTGGTACTACCATTGTTTTTGACGAGGTCAGTATCTCCTTCACTTTTTCAAAGGCCCGCTGCTGTTCTTGCCCCATTCCCATTCTGCTTTTCCTTTTAATAACCTCCCGAATGGTTCTGTCACTTCTGCTAATGCTGGCATAAACCTCCTCAAGTAAGAAACCTTTCCTAGAAAGCTTTTCAACTGCTTCTGTGTTTTTAGGCGGGGCATCTCTGTAATCGCTTTGGCCTTGCTAGGATCAACCTCCAAGCCTCTATTATGTACAAGAAAACCCAAAAACTTTCCCGCTGTCATTCCAAATGCACATTTTTTTGGGTTCATTTTCAACTTATACTTTCGACACCGTTCAAACACCTTCCTTAAGTCTCCCACATGCGTTGTTGCTTTCTTTGATTTTACCACTACATCATCCACATAATCTTCCACAATATCGTGAATCATATCATGAAAGATAGCATGCATCGCTCGTTGGTAAGTTGCCCCAGCATTCTTTAACCCAAATGGCATTACAACATAGTAAAAATTTCCGAAAGTTGTTCGAAAAGCTGTCATCTCAGCGTCTTCTACCGATATCTTTATTTGATTGTACCCCACAAACCCATCCATGAATGACATCATTTCATGATTTGCAGTCGCATCCACAAAGGTATCTATGTTGGGTAACGGGTACATATCTTTTGGACATGCCTTATTCAGATCCTTGAAATCCACATATATACGTAATTGCCCATTAGACTTCTTCACCGGTACAATGCTAGACAACCAAACCGGGTGCTGTATGGGTTTAATGAATCCCACATCTAATAACTTTCTGATCTCTTCCTTAATCTGTGTTTCTACTTCAGGGGCATAATTTCGAGGTGCCTGCTTCACTGGTTTTACTCCCGGACTTATGTTCAGTTCATGCTTTACTAATTCTGCATCAATCCCTGGCATCTCATCATAACTCCATGCAAACACATCTCTGTATTCTCACAGCAGCTTGATTAATTTTTCTTTTGATCAGCATCTAATTCCTTATTAATATAGATCGGCCTCATCGTCCCTTCCTCGTTTGATAGATTTATTTCTTCCAATTCATTCTGTTGGGGCCTAGGTCGATCTTCAAAGCATTCTAGAGCTGTTTCAACATTTTGTTGCATTAACTCCACTTTCCCATTGTTGCTGGAGTGGGGGGCTCCTCCTGAGTCCTCGGGCCTGAGTATACCCTCAGACTTATCCCCCTCGCCCCGTCATAAGCGAAACACAATTTTTCCATCGGGTCTTACAACCCTTTTCCATCTTGCATTTTCCTCATCCTTCCTCTTGGTCCCTGTCAGCTTTTAATTTTCACTTTCTTCTCGCTTGGCGTTAATTATATTTCTAACATAATCGGGATTTAATTCCTTTTTCCTTTGCTTTTTTCCTTCTGTCTCCAAGTCTACCACTATTGACTGTCTTCCCTTGGAGCTCTCACCTCGTTCTATATTTGTTTTCTTCTTTTCTTTCTTTTCAATCACGAACTTATCTGCCTATACATCTTCCCAACTCGCTAACTTCAAGGAGTCAGGTTTAGCAATAGTATTTTCTCCTTCTTCAGAAACATCATCAAAGAAAGCCACCTCAATAATGTGTGCCTCCTCTGGTGCAAAGGGTTTTTTTGTTGCAGGTACTCGAACTTCTTTCCCTTTCCATATAGCCTTTAAAGATTGATGAAATACCGACGGCACAACCCCATAATCGTTCTGCCATGCTCTTCCTAATAACACATGATAAGCAGCATCTATCTTCGCCACATGAAACATCACGGGTCCACGCATTTTCCCCACTTGCATGTCCACCCTAATATGACCAAGGGTCCTGGTACACTGGTTTGCAAACCCTATGATGCTTGTTTTCTCTTTGATGAGCTTCTTGTCTGATAATCCCAAGAACTTGAAAACACTATAAGGCATAATGTTCACAGACGCCCCATTGTCAACAAACGCCCTTTTTACTTCCATGTCGTTAATAACTGCTGTCACATACAAGGTTTATTATGCGGATATTTTACTTCCCTATCTGCCTTGGAGAAAGAAATTTTACCCTCTTCTTGCTCAAATATCCTGCCAAAACTCTTGTTCACTGCCATACACGTCTCTTGTGCCTCTGCAACTTTGATTAACGCCTTGGTTGCCTCAATCCTTGCTTCATTGGACAACCCAATCTCATTAAAGAAATTTTTAAACTTTACTCCATTCATTAATGTTGTCACTTGTATCCCTGGCTCGGGAACCTCCAACTCTTCTGACACTTCTCCATTTTCTGTCATCGTTGTGACGCCCCCAAATTCGGGTACTAGTACCTCGAACTCAGTGCTCACGATCCAATATAATTATATCATGTACACATCCCAAAACAACACACAATATCTATTGCGGAAAATAAACATATGTTGTTTAAACAAAATGGTTAACTACTAGTCCCAAGGTACGAAACCTTAACAAAATACATCACGAATTTAATATATACAATAGGATTCGTGTTACATGTAATCAGACTTAAACATAACAATAGACATTTAGTACCCCAGCACGTCTACGAGTTTATCTTCCCCTTTCCCTTATCTTTATTTGAACATTCAGGTTTAGCTGCAATAAAATTTCATGACATAGCAAGGGTGAGCAACTAGCTTGCTCAGCAAGTTTTATACGAATAATATGAGGTATGTCATGATTGCATAATAATTGAATGATTCAATGAACTCAGGAAATAAATATCCGAACAATATGATCAATACTCGAATAATGAATAATAATTGATTCATTGAAATGCTGAGTGGTCCAATAGACCATGAACGTCTGTTGAGGAATCAATCCATTGATTGACCCTCTTAGGTTACATGTCCAGAACTGTACTTGAGGGGATCAGCCTCTCGTACTCTATGTGTATGCATAACATTTATTCTGTGTGTATCGTTTATTTGATACTTAGGTTGCTCCCCATTATGGGTTGTTCTTCTCAGTTTAAGAATCCCTACCATTATGGTTTGGATAGCTTTTTAAAATAAATTACACATATGTCTAGCCGAACAAGTGGCCTAGACTTTTCTTTTAATTAGTTCATGAATGTAAGAACTTCAAATAATTCATAATTCAAGAATGGAATATGAATTCAATTGCACCACGTGCGAATAACAATAATATTGAATGTGAAATAATTGGTAATATCAAAATAAGTCAGGGTAACTTGCTCAATAATAATATGAGTAAGGTCAAGGAACTTGCCTGGTACGCGAATTACGTCTACTTTGCTTAATTTAAATTCCTCTTGAAGACCTAACATTTAAAATGTTGGCCTAACAATTAGAACAACACAAAATCCCTTTACGTAAATTACCTAAATCAAATGTCATTTAAACACATAGAATAATATTTACTAACGCATTGGCTAAACAAATCATATCCCCCATATATTAATTATGTGCCAATATTATTATCCTTCTAATATTTAAATCACCTACTGATGTTAATTAATAACATCATAATTGGTTACCAATATTATTAATTCCCTTTATAATATTTGAAATCTATTTCTAATATTATTAACCATTTTTAATAATATTTTAATCCTTAATCATTATTATTAATCATTTAATAATAATTTAATTGTCGTCTAATATTATTAATTATTTAATAATATTTTAATTCATTATTATTATTATTAATTATATAGTAATAATTTAGTCACTAACTATTATTATAAGTCAATTAATAATTTAATCGTCAACTATCATTATTAATTAAATAATAAGTAATTACTAACTAAATAACAATTAGTTAGTTATCCTTACCTATTATAAGTTAAATAATAGGTAATTATATTATTTTATCTTATCTTTCTTTAGTTATTATTTAATATTCTTTAAATAATAATTAATTAATTAATTATCCTTATTTATTATTGAATATAATTAATTAATAAATAATTATTTTATTAACTTCATATCATCCTTTATTTATTATTTAATAATAAATAATTAGTTATCATATTTATTTGCTTTAATTATTATTTAATATCAATTAAATAATAATTAATCATAAAAATGGCTTTTATTTACTTTATTTATTATTTATTATATAAATAGTAAATAATTAATAAACTTGGGTCCCAAATTAATTACATTAACTTCTAAATATTTTGACCCATTTTGACTCAAAACGTTCTGACCCGACCCGTTAAAATTGGCTCGACCCGACCCGGATAAAAATAATTTTTTTCTTTGAAAAGGGACTAGGGCCCCGGCCCTTGTTTTTAGTACAAAACTAGGGCCCCGGCCCTAGTGTTGCAGAAACATTTTCCAAGTTTTGTCTGTCCGACCCCCGCTCACTCTGACGGCCATAACTTTATCATTTCTTATCCGTTTTGAGTGATTCAAGCGCTCACGCGTCCGTAACTTCTTCCTCTACAACTTCTCTTTATATCATACTTTCAAATTCCATACGTAACTAGACTGAAAACAGCAAAAACAGACAGGGTACAAACTAGATTCATGCATTCTTACTTCCGGTTTTTAAGTTTCCGGAGGTACTTTGGTTCAAACATTTTTTAGAATGATCTATACACCTCCAAATCATGCAATGTTGGATTCTATGGATTCCTAACTTGATCCTTAACATCCCAGTATTTTTCAAATAATTTTTCAGAAACTTTAAACATGGAAATTATCAAGCTACTCTCAATCGTGTCGGAAAATGGACTGTTTTGGTAGAAAAACCATAACTAAATGTATACACCATAACTTTTGGTGATTCAAATTGGGTTTTCTTCTAAACTTGTAGTTCTATCAAGAAAAAATAATAACCAACACAAACAAGTTCAAGAGCTTAGATGTACATGGCCTTAAACCACATTAGCTCGCACAGTTTTTCCGAAAATGAGGATTTCATGCATTCTTTCACTTTTAAACACATAGGTGGGCATAATAACACATGAAAAGCTTCTTGAAACATATATTTACTACTCTAGCATGAATATGCTTACATAGAGCTCTTATTCTAGCTTCCTACCACATGAAACACAAAGCAATGACCATGAAAACAAAATACTAAAGTTGTGAGATATTTGCTACCTTTGAGACCTTACGGCTGGCTTCCTCTTCCTTCCAAAGTAAGTAACAAATGTATTGGACATCCACAAGCCTTCCTTGAGCTTTCTAGATCAATTACTCAAGCAACTCTTGGTTATTTTTCTCTCTTTTCTCACTATTGTGGCTTGGCTTCAGCTCTCTGTTTTCTCTCTCTGTAATGGATGGGAAGGAGAAGGAGAATGGAAGTGTTGAGCTTATAGTCCCTTAGACTTAGACAAAATCCTGAGGAAGTTGGCTCTATAGCTCCCCCTACATCTGCCATGTCCCTTCTTTTAACAGCCAATCTGATATCTTGAGCCGCGCTACTCAGCGTGCTCTGTTTCCTCTCTATTTCTGTCCCAATTTCAGTGACCCTTTCATTATTTTCTACCGGGTTATGATTTGGTTTGGGCTGGGCTTCTCCTTCATTTTGTTTTAACACAATTGGTGGCCCAAATGGAAATTTAATTAAGCTTGGATTGGGTTGTAGCAAGGTTAAGCATTTGGGCTAATTTAAAATACACAATACCATTAATTAATAATTTTATTAATTAATTTACATAATTCAATTATATTTGCTATATTCGATTTAATTGAATATTTAATTAACCCACAAATCTTATCAATTTATTGATATTACTAATATTAGGTTAGTCTGCTAATTTAATTATACCATTAGTTGGACTCCCTTTAATTTAATTCCCATCATGTAATAATTTACTAATTAGTCATACCAAAATTCAAATTCATTCGTAAAATATTCATTATATTAATAAATAAATCCACAATTTATTTATAATGAAAATCAAGATTTTGAGGACATTACATTCTCCCCCCTTATAAGAATTCCGTCCCCGGAATTACTACAAAAGGTTACTAAAAAAGGTGGGGATAATTCTCCTTCATCTTATCTTCTAATTCCCACGTAGCTTCCTCAACTGCGTGGTTCCTCCAGAGTACCTTGACCGAACGTATAACTTTATTCCTTAGCGTTTGTTCCTTCCTATCGAGTATTTGGACAGGAGTCTCCTCGTAGGATAAGTCCCTCTCGACTTGAATCGGCTCATAGGATATGACGTGCTTATAATCCGATTTATATGGTCGCAGCACTGAAACGTGAAACACGTTGTGAATGTGCTCGAGTTCAGGAGGTAAGGCTACCTCGTACGCCACTTCACCTACCCGCTTTAGAATCTCGAATGGCCCTATGAACCTCGGGCTCAATTTTCCTTTCTTGCCAAATCTGATTTTCCCTTTCCAGGGAGATACCTTCAAAAATACAAAGTTGCCAACTTCAAACTTCATCTTTTGACGATGCAAATTGGCATACTTCTTCTGTCGATCCTGAGCTGCTACTAGTCGAGCTCTTATTATCCTAATAGTATCTACGGTCTGCTGTACCAACTCCGGTCCTAGCAGTCTCCGTTCACCCACTTCATCCCAACATAACGGCGTTCGACATTTCCTTCCGTATAGCGCTTCGTATGGCGGCATGCCAATACTAGCGTGATAGCTGTTATTATAAGCGAACTCCACTAATGGCAAGTGGTCATTCCAACTACCTTTGAGATCCATAACACATGCTCTAAGCATATCCTCCAGTGTTTGTATTGTCCTTTCGCTCTGTCCATCGGTTTGAGGATGATAAGCCGTACTCAACCTCAGCTGCGTTCCCAATCTTTCTTGTAATCCTCTCCAAAATTTTGACGTGAAGCGCGGATCTCTATCAGAGACGATAGAAACCGGTACTCCATGTCGTGACACTATCTCTTTGACATACAGCTTTGCTAACTGTTCCAGATTATATTTGATCTTGATTGGTAGGAAATGTGCAGACTTCGTCAAACGGTCCACAATCACCCAAATCGCATCATAACCTCTCTGCGTAACTGGAAGTCCTACCACGAAATCCATTGTGATATGCTCCCATTTCCATTCCGAAATTTCCAATGGTTGTAACAGCCCACTTGGTCTCTGGTGTTCTACTTTTACCCTCTGACAAGTCAAGCATCGCCCCACACATTCTACAACCTCTCTCTTCATGTTTGGCCACCAGAAGTGCTGACGTAAATCCTGATACATCTTAGTACTTCCAGGGTGTATTAAGTACCTTGTACTGTGAGCTTCTTGTAGGATCTCTTCTCTCAACTTTGGAACCATCGGTATCCAGATCCTCCCTTCAAACCTTAGCAGCCCTGTGCTATCAACCGTGTATTTCAAGTTTTCGCCTTCTAAAATTCTCCTTCTGATACTGACACACTCTTCATCATGCTCTTGAGCCTCCTTTATTTTATCTAACAAGGTCAGACTTGCTTCTATTGCAAATAATTTCTCATCTGCCTCTTTCGGATACCTGATTTCCAACTCTAATCTCTCCATTTCCTTTATCAGTTCTTCTTGAGTTGTTAACATCATCAATTTTTCTCTGCCCTTCCTACTTAGGGCATCTGCCACCACATTGGCTTTACCAGGATGGTACAGAATCTCACAATCATAGTCCTTGATTAATTCCAACCATCGCCTCTGTCTCATGTTCAGCTCCTTCTGAGTGAAGATATACTTTAGACTTTTATGGTCTGTGTATATTTCACACTTCTCCCCATACAGGTAGTGCCTCCAAATCTTTAGGGCGAACACTACAGCTGCTAATTCCAGGTCGTGAGTTGGATACCCTTTCTCATAGTCCTTTAGCTGTCTTGACGCGTATGCAATGACCTTTCCGTGTTGCGTACACAACCAAGTCCCTTGTGAGACGCGTCACTATATACCACAAATCCTCCGGTATCATCAGGCAATGACAACACCGGTGCTTCACTAAGCCTCTTCTTTAACTCCATGAAACTTGCTTCACATTTTTCCGTCCACACGAATTTAACCGTTTTCCTTGTCAAGTTGGTTAGCGGTGACGCTACTTTTGAAAAATCCTGAATGAACCTTCGATAGTAACCTGCTAAACCAAGAAAACTTCTAACTTCTGTTGGTGTCTTCGGCTGTTCCCAATTTATAACTGCCTCTACCTTTGCTGGATCTACCGAAATTCCGTCCTTATCAATCACGTGCCCTAGAAACTGTACCCTCTGCAACCAAAATTCACACTTTGAGAACTTTGCATACAGCTTCTCCTTCCTTAATGTCTCCAACACTATTCTTAAGTGTTCGGCGTGCTCCTCCTCATTCTTCGAGTATACCAGAATATCATCGATAAATACGACAACAAATTTGTCCAAGTACTGCTTGAACACCCTGTTCATCATATCCCTAAATGCTGCTGGCACATTCGTAGGTCCGAACGACATCACCAAAAACTCAAAGTGTCCGTATCGAGTTCTGAATGTTGTCTTTGGCACATCTTCTTTCCTTACCTTCAATTGGTGATAACCGGTTCTCAAGTCTATCTTTGAAAGGTACTTCGCTCCCTTAAGCTGATCAAATAGATCGTCAATCCTAGGTAGCGGATATCTGTTCTTAATCGTAACTTTGTTCAACTCCCGGTAGTCGATACAAAGTCTTAGGGATCCGTCCTTCTTCTTTACAAATAATACTGGTGCTCCCCACGGAGACACACTTGGCTTAATATAACCCTTATCTAGCAATTCTTGTAGTTGTATCATCAATTCCTTCATCTCCACTGGCGCCATTCTATACGGTGCTTTTGAAATTGGTGCGGTTCCTGGAGCTAATTCAATTGCGAACTCAATTTCCCTATCGGGTGGCAAACCCGGCAATTCCTCTGGTAAGACATCGGCGAATTCCCTTACCACAGGTATCTGTCCCACTTCACCCCCTACTCTTTGGGTATCCACCACATGAGCCAGATAACCTATGCAACCTTTCCTCAACAATCTTTTCGCTTGCATCATCGTCAGACAACGAGATTGTCTCGGCGATTTACTCCCATGAAATACCACCTTTGACTTACTTGGAGTCTTCAGGCTTATACTTTTCTTCTGACAGTCAATCACCGCTCCGTGTTTTGATAACCAGTCCATTCCGAGAATAACATTGAACTCTCCCAAGCGAATAGGGATTACATTCACTCCTAGTTTATATCCTCCTAATTCAACGCAACAATTCCTATGAATGTATTCTACGGGGATAATTTCTTTGTTAGCTACCTCTATATTCAAAGGATTCTCTAGTTTTTCTCGGGGTAGTTCTAACCTCCTAGCAAAATCTTCAGATATAAAAGAACAGGTAGCACCTGAATCAAATAATACATAAGCATTGATATTATTGATCGGAAGAATACCTGACACCACGTCCTTAGACTCCACAGCATCCTGTACCGTCATATTAAAAGTGCGTGATGTCGGTCTATTCGGCTGAATAACTGGCCCTCCAATGGCGAATTTGTTGTTGTTGCCCTTGTTTCCACTTGCTACGTCATTCTTTCTCTTTGGGCAGTCCTTAATCTGATGGTCCGGTGCTCCGCAAGAGAAACATCCACTTTTCTTCCCCTTAGGGCATTGTGGAGCAATATGCCCCTGCTGCCCACAGCTGTAGCAGACTCCCTTTCCTTTCATACATTCCCCTGAATGGTTCTTCCCACACTTATCACACTTGCTGACTTTCTTCGCCTCTTTCTCAGTCTTACTGCTTTCCAACATTCGGCTGTCACTCCACTTCCTCTTATTCTGATTGCTTCCTCCACTTACATCTCTAGGCCCATCGTGACCTTTCTTCTTTTTGTCATGGTTGAATTTTACCAAGGCTTCATTTCCTCCTTCCGCAATAATCGCCCTTTCCAGAAGTGTTGCGAATGAGTTGATTCTTAAAAGTGCAACCCTGCTATACACCAATGGTTTCAAACCCTGCTCAAATCTTCGTGCCTTTCTGGCCTCGGTGTCCACTTGGTTAATTCATTAAACTTTGAGGCGTACTCTGTAACTGACATATTCCCCTGCTTTAGATCTAAGAACTTCATCTCCATTCTGTTTTTCATGTTATCAGGGAAATAGTTCTCGAAGAACAATTCCTTAAAACGCGCCCATAAAATAGTGCCCTCTCCAACTCTTCCTTTATTTGCTTTCCACCAGTAGTTTGTTTCACCTTTCAGCATAAAGGTGGCAAACGATGTCTTCTGTTCTTCGGCCACCCGTGCGACCTCGAACACCTTCTCCATTTCCTCAACCCAAGTCTGGGCCTCTATAGGATCTGTAGACCCATGAAATTCTGGTGGTCCTACCAGTTTGAAATCCTTAAAATTTGCTAAGTGTGTCCCTAGCTGGTTTACAACTGGCGGTACCTCTGGCGGTACTACTGGTGGTGGTCTATTCTGCATCATTTCCATCATCATGGCTGCGAAAGCCCTCATTGGGTCTTCCTCCCTCTCAACATTATTTTCGACTTCATCTACACGTCAAATTCGGGGTACACGTCTTGGTGGCATTCTCTGTTATTAAACAAAACCTTACATTTATCATTTTGTATATTTTATGAAATTTTACTGATGTAAAAAAAATTTAAAATATCCCAATCAAACACATTTGATTTAAACAAACATAACTGCATTTATATTCATATACCACTGTTTAATACATCACGTAACAACTTGTGGCATACTGCTATAAATGCTCATGCATCATCTAGCTGATATTTATCCCCTAAAGAACAAAAGTGAGGATTTAAATCATCCTACCCTTCTAACGAAACAAAAGTCAGGGTCTAATACTATCCCAAGCAAGAGTAATGGGATTTACAACATATCGCTGTCCCTACTATCAACAAAAAGTGGGAACTAAACTACACCTATTTACAATCATAGTGCTAATAGAACCTACAATCCCCTGAGGATAGCATCCTCATGCTCCTGCCTGGCTATCATATCTGCTACGCGGCGACTGATGGTGCGCCTGTAAAGATCCTCCTCCCTAGGATACCTTCGGATCCTATGCCTCATCCTATGAAAGGCAGTGTCAAACACAAAGTTCAAACGATCAAACCTGACTACACGAGTTTGAACTTCCCTCTCAAGTTCGTCCACCATCATGGTAGCTCTATCTAATGCTTCCTCGACACGGATTCTCTCCGAAACCTCTAGGTTAAAGTTGGCCTTCAAGGCCTCATGTTCCACCTGAAGCTCTGCCAGACTCAGCTTCACCTGATCACGCTCCTCTTTCAGTTCAGTTACCTCCCCGGATAGCTGATAAGCCACACTCTTATAGCCATCTTCTAATTCCTGATGGATCTGATTTTGTCCCTCAAGATGCTGAATTCTACCCTCAAGTTCTTCATTCTTAGTAGTCAGCTCTTCTATGATGTCATTCGCAGTCGTGCCCATGCCATCTATATATTCAGCTGACTCCTCAGGCGACGTATTGTCATAATACTGCATCTCCTCAACCGAATCCTCATCGGCAGCCTGTTGCTCTTCTGAGTCATCCTCACTCCGTGGCCTCATTACCCCACCCCAAACTGGTTCCTCAATATCCGCCACGTGATCCTCCTCGGGATCCTCCTCAGGTACAACTATCGCAGGCTCCACTGTAGGCTGCTTAATATGGACTGTAAGACCCCGAATTTTATGAAATATAAAATTTAATTTTTCTTCGTATATATTTTTCCTGAAACAGTAAGTGGTTAAATTAACAAAATTGAAAGTTAAAAATATTATGTCCAAATTTTATTTTGTCGGACAATATTCGCTTTGTCGGGGAATATTCGTTTGGTCGGGGAATATTCGTGCCGTACTACGGCGCCGAAATAACAAATTATTGGTGGACCCCACAACGGAATATTTGTCGGATATAGAAAACGACAGAAGTAA